>PVKU01002132.1:0-246129 GCA_004027475.1 Anoura caudifer
GGACGTAAAGGAAAGAATAAACAAATGGGATCTCATCAAAATAAAAAGCTTCTGCATGGCTAAAGAAAACAGTATTAAAATGAAAAGAGAACCAACTGTATGGGAAAACATATTTTCCAATGATACCTCAGACAAGGGTTTAATCTCCAAAATATATAAAGAACTTACACGACTCCACTCTAAGAAGACAAGCAACCCAATTAAAAAATGGGCAAAGGACTTGAACAGACACTTCTCAAAGGAGGACGTACGGAGGATCCAGAGACACATGAAAAGATGCTCAATATTGCTAGCTATCAGAGAGATGCAAATTACAACCACGATGAGATACCACTTCACACCAGTCAGAATGGCCATCATAAACAAATCAACAAACAACAAGTGTTGGAGAGGTTGTGGAGAAAAGGGGACCCTAGTGCACTGTTGGTGAGATTGCAGACTGGTACAAACACTATGGAAAGCAGTATGGAATTTTCTAAGAAAACTAAAAATGGATCTACCTTTTGACCCAGCAATTCCACTGCTAGGATTATATCCTAGTAACCCTGAAACACCAGTCCAAAAGAACCTATGCACCCCAATGTTCATAGCAGCACAATTTACAGTAGCCAAGTGTTGGAAGCAACCCAGGTGCCCATGAGTAAATGAATGGATCAAAAAACTATGGTACATTTACACAATGGAATTCTATGCAGCAGAAAGAAAGAAGGAGCTCCTACCCTTTGCAACAGCATGAATGGAACTGGAGAGCATTATGCTAAGCAAAATAAGCCAAGAGGTGAAAGAAAAATACCATATGATCTCATCTTTAACAGGAACCTAATCAACGGAACAAGCAAAGAAGCATAATATAACCAAAGACACTGAAATTGAGAACAAGAGAGGAGAGAGGTAGGAATTTCTAGGGAAAAGGGGAAGGGTTTAGAGCAACAAGTATAAAAGACACATGAACAAAAGCTGGGGGGGAGGAAATGTGAGGGAGCTGGGGAGGGCTGGGGCAGTGGGCTGGGATGGGAGTAGAAGACAGAAAACTGTACAAGAACAACAATTAAAATAAAATTTAAAAAAAAAAATGGGCAAAGGACCTGAACAGATACTTCTCCAAGGAAGACATACAGAGAGTCCAGAGACATATGAAAGCATGTTCAGCATCTCTAGCTATCAGAAAGATGGAAATTAAAACCACAATGAAATACCACTTCACATGGGCAGAACATCCATCATAAAGAAAGCAACAAACAGCAAGTGTTGGAGAAGTTGTGGAGAAAAGGGAACCCCAGTACACTGTTGGTGAGAATGCAGACTGGTGCAGCCACTATGGAAAACAGTATGGAATTCCTTGAAAAAAATAAAAATGGAACTACCCTTTGATCTGGCAATTCCACTGCTGGGATTATACCCTAAGAATCCTGAAACACCAATCCAAAAGAACCTATGCGCCCCAATGTTCACAGCAGTGCAATTTATAATAGCAAAGTGCTGAAAATAGCCTAAGTGCCCATCAGTAAAAGAGTGGATCAAAAAAACTGTGGTGCATTTGCACAGTGAAATACTATGCAGCAGAATGAAAGGAGCTCCTACCCTTCAGGTCAGCGTGGATGGAACTGGAGAGTATTATGCTAAGTGAAATAAGCCAGGTTGTGAAAAACAAATACCATATAAGGGGAACCTAATCAACAAAACAAACATGCAAGCAAAATAGAACCAGAGATGCGGAAATAAAGAAGAAACTGAAAATAACTAGTGTCCACAGCGTTATGGATGAGATGAGACATTCACTCAGACTACTGAGTACTGTGGAGGAAAAGGGATGGGGCAGCCACTCTCTCAAGAGGAGAGCAGCTGGACCCTTGCCTTCGGCAGAATTTTATTGAGTTCAATTTGCACAGGAATAAAGCTCATCAATCATTGTCAGGCAGAAATGATTAAACAATAGGTAATATTCAAAGAACTCTGAATATTTTGAGTCAGTGTTAGATAGCTAAAGGGCCATAAAACTTTGGGGAACAAACTCACTTCCTGCTTGGTCCTTTGTTATTTAAATTGAGGGTATTAGCAAAGTAGGCTTCACAGGATTTTATGCATTCTTTCTTAGGCCTGATCACCCTAGGGAACCCGCCCTTTCCAGCACAGGTCTACATCCACCACCAGCATTGTTTCGGGATTATGTCAGGCAGGGGAAGTAAGGCAGCCAAGAGATTAGGAGACTTCCTGCAGACAGAACGAGGACTCCAGCCATGTCAAAGCTGAGGGGCAAGGGTCCATTACCCCCTTTTTCTGTAGCCCCCAAGTCCTTCCCTGGGGACCCCCATGATTGTGCCTGTCTTAGGTCATCCCTCCCTTGAGGAATCTTACCCATCCATCAAGCACTGGGTGCCAGGCAGGGTGAAGTAAAAGGAGCAGAGGTGGCACCTCTGCCAGGGAGATAAGCTTTGTCTCCTTAGTGGTTTATGGTCCAAAGGTTGCTCACTCAGCCTTAGCCATGGGGGGGTTACAGCTTCTGAAACCAGGCAGGGCGCTTCCCAACAAGAGGGGAGGGGGAGGGAGATAATGGGGGAAAGAAGGGAAAGGGTCATCAAGGAACATGTATAAAGGAGCCATGGACAAAGACAATGGTGGGGTGGAGGACTGAATGTAGGAGGTGGGGGTGGGCAAGGCAGGAGAGAGTAAGGGGGGTAAATAGGGACAACTGTAATTGAGGAACAATAAAAAGTCATTCTAAAAAAATCATTCAAAAAAGAATTGCCTTCCCCCTACACCCCGCAGCCATAGCCACACAACCTAGTGCCCATCTGAGTCCTGGACAAGAACCTCCCAGGGAGATGTGCTCCAAAGTTCCCAGCTTTGTGCAGCACTCTAATCTCTCTGTTAGACTCAGCTCAGCTGGGCCAGGGCCATGCGGAGTTGGTAGGACAGGTCAAAAGAGTCTCCTGTTAGGTGTGTGGTATGGGCTCAGCTCACAGGGGAAATAACAATGGTGAGTTATGACTTTTAATGAGCCATTGAGGACACCCATATCAATTGTCACTTAGCCTCAGTCACCCACTAGTCTGCATATCCATTTCTCTTGGGCCTAGTTTTATGACCTAAGCCCCAGAGCCAAGACCCAGAGAAACTCCCTCTCCAGGCCCCACAGAGCCTAGTTGGTTCCAGATCTTTGAGGCCAGCCAAGTTTGGGGTGAGACAGAGCATCTGGGAGGGCATGAACTTCCTATTGGGGGATGTATTAGGTTGAGGCCAGATGACACTTGTCTGAAATGTCTAAGGGCTGTGGCAGAGGGATCTGGAGTCTTGCACTCTGCCCTTTGGACTTCCAGATGCCCCAGGCCTACAGAGAGAGATCATCCCAGCCCACCAGAGAGGGAGTGGACAGCCCCTATCCCTGCTGGCCTAGCCATGCCCCAACCCCTTGTCCATAAGCCCCCACCATGAATCAGTAGCAGCCACAAGAAGAAGCAGCAATAACCTCAAGCCCCAGAAGGCCCTTCAGATGATAGTCTGACCTAATCTACCCTGCAGGGTAAAGATCAACACAGTCTCTCCAAAACCTGACCCCAGCTGTACAGCCCAGGGAACCCAAGCCCTACCTTACACATACCATGTTTCCTTTAGGTGGGGTCCCCTATCCCTCCATGCTTTGGGGGCACCAACTCTTTTTAAGATCCTATTCATGCTTTCCTCTCTCCTTTCTGTTTCCTCCCCTATCAGGAGTCCCTAATTTTTCAGTCTACCCTTCTCTCCCTCCATCTATCAGCCACTGGCACCCTTGCCTGCCCAGAGCTGGGGGCTCCTCAAGGTCCCAGTGCCCAGTGTAGGGTCATGCAGACACTCTCCTGAGGAGTGAAATGGGCCATGATGGACCACTCCTGTTGGAACTTCAGGAGTTGAGGCACAAGAGACTAGAGGGTCTGGAATATGGGGATCTATAGGGGACCTACCCATGTGGAATGACAAATGTAGCTCAGCCCTATGGGAAAGCCCATAGGAACATAGCAGCATACAGGATGCCACACCCATGGATTGGTTCTCCCATGGGAGACCAGGTCTATATTATATCTAGGCTGCTTCGAGACTTACTCTTGCTGAAACTCCCTCATCCTGAGTTGAAACAGCAAATGCTTACTGCATATCTTTAAAGTAATTTCCTGAAGTCTGTGCTAAATCTCCCAAGGACAGAGTGTAACCAAACCTATTACTCTTATCATTCCCTTGCATTTACAACATTTTTTCCTTGTTAATCTTTAGGAGGTAATCAGTAACATCCTTTCCTTTGCTATCTGTTAAAAGTAATTACCTAAATCAAACCTGAGCATAATGAGTGAGAACTTTCTTTGACATATGCTACTAGAAAGCCAATAAAAGTCTATCAAGGCAAGGGTTGAGGTACCCTCCTCTCAAGAGAGTGGCCAAGGTGCTCTGAGGCACTCTCCCCTTGAGGGAGTGGCCATGCTGCCCCTTTTCCTCCATAGGACTTTGCTGGTCCGTGTGAATTTGTCTCATCTCATCCACAGCACTGTGGACACTGCTGGCCAGAGTCCACATCAGGGATCCCATAGGCAGTTAGTAAGCTGAGCTTTAGAATGACCAGAGGAGATTGTATTTAAGCTAAATTTGGGGACCGTGAGGAAGAAAATCAGTGACAGAGATAGGGCAGGGCTGGTATAGGAGGTCTTGGGGAGGAGGGGCTGGGGTAGAGGATCCCAGGAAGGGAGGATTGGAGGGTGCTAACATGCCCCTGAGAACTGACAAAGCCAGACCAACCCAGACTAGGATTGTGGGAGGAAGGACGGGAGAGAAGAATTCCCAAGGCCCAAGGAACCTAGGAGGGAAGGTTTAGAGCAGCAGAGTGGATGTGTCCATGGGCACCCCACAGGAAGATCCAGAGTCCTTGGACCCAGGATCCAGTGTGGTAAGGACAGGGTAGAGCTAAGCCCAGAGGATGTTTGCAATTAAGCAGAGGAAGAGGGAGGGTCGGGCAGATGAAGAGGGTGCCCTCCTCCCTAAGCAAAGACGGTAGATGGAGTACAAGGCCCAGCCACCTCCCTGTAGAATTCTTCAGAGAGTATAGCATATCCATTCTAGGAGCACACAGAGGAGTTCTTAGATCAGAAATATACCCTAAAGGCACAGTCAAGAAAGTAATATAGGACTGAAAAAAAAAAAAGAAACAAAAAGAAAGAAGTTCCTCAGAAAGTGTCCTTATTTACATCTGCCACAAGCCTAATACCCCTTCTTTTCAAGGAACCCCCACCCCACACAGCTCCTGGAAACCCCAGGAGGAGCAGAGTGAAGACATTGATAAACTTTACCAGAGCTTAAAACACAGTCATCAGGAGAAACCCACCACCAATGGTCTGTGTGACATGGGCCATAAACACCTGGGTGGAAGATAAACTTGGGGTCCCAGCTCTCAGCTATGAATTACAGAACATTTTGGTGGATTATGGTTAGGTTATTTAAAAAGTAAAGAACAGGAAGTAGGACTCTTTTTTCCCAGATTTACAGATGAAATAAATGACCTTCTGAGCAAATATACTGATTCCCATACACATCGTGGTGACCCATCTGTGAACAGGCACTGGTTTGTCTGTGATCCTGTGGGCACCATGAGGGTAAGGTGATCATTCCCATGTTTCACAGGGGTAGTGTCTCTACCAGCTGGGGGTGCAGGGCAGTGAGACTCCTGATGGCCACCACAGGCAGCCTTGCAGTTTTCTTAAATTCTAAAAACAGAGGGGGCAAAGAAATATAAATTCTCCACCTTACTGTACAAAATAGGTGGAGAATTGTTACCCATTGATAAAAAATCCCCTTTGGCAATCAGAAAAGGTATTATTGGTACACACATACACAGGAGGTATCACTGATTCTAGACAACACTCTAGAACATTCTAGAATAGCATTCTAGAACAAACCCTCCCTCTTCAGGGTGAAAAGACACATGTAACAATGTTGAGGCAGCCTTACACATTCATTAAAACAACTAGACTGCATGGAAATGATAAGCGGCCATGCTGGCCTGCTGAGCTCACGCTGGGAGTTGTAAGACTCTGTCAGCACCTGACCCACTCAACCAGACAGTCCAAGATAGCATGCTAGTGGGTGTGAGATGTTCATGTTTGGTCCATGTCAGGCACGTGGACCCTGTTCTCACAACCACCAGGTGGTCAGGGTGATGGCTCCACTTTATTGGGAAAAAAGTTGATACCCACAGAGCTAGGACCCCCTCTCTGCTCCTTCCTACAAGCTCCAGCACATCCGCTGTTTGGTAAACGCTGTTTGTGTGAGAGAGGAGGAATTGCAATCTTGAAATAACACTGGCTGGAGTGCAGGCCCAAGCTGCTGGGCCAGAAGGCAGACAATTAATTATAAGGATCCCTCTTTGAGCCAGCAAGGGCCTGGCCAGGCCGGGTGTTTACATGCATGCTCGTCTGTTTGGGGCCTGCAAATCCGTGTCAGATGTTAATGGAACAGCATCATTTTTCTGCCGAGGTGGCATCCCCAGGGATGTTTGGATGAGGCGGCCGGCAGGACTCAGCCTGGGAAAGGCGAGCTGGCAGCTAAGGAGGGAGGCCATTTGTCAGGGTGCCCGACAGCCTGGCCTGGATTCCCCTCCTGCCATCACTCCTCTTCAGCCTGACTGTCCCACCCAGCATCTCTGTCCCCTGAGTCCTGGAGACACAAAACTGAATTGTGAAAAGTAGGATTCGCTTCAAAATATGAGAAGGAGATGGCACACTGAAAGTGAGTAAAAGTTTTACTGAGCATCGATACAACAAAACACGCTGTGGGGAGCAGCCTTACACCCCAGCACCTCAGGGTATAGAGCTCCATTGAAGACCTCTCATGCCAGGCCTGGCTTCCTGAGGTGGGGCTCTGTCCTGCTATGACCCACCCCCTGGGTGGGGCAGTGCTCTGCTGGCCATGGTGGAAAGGATGTGGGCCAGGCTGGGTGGGACAAGCTGCCACCCTCAGCTCCGAATGGGGCCTTCCACCCATCCTTGTTCTTATCACCAAGAAGGCAGACAGCAGAAGAGGCCCAGAGATGGGAAGTGACCTGCCAGAGATCACACTGTGACTAGGTCCTCAGGGCAGTCTGGGAAAAAGGGGGAGTGCCCCAGAAGAGGGCCAGATGAGAACACAGGCCTACAGGGAAGAGCTGGCCAGGCGGCACCTCTGTGTGGGGTTGAGACCACCACCTACCAGCTCTGCAGATGAAGAAACAGGTCAAACAGCCAACCGGGGCAGGAGCCAGCCAAGAGCTCCTTGGGCTAGCAATATTGCCACTTATGCCAGGGTGGATAGCCTGAATACCCTGCCCAGCACACAATATGCACTCAGAAAATGTGGTCACTGGCAGCAAATGTGGTCACTACACAAACCTGTGAAATTTAGCACTGCTGTCTAATGCCTTTGACATGATTTGTATGCACCATTATCATCGGGAGTTATTGATAAGGAGACTTGCTCATAAGGCTGGGAACACAGCCTAGATGTTACATCAGCACTATCTTTTTTTAAACTGGATGTGGAGCCCTCTGGACTCTCCCACACCCTGTCCAGACTGTCAGTGCCATGGAGAGTGCAGCTATGTGTCCTGCACAAAACCTGCCTCAGTGTCCACATCTGCAAGAGGGTTCCTTACTCAGGGCTGTGCATGGATGTGGGAGGTGCAGGGCCCAGAGGGGAAGGAGTGGAGACAGATGGTGGGCTCAAGGGCCTCTGTGCAATGGGAAAGAGGGAAGCCCCTTGGATGGAGAAGCAAGACTGGCAAAGGGATGCTGCCCTTTAGAAAAGCTCCAAGTGCCACGGTGTGGCCTGGACTGTTTCCCTGCTGCCCCTCACCACCCCCTGCCCTGCACTCAGCCCCTCACTCAGCTGCCTCCTCAAACACAGGCACATCATCTTGTGCCTATTTCAGGGCCTTTGCACAGCAAGTCCCTTTTCTCTGCTCTGGCACAGCTCCTTCTCTTGGGGCCTTGGGGAGCTGCTCTCCTGGCCACATTCTACAAAAAGGTATCTCTGGGGGTCTGTTTCATAAGCCCAAGGGCCCTGGAGCTGGCCTGCCTGGACTTGAACCCCAGCTCCACCAGCTATGAGACACCATGCCTCAGTTTCTCCATTAGCAAAATAGAGTGGCTCAGCACTAACACAGATCCTGGCACATTTGGCACTTACATCTTGCAGGACAAAGCTGATATGATTATTACCATCTCCTTACCAGCACTCTCAGTCACTGATAACTTTATTTCTCAGCTTCCTCCCTCCCTTCAGCCTGCCCAGCACCAGGCACAAAATGAGTTCTGGTGGCTGCCGGCCCAGAGCTGCTCGTTCCTGGCCTTCCCCTGCCCCCTAATGGTCGCTCTCAGTATTGCCCTAGGGGCCCAGCGGGACCCTTTCCTACAGGTTCTAGAACTGGGTATGTCCATCCATACAGGGGGGACATGCAAAACAGACCAGGCTACACACATCCCTGAGTTTCCCACACATACAAAGACCACAGGAATGTGCTGATGGGGCATAGGACAAGGGGCAGAGGGAGCCCCCAGAAGCAGGGGCTCTTGTCTTCAGCCCTCTACCGGTAAGCTACACCCCAAACTGGACCTGCTTACTAGCCTGCAGGGCCTCTCCAGGGCCTGCCACATCCCTGCTATGTGGATGCCCTCGGTCTGCACTGAGCCATTCCCAGCCTCACCTTGCACCATCTTAGGACCCTGAAGCCTGACCCCCTGACTCCAGGCCCTTGCTCATGCTGCTGAAGACACTTTCATCTCCCATGAGTGGCTCCCGGGACCTCTCAGATCCCCTTCTATCTAGGGTGTGAAAGGACACCACATGTCCTACTGTCCAAGGGAGCATGTAATGGTAGGGGTCCCAGAGCTGGCAAGGCCTGGGCTGCTCACAAGGTGCAGGGCAGCAGGCCCTCTGATGAGCTTGGTGTCCTCCTCAGCAAAGTGGGCTTGTTGTCAGCTTTGATGAAGGCTCTAGAAGATTCTCAACAACACAGCACACAGTAGGTGATCAGAAGATGACTCACCTGTACTTTGGAAAGCTGAATTAATGGCCATTTATTTATGCAATGTTCAGTGCACAGGATGCAGCTACACATGTGTTGTCATCAGACAGAACCTGTGCATCTCTGAGGCCTAATACACAGGTTTTCATGTTTTCTCTGCAAAGTCCTCTGCTGGCCAGGCGACTCTTCTTGCAGTGGTAACTCCAGGACACCAACTATTGGCATCCTGCAGCCCCTGGGGCAACCTCATCGTTCACCATTTGCCCCCAGGGTCTGTGAAATGATGACGGGCAAGGGATCCTGTAGCACTCGTCTCCTCCACCCTCGAGGGTCACTGGCATTCTGTCAGGACAAATGTGAGTCAGGCTGGTGAGCAGGGCCCAGGGGGAGTGAGAGGGTCTTGGTTCTGAGTCTTCAGGGCCTCTTGCCCTGTTGCTGTCAGTGTGCCATGGACCTGCCATGTTGTGGACACAACTCTGGGTTTAATCCTGAGACTCTGAGAGTGGCCTGTGCACATGATGGGTCCATGGTACCTTGAGAAGGTGGTTCATGGAAGCCAGTGGTGAAGACCAGGATGAAAGGATGGTTGAACTAAACTCCTCTGGGGGGCCTTGGTGGATGGGCTTGCCAGGCCCCCCAGGTTGGCACCCAGCCTGCCCTTTGAATGGGACCACTCTCAGGGAGGAAGGAGTTGGAGCTCAGTTTATTCACCCATGGGCTAAGCTGGGAGCTCTCTCAGTACACCCCTTCCCTGGCATGGGGGTTCTCAGCCCTGAACTGAGAGAAGACCTGGGCCCCTTGCTACCCCTGTCACAGGCACACCCAGACACATGTCTCAGGTCTTTGCACAGACACATCCAAACACCTTGCACATGGGGTCACAGTGTGGTCCCAAGGCATGGCCATGCCACATGGCACCAGAATTGCATGCATGCTAGACCAGGATGGGGCTTGGAACCAGGGAGACTCTGGGAGGCCTCCGGGAGCCTTTCCCTGGGCTTCAGGCCTCCAACTCCATACAGCCCTCTGGAAGTCCAGAACCAACAGCCAAAGGACCCAAGGGGCACTCAAACAGCTTAGCCTCTAGGGCCCAGGCTCGGGCTGGCCAGCCTGGGTACGGTGGGGGTCCAGAACTAGGCCTGGAGGGGCTGCAGAGGGCAGCCAAGGACCAGGCAGGCTGCCCAGGCAGGTTGAGTACCTAGCTTAGGGATGTAAAGGGGCCATACCTCTTGCAGGGTCTGGCAGATGGACTTAAACTGTGGGTGCTGGGGAGAATGGCATGTCCCAGGACCCAGTGATGCCTGAGGTGCCCAGCAGCCAGGCAGCCCCAGCACTCTTCTGTAGTAGTCTCTCCATGCAGCTGTATTTTTTTGGCCCCCTAATCCTTGATCTGCATGGTGCTGGCACTGTGTCTGTGCAGGAAGGGTGGATTCTGCTTTTATTCATTTGCTGTGAATAACATCAGATCTACACTGAAATCCTGTATCTGTTCCTGTGTGCCTGTGGGTGTTGGCCCTGTGCTCACTGGACTCAGCTAGACTGCCCACCTGTGAGCCATAAGGTTTTAGAGGTTCTTGAGGATGCATAGGGCTGAGCCTAGTAAAGCCGGGGGTCTCACAGGCTGCCTTTCCCCAAGGGTCACTTTTGCCCATTCCTGCAGGCTGGCTTGGGGTGCAGGGCAGTGTATGTGCCCTATAGGCAACCCGAGGAATTTCTAAGGGCAATACTGGCAGCCCGAGCATGGGCAGGGGGCCTGGCCTGACTGCCCACCCTCATATCCAACCCGTGGGGTACACAAGACCTGACCTCCAGACCACAGTGCCCTCCAACCCCACTGAGGACACCCACCACCCTCACTAGCAGGATAGACAGCGGTGAATGAGGCAGAAATGACACAGACATGGTTCTGTACAAAACCTGAAATATTTTTACTCTTTTAAAACTTTGATTTAAGTTGCCTTAGACCTCATGGACTCAATACAAGAGTAATATGAATTGGGAAATAAAACACTTTAATAGTCACGATAAACTTTGTTAGAAATGTACATGTTGCCAAAATAATAAAATTTAAAAATAAGAGAGAGAACAGTTTGATGGCTGGGTTAGATTATATAAGTGTTCAACAATGACAGGCAAGGAAACCTTCAAAATGCCGGGTTGGACTAGTCAGGCCTGTGAGTGACACCTTGCCCATTCTCCAGGCCTGGTGGCTGTGTCCCCCCAACAGGCTGGGCCAGGGGCCAAGGTCTGCATGAAGCTGCCTCTCTGCGTGGACGGAACACCCAGGGATGGGCATATAAACAAAGCTCATAAGAAATGTACAAATATAAAAAGCTACAAACATTAATAAATTACAGCATCACAAAACACAGAACACTTCACAAGGTGCTAGTAAAATAACTGTACCCCACCCCCTTCATCAACAAGAAGGAAAGAAAGAGCTGGTATTCAAGTTGAAGATTCATCTTCAAACAAGTCTGAAATAGATCTTTTGTGTACTGTTTGCTTCTGTAAAGACAGATATAAGGCTGCACAGACATCACTTGTTTTTCAGGCAATACTTTAGTCCCTAAAAGAAAAAAAATAACCATAACAATAAAAAAAAAGAAGAAAAAGGAAAAGCATCGGAAACCCAACTGTTCATCAGACTCGGCAAAAAACTCGTATAAATGTTAATGAAGGACTCTATAGAAAGAAATTCCTAAAGATACTTTTACTCTTATAAAAAAGAAGTTATTTAAAAAGCTATTTACACGCTACATTCTATGAAAAATATGCTTCAGGAAATACATCTAAAATTAAAATACAGGATTGCCTGAGAAACAAATCCAGCCCCTCCATGTCGACGGGTGGACACACAGTCCAGGAGCCACCCATGCACTCGACACCAAGTGACAGGTGACAAGACAGAAGTGCCAGGCCCCCCTCATCCTCAAGCCTCCTGGCCACCACCCGCCCCGCCAGGCCCGGGGCAGGGTGCCTTCACAGACAAGTGCTTTTGGGAGTGTAGCTGGTAGGGCTCGACAGGGCCCACCCATGTGCCTTTGCCTGGGCCCCCTGGGCCCCACATCATAGCTGGGAAACCCACGGCGGCTCCCCTACCTACTAACACACTGACCCTGCTGCCAGCCCCAGTCGATCCCAAAATGCCCTGGGCATTCAGGGGTTGACACCCACCACCTGGCCTGCCACCCACCAGCCAGGGAGCCTGGAGGCCCCTCTCCTGGCCAGGCTTAACCCTCTCTGGACATGTCTGAGAATCACTTGGGAAGAGCTGGGGGTGGGGCACATAAACACCCTGCTTTCTCCTCCTCTTCCTCTCTAGTGTTCTTTGCCTTTTTTTAAGCCTCTGGAGGCTGCCAGCCTGTGGCCGGCTCAGACTCAGCCTGGTGAGTGGTTGGCTCACTCCTTCCTCGAAGGACTCATGCTCCCAGCAGAGCTGCAGAGGCCCTGTAATCACAACCATGCTCAGGGTGCCCAGAGGCTGCCCTGAAACTGGAATGGTCCTTAAACTGGCAGGGCCAAGTTTCAGGAACTGGTCACTCTAAGCAACTTGAGAAAGGACATCTGTTCGTATTGATGAGCTCCGCCTGCCGAAGCAACAGACGCGTGCTCCTGTATGGGGAGTAGTGGCTGGGAGGCGGCCAGGCCCTCCCTGGGGCGAGGCAGCGTGGCCACCCTCCTGGGGGCTGATGTTGTAGCAGGGCTCCAGGGGTCCTGAGCGGAGCAGAAGGATCCTGGCTTTCCAAACTTTAAAGGAGCAGTTTTCCATTCCGATGAATTTTCAAAATTTTCCCAAGCCTCTGCTTGGCGGTGGCCATGCCCTTTTTTGTACGTTTTCCTGGGGGTAGAAGAGGGGACACAAAAAGGCAGACAGATGTGTGAGAGGGCAAGAGGAGCAGTGTGTGGGGTGGGGAGTCTGCAAACCCTCCTTGACTCCCCTGTCCTATCTGTAAAATGGGCCTGTGACACTAGAACCTGGGCACTCTGTACCCTTCTGAAACCACAAATCTTCAACAAAGCTCCCGGCTGAGTGGTTACATGGACAAGGGGATAGTGATGAAAGGGAGGGGCTGAGGCAAGAATGGGGACAGGCCAGGACAATGGCATTAAGGTGAAGTGAGGACACTTGCTCCACCTCCTGGCAGCTGGGCCACCTGGAGCCACACTAGCTGTGTCCATCACTGGCTGAGTCTTGTGGCCAGGGTGAAGGACTCTGCTGGGGGCACAAGTCCTTTGAGGAAAGAGGAGTGAGCCAACCACTCACCAGGCGACGGGGCCAGGGGGCTGACAGTGGAGATGGCAACTCACACAGAGGGTCCTGGGTCAGTCAACCTGGGCCCCTTCCAGAGAACCCTTGGCAAACCATTGATCACACCCTGACTCCAAGTTAGGCCCCAAAGCCAAAGCCCTCAGGATCTGAGGATGTGGACATAACCATGAGGCCACCAGACTCCCCTGGTGTGTGACCCTGGCTCTCAACCTTGAAAGAGACCATTTCTTTCACACACTGAAAGGTGTGACTGACTGTGTGGCCACAGACACAAGTGGCTACAGTGGGACAAAGGAAACCTGTGGTCACCTACAGGGACAGTCTGCAAGTCTGGGCTGCTTAGGGCTAACAGGTACAGTACCTTTGGCAGCAGTGTTGTTGGGGGACGATGCGGAGGGCCGCCTCTGTGTGAGGAAGACCCCAGGGGCCATGGGCTGTGAGGCGCGACCTGCCTGTGCCCCGGTGAAGGCGCCGGCCACAGTGTACTCATGGTCGGCCAGGCTGCTGCTGTGTGCCTCGGGCGGAATCTCGGGTGAGCTGCCCTCCTGTGAGGCCTGGCTGCTGGCGGTGCTGGTGGAGGCCGTGCTGGTGGAGGCAGGGGTGGTGGAGGATGGGGTGGTGGAGGCCGAGGTGGTGCTGGCCGAGGTGGTGGAGGCCGAGGTGGTGCTGGCTGAGGTGGTGCTGGCAGAGGCAGAGGTGGAAGTGGTATTGGGAGCCAGCTTCCTCTTGGAGTTCTTCTTCTTCCTGCTCTTCTGCTCCTCCTTTGAACAAACCATGTGGGCAAGTTAGCCAGCAGGGCCAGTCTGGCCTCAGACGCTGGGCTGTCAGAGCAGAGAGCAGCCCTCACGAACTTGGATCAAGGGCAGGCAGGTCCCTGTGCACAAGACCTCTCCAGTGGAGCTGAGCTGCTATGGGAGCAGCAAGGGCTGGGCCAGTGCCTGAGCCCCTCAGAGCAGCGCTAGGGCCCAAGGAAGGACCACCATGCTTCCCTGTGTGCGGTGGGATTCCTTGGACACAGGACCAAGTAGGATGTGGCAGTAGTGCTCAGCCCCCCCAACCCCATCACCCCACTTTGAGCTGCCTTGAGACTCTTAGTCTTAGACTATTCACTTTGGTCCTGTTAACTTCCTCAGGTGCCCAGAAGGGATAGGGCCTGGTCCAGCGGGCACCTGAGAATCTAAGACCCACTCTTCTGAGGGAGCTGGGACCAGGAGGAGCTGAAGCGGCAAATGAGATGGACAGAGGATGGAACACCCATCTCCAGCTCCGTAAGGACAGGAGGAAAATGCCGGATCACCAAAGACTGGGGTGGGCCCTCCAAGGAGCTGCTGGTCAGGGCTCCCCCTGCACCTAGGACAACTGGCCTCACCAAGAAGACACCAGTCTGTGTCAGGGGCCCACACCAACAGTTTTCCACTTCCCCAACCCCACTCTTAGGGACTTAGGGGCCTGGAGAAACAGGGGCCAGCAATATTCCAATTTCCCTCAGCCAGTGCCAGCCCCTAGCCTGGGTAGTTTTTGCACAGGATGGGGTGCCCCCCTCCTCACCTGTTGGGATAGCTTGGCTGCAGCAGCTGCCAGCCCAGTCTCGATGGAGGCCACTCTGGTCCCTTCTCGAACAGGCCTGTCCTGCCTCGGCACCGTTGGGCCAACCCTCGCTTTGGGAAAGAAGGTTAGCTTGCCTCAATTGGTGCTCACCGCTGTGGGCACCCCTGAGCTCCCCCAGACCCACCCCATTCTGTCCTTAAGTCCCTGGGACATGTCAAAATGTGAGAGAGTCAGTGAGAGGCCCAATAGGGTAGGGGATCCCACCCAGCAAGACAGGAGAGGGCAGGAGGGGATCACACGAAAAGTGGACAAAGCCTCCCTGCACTGGCTGCCATAGTGGGGGCCAGGTGAAAAGGTGGCCCTCCCAGGACTGCTCACCAAGGAGAAACTGGGAAGGGGGTACCACACCAGCCCACTCGCCGGAGCACCTGGGCTCCAGGTTCCAGGAGGGAAGCAGGCAGATGACATCCCCTCTGAGCCATGCATATAGCCAACGTGCCCATGGTTGCCCTTTCAGGTATGAACGGAGCCTGTCCCATCCCAGAACTACCTGTTGGGCTGTAGGGAGCATCATCTGAGGCTTTCCTCTTCTTGGACCGGGATTTGAAAACTGGGCTGTCCTCATCAGACTCCAGAGAGGGGTACACTAGAGAGGTAAGGGGAGCAAGGACTGAGCTGCTGGAACAGCTGAGTGGGGTGGGCACTGCAGGCATCTAGCAGACTGGTAACCAATGTCCTTGGGGCCCACCTCAGGTTGCGGAGTGCCAGGCATAGGGTGCTCCAGAAATTATCTAGCCCAGGTTCCCTTTCTGTTCAGAGAGGGGCACCTGAACAGCCTCACCCACCCCAGCCTGACTATAGTACCCACTCGATGACCAGTTCTTCTCAGAACGTCTCACTCTCTGCTGCTGTCAGAAAAGAAAACATTCATGGAGCTGGATGGCTCTGAATACCCCAGCCCTGCCTCAAGGGGGAGGAGCCTCACATGGTCGCTTCAGGTGAATTGCAGGTGCCACCCCCACCTCCCGCACTATGGACTGGGAACTTCAACCACCAGGACTTGTGGCACCTCAACCCCCAGGACCTACCCTATGCCCAGAAAATGGAATTTACTCCACTGTCCATGAAGTCAGGGCAGGTCCCACAGTGAGGCAAGAATGTGTCCACCAGATGGGACAGGGCCAGCCTCACCACCAGAGGGCTATCTGGGCACAAGGGTACGAACACATGGCCCTTGGACTAGCAGGATGGTGCTGAAAGCAGCCCCTACAGCATGAGGCAGCACACTCATAACCCTGGGTTGTGGTGGGCCTGTGAGAGCAGGTCGTATCCCAGGGGGACTGATGCATCCCCAGGCAGCAATTTGCTTCCAACTCCCCTCCCATGAGGCTGACAGCAGCTCCTCCAGAGCCTGGAAGGGCCGTGCTGGGGATTAAGGGAACATAGCCCCTGGGAGGAGACCCATGACCCAGCCACCAACTCACTGCCCACCTCAGACACAGGCCACAGAGCTGCTCTGGACCTATTGCTCCACCTACACATAGTCAGACAGGGTAGACGCAGCCTCAGTGCGCCTCCTCGTATAAAAAAGGGGACAGTTGGCCAGGTCCTCACAAGACAAAATAAGCTATAACCTTCGACCCAGCAATGTCGTTCCCATGTATCACCTGGGGACACTGCAGACACAAGCTACACAAACCCCTTGCACACCAACATTCAAAGCAGCATTGCTCACATCACCAAAAGGTGGAAGCCCCAAAGTGTCCGTGGGTGGATGAAGGGATAAGCAATGCAGTGTGTCCACACTGTATAATATTATTCAGCCACACAATGAAGTGCTGACACATGCTACAATGTGGAGGACCCCTGGTGAGTATGCTAATAAAAGAAGCCAGACATGAAGGCCTAAGCATTTGTTAGATACTGTGAATAAGACATATCCAGGAGATCTGGAAGACAGAGTAAACCAGTGGTTACCAGGGGCTGGGGGCTGGGGGGAATGGGCTTCTTCTAGGTATAGTAACCTGTTCTCAAATTGGCTGCAGTGATGGTAACACACTCTCTAAACATACTAAACACCACTGAGCAGCTCACTTTGAAAGGGTAATGTTTATGGTCTGTGGATTATCTCCTGTAAGAAAGGGCTAGCTGCACTGTCAAAGCTCTCCCCGCAGTGGTGCTCACCATAGTCTGAGTCCTTGAAGCAAGCATCCAGGTGGTCCTGTTCCTCCTCATAATCATCCAGGTCCATGCTGTTTTTGGCAGCCCTCTTCAGCAGCCTCTTGCCTGTGCTCTTGCTGCCGGCCCCATTCTTCCGGGTACTGTGGGCCGCCACTGAGCTGCCCTTGGCCTGGCCAGCACCCCACGTGGTCTGCAGGCAGGAGTCGGAGGCCTGCAGGTTGGCCATGGATAGCATTCCCTGAATGGCTTCCTGCGTGCTGGGGGAGGCTGGGGGCTGGCTGCAGGCACAGAGAGACAGGCACTCAGACCTGGCCTATGGCCCACAGCCCACACATCCTCTCGTCCAGTGATCAGAGGATGTGGGAGGATGGATGGTGGTGGCTGATGACTTCCCCATGGAAATGGCCATCCTACCCTCTGCCCCTACCCCCCACTCCAAAGGGAGGGTTGGAGACCTCTGGTCAGAGAGAGGCCTAGAGAAGAAACAAAGGGAAGTGCAAGGAAAGGAGGAGGGGCAGAAGGAGGTTGTTGGCAGAGACCCCCAAGCCCTTCTCTACTCTAATTGGTTCTGTACACCTGCTTACCCCCATGCTGCTCCCCCACCATGGACCCCTGCCCCAAAACACAGGTGCTCCTCCCCCAGCACCCTCAAGGGCACCCTTCAAACCAGCACCCTGACATGGGGGTACCACAGCACTCTTGCTCCCATGGCCCACGCTTTTCTAGGGGACTTACACTCTCTCAATGACTGGCTGGCACCTGCAACTACTCTATATCTACACCCAAATCTACACTTGATCCTATACATACATCCAACCTATACCCACATCCACACCTGTAACTGTATCTACACCTGGACCTACGCCCACACCTGCATTTACACTGTCACCCCACACCTACACCCCCATCAGTACCTCTATCTACACACATCCCTGCACCTACATCTACCCCCTACCTGCACCTGCATCTATACTCATACCTGTACTTTCATCCACACCCCTACTTATACCTGCATCTGCATCTCCACCTGGCCTGTACCTACACCTCACCTGACAGCCAGCGTTTAGTCCCTTTCAGCCCCAAGATGCCCAGGCTGAAATAAGGCAACTTCTCAATGCCCCCTTCCCCTCACTGACCTCATCCCGCTGCCCTCCAGCTCTCAGCAGTGCTACTCCTCAGAACTGGCCTGAGCTTTCCTGTCTATGTCCTTGTCCCCTGCTCCATGCTTTAGCCCCTGCTGTCTTCCCTGGCTGCACTGGCTCCCCTCCCTCCTGAAGGATCTCTGGCTTTTGAAACACCTAGTGCAGCCAGCACCACTGCCTGACACCCCATTATGTGCTGTCCTTATTCTGTAAGGGGCAGATGGATGGCACCTTCCCATAGAGCCAGGTCCAGAGAAATCTAAACAGCAGACCCCTCTAGTCTGAGTCCTGAATTCCTCCAGTAGCTTCCTTCCCCTCCTTGTCACTATGGACCCTCCCACAGGGTTCTGCCCAGTCTCCTCAAATTGGGGGTGGGGCCTTCTCTGCTCCATGCCCTCCTCCTGCCCCACAGCTGTCCATGCCCTAGCCCACATCTCTTACAGCCAGTACCCCTAGGGCACAGGTGGCAAACACAAGGCCCGTGGACCGAAGCTGGACCTCCACCTTGTTTTATCCAGTCCAGCACCTTGTTTCTAACCGGAGGCAGCACTGAGCTCCTTGCCCCTAGTTAAGGAGTAGTTACATTTATACAGTCCTAAAATTACATTCAGCCCTTTGAAGGCAACCACGAGGCTGATGTGGCCTTTGGTGAAAATGAGTCTGACAACCCTGTCCTAGGGATTCTGTGCATCAGAATCCCTGGGTAGGTTATAAATGCCAATACCCAGGCCCTATTCGGAGATTCTGCACTGGCCTGGGCCCTGGGTACCCCTGCAGCCAGCACAAAGGGCCCTGCCCTTCTCTCCCCCCAACATTCTCACAAGTCATAGTGCCCAGCCAGGCAGCTCCCAGGTGGCCTGGCCTAGAGGGGCATCTTCCTTCAGGGCCATTTCTGGCCACCACCCAGGACAGGATGGCTTACCCAGCCATACCTCTCACTGTACCAGGGCCCAGTGGGGGCAGGTGACTCTCCCTCTGCTCCCTGGGGCTCTGGGAGGCAGGGCCAGCAGGCTGGCATGGGGTTGGGAAAAACACAGCCCCACTTCTCCTTCCTCCTGTCACAGCCCCAGGAGGTAGCAGGACTCTCACTCTATGTGTCTGATGTCCACCCCATGTGCTCCCTGACCAGGGTACAAACCTGCCTCCAGGGTGCCATGACCCCAGTGTAGTACTGGAAAGTGCTTGTCCACACAACCTCACTGGGGGCTCTGCACCATCCTCTCTTACACTGCCCCCTCCCACTCACACCTCCACTTCCAAGAAGTATTTGAAGCACATTTAGTAAGAGCATTAAAACAAGAAGGGATCAGGAGTTCCCGCTCAGAAATGAGACTTTCCCAAGACTAAAGCCAAGAGGGATGGAAAGATGGGGCTTCCACAGAGGGCACAGATACAAAGGACAGTCAGTCCCTGAAGTCCCAGGGCCCCCAAGGCAAGTGTGGACAGAAGCCATCCTACATGAGGTACCGCTAGGCTCCAGGTCGAGCTGAGGAAGGAGTGATGGGCAGCGCCTCTCTGGGCAGTCCTCCTCCAATATCCCCCTGCCCCACCCAAGCCACAGTAGACCAAAGTGTTTGGGGGTTCACTAGAACCAAATGGGACTGCATTCCTAAGCCACAAACAACGGGAAAATCAAGTATAGTCAGACCACCCTGGTTCTTTCGGAACCCCCAGCCGGACCCTCTGTGTGCCTCAGTGCCCACAGCCCCAGCACTGGCTCCATAGCCCCATGACCTTTCCTGTCCACAAAGCATCAGCAAAGGGCTGACCAGACCCTGCCAGGGGCATGCAGCATTTGGCAGTATCACTGCTATCCCATCATCACCGATGCTCTCTGAAGCAGAGACAGTTCTTCAGTCCAGCATGGGAGCTAGCAAGCCCAAAACTGGCCCTCCACTCTCTGCACCAGGCTCTTGTAGAGTGTGCAGTATGTCTTGGTCCTGAAGGTGTAGACCCCTTACCCAGCCTCAGACCATACAGACACCAGACTTCCATAAAGGACAGGAAAGTTGGGGCTAGGACACCCATCTTGAGGATCCCCTAGAAGCCAGCCACCTACATGTACCAACTGAACCCTGAGGTCCAGCTCAGCTGCAACCCAAGAGGGGGGCCATGGAGCCCAGGGCAACTGGGCTGCTATCTGTCCACACCAGGGGCAGATCAAGGAGCAAAGTCTAACCAGCGCACATGGAAAGTAATACCTTAATCGTCCAATTATCATATCAAAATTCTCTCCATTTCCCCTAGCAGTAAACACTAAGCAAACCATCCACAAGAAATTAACATATTTTCCTCCATTTTCTTCAGCTGTTGTTTTCCAAATAGCAAGTACTTAAAACAGAGCAAATAGACCATCAAAAACTGACCTATGCTCCAAATGGGAGACTCCAGAGAGGAATTGCTTGTGGCAGGCTGAGGAGGGTGGCCCGGCAGGCACGTGTGCAGTGTGTGGGCATGGGAGGCAAACCTGTGTGTGTGTGCCTGCAGAGCATTCAGCAGCATATCCACACACCGGTGGCCCTCCTTGAGGTGGGCCTGTCCAGGTTAATCAGGTGCCCAAGGTGAAGCGCCTGTGTTCCCAGCTCCATGCGAATCCTGGGCACCTGCCCGTCTGTCCTCTTCCTGGACCTTGCAGGAGCCCAGGATGTCTAGGGCTCCTCTCCTGGGTGAGTGTCAACCAGTTACTGAGGTGTTGGCCAGTCACTGCTTCTCAGAAATATGTACCCCAAAGGGGCATGGGGCCGACCCTGGGCACTGGTGCCCTCCAGGATAGCGTCTCACAGCCAGGCTTTTCCTCCTGGCCAAGGCCCAGGGCACCTCTGCAGTGAGTGGCTTAGGTTTTACACCCACAGAAACCACTTAAAGCTGCCCAGGGAACTTGCATCCACTCCCACGAGAGGACGTAACACTGCACAAAATATAGTAATTTGTGAATGAAAACATGGCCATTTGATTAGCAAGAGCCCTTTTAATCAAGCCCTAATCCGCCTCCTGAGAGTCCCTCTGTCTAAGATGGGCCTGACATGTGGCCTCCATGGACTGGGACCTTAATTCTAGAAACACAAACTCGGAGGCAAAGGGGAACATGTAAAGGGCAGACCTGGGGGGTGGAGAGGGCACCACACAGGTCACATGGGCCCTACCTTCCTCAGGCCAAGTCACTCTGGACAGGAAGTCACCACCCGCATGGTCAACCTGCCTAGCCCTCTCTGCGATCAGGCAGACAGAGACTCTGGTCCCCCCTCTGCTGCCTCCTAGCAGTGTGGCCTCCAGTGAGCTGTCTGGGCCTCAGCTTCCTCATGTATGCAGCAGGAGTCTGCTGCTGTCTTGAGTACTAGAAAGGGAGCCACCCCCATGGTGACTAAGGTCCCTGAGTGGGAGGCTGCAGGGGACACAGGCCCCAACTCCTCAGTTCTCTGTCGATGGTACTTGCAGCAATTCCATGTAAAAAAAATTTTTGGCTGAAATGCTCAAAAACAAAATTTAACTGAGATTGAGAGAGAAACAAGCCCCAGCCCTTCATCCAATGCAAAGCCCAGATTAATCCATTTTTCTTCAATCAGGGGATTGAGCTCATCAGGCCTGGGCAGGGAGGGCCACCTGGCCTGAGACGAGCCCACAGACCTTGACCATGTCCACCCAAGAATCTTGGAGCCTCCAAGACAGAACAGCATCCACACCCATGTAAGTGGGCTCCTGACCCAGCTGAACAGGCTGCACATCTGGTCTCAAGGACAGTCTGCCCTCTCTCCACCCCATTAATGCCAATGCAGCCCTTCAGGGTGCAGGTTCTCAAGTCCATGTGCTCTAAAGTCACTGCCTCCTGTGCCTTGGGGTGATGTCTCTGCAGAGAAAGAAGCTCTGGGTCCCAGAAAGACTCATCAACTGTCCTTGATTTGCATATGGGGCACATGCCATGGAAATTTTCTTACATTATTTTTATGGCATTTGGGGAGTGACAAAAAAGAGAAGGCTGGATGTCCCAGCCTGGAGCAGCCCTGACACCTGGCATGTGCCTGGCCTCGCACTGTTTCCCCACAGGGCCCCCTCAACTTCTCCTGCCATGGTCCCCACCCAGAGTCCCTCTTCAGCTGCCTCCCTGCCCAGGTATCTGGAACTATGAAGGGGAGTAGCCTTTGTACCTTAGAACTCGGTGCCCTCAATTAGAACATCTACAGACATGCAGGATCTTCATGGCCAGCAAACACCCACCTCTCTGTCTGGAACCACCTCTGCCAGACAGGGACATGGGCCCTCAGAGCCCCCTGCATGCAAACTGCCATGGGCAACAGAGCCCCACTTCAAATACCTGCATGGCCCATGTGGAAGCACCCACACCCCCTGCCCACCCCTGGGTGCAGGCCTACCTGTTGGGGTTGTAGTCAAGTGCGCCCACCTCCTCGCTGGCCTGTAACAGGTCCAGGATGCCTGCAGCTGAGCCCCCACCATCCTTCTTCACTCTGGCATTACGGGTCGGCTTGGTATCCGTGTCAATTCGAAGGGAGCCCTCATCTGAGGAGTCATCACTCGGCTGTGGAGATAGGGAGACAATCAGAACAGAGCTGGGGAGAGGGACAGAGCTACTGTTCCCCTTGACAAGAAAAAAGTTTTAAAAAATTTTAAGAGCCTTTCCTGTCATGAGCACATGAGGCTGGCTGGCCAGACACTCCCTGGTGTGGGTGCTGGGGCTTTCCTCTGGGATCATGGAGCCCTGTATGCAAATTACAGAGTGCCATCACTCCTAGCACTATTCCTCAGAGGAATCCTGATCCCCAGGACCTTACACCAGAGGCCCAATATTGAACACAGGTACAAAGGAGCTGGTGTGGTCAGATGATAAGTGGACAGGAAGATGTATCTACACCAGGTGCCCATATAACAGCCCCTGGCGGGTGACTCTAAGGGGACATTCCAGGGCTCCCCAGGCAGCATGTGACCCCCATGGAGGCCCCTAGTCTCACAGGAGACAGCAAACATGTCCTGGGTGGACAAAGCCTAATAGGTTTTCTAACTTAATCCCCCAGCAGGCCCAGCACCATTTTCCCCCACACCCTGTCCTCAGCATCAAGGAGATGCATTATCATCATGGCAGGTCTAGCTGCGCACTCCTGAGGTCCCACCACTTACACAGACCCGCAGACCCTCCACACCCTGCACCAGCTTTTGTCCCTCCCGTTCCAGGCCTTGGGCTCATATCCACACTCTGGAGCCCAGCCTGGCTTCCCCACAAAAACTCCAAGAAAAGGGTAGGGCACAAAGATTCCCCTTTGTACTCTAAGCAGTAAGCATACAGACCACAGTCTCAGGAACTCAGACAGTGCTCACCTTGTAGAGTGCCGAGTCCAGCTTTGGCTTCATAACAGGTGTGGGCAGTGGCTCCTTCTTGTCTAGTAAGACTGAGACCAGAGCAGACAGGAGTTGGCGGTGGCTTTGGGAGGTCAGCCCCGGCCAGCCATGCCTGACACCTGCCCGCTCCAGGATGGCCCTACAGGGCTGGGTCTGCCCCTCCTCACATCCCCCCAACTCACAGGACAAGTCCCTCTTCGGGGCGTTTTTCTTCCTCCTGATGGGGAACTCGTCAATCTTGAGCTCTCCGTCATCTGACACGTACTCATACTCATCCCGAATGGGCTGGGGCTTGTCCTCCTTGAAGTTCTGCAAGGCCCCAAACACCCCTGGGCTTGGCTGTGGTTTGAAGGCCTTGGAGCTGGAACAGAAGTGGGATGGTCAGTGGAGGTCCACATGGCCTGACCAGTGCCCTCAGCACCCTGCCACGGGCCTCAGAGAATCAGCAGTCAGGATGAACACATCCCAATCCCATGGCTTCCTCCCAGATGCCATGGACCCAGGTGAAGACAGTGTACAGCCCACGAGGTAGGGGCCCAGCCTTCTTCCCCAGTGCAAGGCCCCTCCCTGAGCTGTTTCAGGGTATGCCCCTCCCTGCCCCACCCTGGCCACTGGACCAGGATGGTCTTCCTTTGGGCTGCCCCAATGTTCCAGCTATGGCTTCCCCATTGGCTTAGGCCTGGGCACATGCTCAGCAGTGGGGCCAGGAGCCTGGGGCAGAAATGTCTGCAATTCCCAGGGTACAGGTCCAATTCCCAACCACAGAAAACAGAGGCTGACCATCGGCCTGCTGGGAGTAGGTATGAGCCAGCTAACATGACATAAACACATATGCACACCCCATATACATAACCACAGGTATATGCAGTTACAGAGTCTTTTCCACCTTTCTCTCCTCCATTTCTAAACTCTCTGCAGTACAGTGGGTCATAGAGTTTATGACATTTAAAAGCTCTCCAGGAGACCAGGAGAATCAACAGTGTGTTCAGAGCCATAAAATCAGGGCAACAGGGCCCCGCAGATCAGATCCATCTCATCTGCTCGCTGAGAAGCCTCAGCACATTGCCAGGAGTTCCTTAGAATAATGGGCCTGCAAAACAGGCCTAGTCATCAGATGCTGGCCCGCCCTATTCTTCCACCACCTGCAAGTGGCCTTTTCCTCTCATTTCACAGATGGGGAAACAGGCCCACTACAGAAAAGTTGTCCCATTCCCACTGGGATATATCTGTTTCCTGGCTTCAGGACACCCAACTTGGACTTCTGACTCAGCAAGCAACTTGTGGGACCATTGCCAGTGAGAGACTTCTCAGTGGGCATGAGGCTGCATCCCTTAAACCTCACACTGGGCAGAGCTGCCATGCTCGTCAGCCGATACAGACTTGTTCCACAGTCTGACACCCAGACACATGCCCCCCCCCACACACATACACACAGGCTGGGCATCCCAATGTCTCAGCTCAGTTCTATCTCCTCTGGGAAGCCCTCTTTTGGACATACAAGGACCCACAATCCCTGTTACAGTCATATTTTAGGTGGATCTGAGAGTACTGGGTTCACACTGACCCTAGGTCCTCACCCTGGCTTCTGAGCTCTAAGGCCGGGGCTCTCACTCCCGCACATCCTCTGTGACAACCTAGGACAGCCACTTGGCTTACATCCACCCAATCATGCTCTCTCCATCCCTGCTACCACACACTGCTGTCTGCCCACTCCCCACCCCTGTCTGCCCCCCCCCACATACACGCAAGCTATTGACTTAGGAGGCAGAGAAGGGATCTGCCTAGAGTGGCTCCCACAAGGGACATTCCTAGTGATGTCAGCCTAGTGATGGGGCGGGGGGGCTTCACCCTCAGGAGATTGTGTCTATGTGATGTGTTTAGGGGGTGAGCATGGTGTGTGTATGTGACTGTGATGTAAGTGAGACCAATCCCTCCTGTCATGAGCATCACATACCCCAGAAGTTTCTTGTTGGAGAAGGAAAATGAGAATTTGGTGTCCTTGTTCCCTGATGAAGGAGGCTTCTCCAACTTCTGCTCTTCCTCCATCTTCAACAGAGAGTCAGGTTTGCTGTTCTGAAAAGCAAATCCAGGACAATCCTTAAGTCCCGCACAGGATGTCAGTGGGCAGAGGCAGTGGAACTAGGCAGCCTCCTCTTTCCTAACATGTCATCTGAGGCTCCATGGGCCTGCAGGACCTGCCCTGGGACACTGCCCTGGGAGTGTGAGCTCAAGCCAGGGCTGGGTGAAGGAGGGCAATGCCATCAGTCAACTCAAAGGGCAACAAACTCAGCCTTTTAGGCCAGGATGCTCCCACAACACCATAGGAGGCGGCCCCCTCCAAGGCCACACACAAACCCAGACTGTCACAGCACCACCTACTGGGGAGCGGTGGACACACACTTGCACATGCCCTACAAGAACACACACAGCTGAACAGGTATGCACCTCTCCTCATAACACCAAGCCCACACATGCCCCACACACCACCTCTCTCATGAATGCAGCCTTCCCTGAAAGTAGACTCATTTACCGTCATGCACATGCAAACGCACAGGTGCAGAGCACACCCACAAGCACACATCTCACCTTGTACTTCCACTTGGCCTCTGACTTGCTCTTAGTTTGCTCTCGGATTTCCAGCCTCTCCACATCGTTCTGTGAGCTGATTACCTCCTTGTTAGGCACACTCAGGACACTCTTTGTGGCCTAGAAAACAGCAGCCATGACCCAACGGGGGGCATGGGAGGGCAGTGGGGCTACCTCAGGCTACAGGACAAAACAAGAGCCACAGAGACCCTCTCTCTTCCTGGCCCACATGTGGCAGCTCATTTAACCATCCACTAGCCACCTACCCATTCACCCATCCACCATCTACTAACCCACTACCCATCTACACACCAATCCCTCTCTACCATACATTCACCATACTCCCACTGATCCACCTACCCATCCATCCACCCACCCACCCACCATCCATCTACCTTCATTCCAGTCTCCATTCCTCCCTTCCTCTCTCCTCCCTTCCATCCATCTATCTATTCATTCATTTATCTACCCCTTTGCCTTCAGGAAGGGAAAACCAATATATCCCACTGCTGCCCTTCAACACTAGCCACGGTGGTCGCCAACTTCCTGGAAACTTAAGAGCCTCCCACTAGCAACAAATCACTCAACAAGTCCTGGTCTCAGAAACTCATGGTCCCTGAAACCCATATTTAAGACCCTCTGATTACACTGGTGGATCCTCAGGGCCAGGCCCACCTCTCTCACTACTGACAGGGGCTCAGGTCCCCCAGGCAACCTGGCCCCATTGCTGGGCCCCGCTTGCCTCTCTGCTGCCCTCCACTTGGCACCTAACCCACCTTCAGATCCCAGCCAATGCCTGGGCCACAGGAAAACTCAGCCAGCTCATTCCCCAGGTGACCCTCTGTGTTGCCACCCTGTCCCAGCACAGACATGGCTGCCTTCCTTGTGAAGGTCTCTCCCGAACTGCCTGTCATTCCAAACTTGGGGCAGAAACCATCTGCCCTGGGTCTCTAGTGTAAGAACATGGGAGCCCAACTCTACCCCACAGTCCTGGCCCCTAGAGGTGTCTGCAGGCTCACTGACTACAGGTGGGGAGGTCAAGGCCACCCACCTTGCTCTTCTTAGGCGGCTCAATCTTGGTCAGTGCCTCCTTGGTGTGGGCCTCCAACAGGTCCAGGTTGGGGATGGTAGGTGAGGCTGATCCCCTACTCTTCTTCCCTTTCTTCTTGCCCCCATCCTTGAGCTTCAGTGATTTGGGGGACTTCAGGGACTTGGGGGGCTTTGGGGGTTTGGGGACTTTGGATGGCTTGGGCATCTTCATGGTTTTGGGAGTCTTTTTTTTGGACACTTTCTCCAGGAAGGACCGAGGAGGGCTGGCCTCAATGGGGGATGGGGGCTCTTCCTTTTCTCGGTCCCCAAAACAGACCTGATTCGAGGAGATGGCCGCAGTCACTTCTGGTCTGGTGCCCTTGGAGGCATTCTGGGGAAAAGAGAGAAAGAAGTAACCAACCACTTCCTGCCAGAAGGGGCTCATGGCCTCCAGCCGTGGGAGACACTTAAGCAGAAAAGGAGCATCCAAATACACCACTG
The DNA here is from genome assembly GCA_004027475.1 of Anoura caudifer. Taxonomy (NCBI): domain Eukaryota; kingdom Metazoa; phylum Chordata; class Mammalia; order Chiroptera; family Phyllostomidae; genus Anoura; species Anoura caudifer. The sequence continues at coordinate 27,623 of PVKU01002132.1, forward strand.
TGTGACTCAGATACATACAACTATATAATACTATGACATGCTATCCTATCTGTGTCATACACTCCTATCCATCTACACCATCCATGTGACACAGCACATCCATCTATATCATCCATACAGCATGGGCAAATCTTTCTCCACTATCTGTGTGACACACTTTTATCTGTCTACACCATTGTTGACATGTTCACATCTATACTACATCATCCATGTGAGACAATCACATCTGTCTATACTATCCTTGTGATATGAGCACATCAATCTATATCATCCATGTAACATGGGCACACCTATCCCACATCATTCATGTGTTAAACACTCATATCCTTCTATACCACCCATGTGACACAGACACACCCATCTACACCATGGTGTGGCATGCTCACATCTCTCACCATCTGTGTGACATACCCACACCTGCCTACAGCATGTATGAGCCATGGCCACATTCATCTACATTATCAGCCACTTGATCCCTCTACCTCTTTGGTGGGTACTGCTGAAGGGGCTGGAATTGTCCTCCCCCACCCCCACAAGGAGCCCCCATTCCATCTCTCACTCCTTAAACTCCTGCCAGGAGATGGCAGCCTGCCACAGGGTGAGTCCACATCTTGCGGGTGGCCCATGTGGCCATCCCTAGCAGGCAGCTTTGGGAGGGCCAGAGAAGACAGAGGCCTCCCACAAACAGGGTCAGTGGGCCTCGGCAGTCAGCCCTACCTCACTGAGCCGGATCTCTTTGGCGAGGTCTTTGATGAGCTGTGAGGGTTTGAAGTGCTCTGGGAGTTCGTCTTCATGCTCTGACAAAGCCTGCGGGACAGCCATGCATAGGGTGAACAGATCAGCCACTGAGTCTGCACGAGGATGTCCACACTCTGTGCCATGTTCACCACCACTCCCCCTCCCATTCACAGGGGCCCAAGCATGCCCAGCCTCTCTGATTCCTGACTAACCTTCTCTTTCCCTCCAGGCCCTGCCCTATCTACTGACCCAGGACCCACTCCTACCCAGACAGACTTAGGGCAGAGGCTGCCATGGGCATGGACTAGCTGCATGGGGTCCTGGAGAAATTAGCCCACTCCAGTCAGACACTGCCCTGACAAGAAAGCTCTACCATGACCCCACTCGATAAATGGAGAAACTGAGTCCTAGAGAGGACAAGGTACCCAAAGCTAACACCAGCTATGGAGTGAATGTGGGCTGTCGATTCTTCCTGAGCACAAGGCTGCTCCTCCTGGCCCCCTAGGTGAAATGAAGCAAAAGGGACACCCTGTACTGCTCACTCCAAGCCTTGAGGCTAGAGGTCAACCCACTCCACCAGGCCCATTTGTGAGAGAGGCAGGAAGCACGCATGTGTTCCAGGAGCATGTGTTCCCCTCCTGGCCGCAACCCTCAAAACCTCCTGCAGAGCCTGCTCAGACAGTGCTGGCTCCCCTGACTGAGCACTGCCCCAGAGAGTGCCTGAGGCTGTTTGGGCCCCTCCCCTCTCTGTACCAACAATCCAGGCAAAATGTTAAGGGAAGTCTGGGGCTGCTCTCTGGGGCCTCCCTGGGGAAAACATGGCTGCTTGGGTGCTAGTATGAGCAGGGGCTATGGGGAAAGGACAGTGTTACTGCAGAGGACACGAGAGGGGCACAGCATGGTGCTACTAGGGAGACACAAGGGGCACAGGAAAGTGCTACTGCGGGGGGGGGGGGGGGGGGGGGGAGGGAGGGGTCACAGGGGAAGGGTCTGCCTTTGTCATAGGGCAAAGCCAGGTCAAGCTGATGCCTGGGTCAGGAAAGGCTGAGAGGGCGTCCAAGCTCTCCTGTTCAGAGCCAAACAATTAGTCTTCTAGCCAGAAGCTGCTCAGAGTCTTCCTGCTCCCTGACCACCAGGGGTTCACTCAGTGATGTCTCTACCACCAGCCTGCCTCCCACTGAATCTCCAGGCCACCCAGCCCCTACCCTTTAGGCCAGGCTCCAGGATGAAGGGCTCTCCTGCTTCCACACCCCACCCCCCCACCCCCACCACCCTGACCCAGGTGTCTGACTCGGGCTGGTGGCACCCACCTGCTCTTCAAATACTAATTCCCATGAAAAGAAGGACAAACCCTGGAATGGCTCACCACATGCTATCACCTGGGTTACAACTGGTAGGCTTCCCTACCTGCTTTTTTGTCCATGATCTGAAAGCACCGTTGAGAATTTTAGCTCCTTGAACTAAATGAGGGGGCAGCTGCTTCCCAGACTTGTGAGAACCTTGGGAGAGACAGAAAGGTTTCTTCAGGTGGGCGCCCACCCATCCTCACCCACTACCCACGGGCAACTTCACACCTAGGGTGGGGTAGAGGGTAAGAATGGAGAGACTGCTCAGGGCTGGACTTTCAGAGACCTCCACCCACTGCCACCTGCCCAACTGCCAACGGTTCCTCTTAGAACTTGGTGGATACCCATCCAGACAGAACTGGCCCTGCCACCATCCATACTCCAGGCCTCCCACACAAGTGGCCTGGCTCCCCCTCTGCCTGGTCCCTGGACCACCCCAGCAAGGGGTCAGGGTGGTGCTCCACACTAAGCATCCTTAGGTGCTTTTTGATTCCCACCCTCACGTCACCCATGCACAGCTGAGGAACTCTGGGAAGAGGGGTCTGGTTCCTGTTGGGGCCCATCTCAAAGACACCCTTGGGGGCCAAGGCCAGCCCTGTAGAAAAGGGAAAGAACATTTGCTGCCTCTGCCGGAGAGCTCTGCACTACCAGGTAACCAAGTTTGCCCGGCAGGAGGCAGCTCCCTGGGTCTTCATGGCCCCAAAGAGCTATGCTGTCACCCTTCCCAGAGGAGGACCCGAGGCAGAGTGTGGCTGGGATGCCCCAGCATGGCTCGGCTGGCCAGAAGTCACCCTGGACTCTCAGTCAGTGCTCAGTGTGGCTGCACCCACACCTCCCCACCCCAGTGCCCACCAAGCCCCCAGCGCAGAGCATGCCCTTTGCCAAGATATAGCTCAGAGCTCCAAATTCAGGATTCAGTGGACAAATGTCACTGAAACCTGACCAGTCCAGGTTAAGAACCATTTTCAGCTTTCTCTTCTCAAACTAGAGCCAAAATCCAGAGAGTTCCAGTAGGTGGGCTCCACTCTGCTCAAAAGAGCAGCTTCCAGCTAGGCACCGCTGAAAAAGGAGAGCATCAAAGCAGAGCTTCTCCAGTTTCCTCACAAGGCTGCAGAAAATCTGTGGACCTTAGGGTGGGTGCCAGCACTGATGCCTAAGGTGTGACTAGCAGAGCCAGGGCTGAGGGTACCTTGTTCTCAGAGGTCAGAGACCCTATGAAGCCTTCTGTTTCCCATGGATCTTCCATGTGACCTTGAGGTCAGAGACCCTATGAAGCCTTCTGTTTCCCATGGGTCTTCCATGTGACCTTGACGTGCACACCCAGCTATATGGCGGGGATGTCTCAGGGGTCCCTCAGCTGGTGTCCCAGGGCTAGTCAGACCCCTAGACCTCTGGATGTCCTGACTGAGCCCTGTCAGTACCCACATGAGGCCACAGACACCAAGCAGAACCCACACCAGGCCTGGAAATGCATGGCCAGCACTTTTTCTGAAACCCCAGAGGGCTCCTGCAGGCAAGAATCCACTCCAGTCCCACAGGAACAGACAGGGACCAAGGCCTGGGAACTGAGGGGACTTGAGCTCCCTGAAGGCAGTGGTCAACCTTCCCCAAGGCCCACCTGCCCTGTTGCATGAGGGTAGAACTGTTCCCCCTCCTGGTGTCCCCCAGCTCCACACACAAACATGACCCAAAGCTGTAGGCAAAGACACCAGGACGCACCTTTGAAGGCCTCCAGCAGGTGCTTTCCCATGTACCAACAGGCAGTTTCAAAGTTGGGAAACTGAGTCAGGCTGCCCAGTTTCAACCTTCTTTCCACTTCATATGCTCTGGAAGCAACAGCAAAGAAATACTTAGTGCAATGAGCCCTGAGCAGGGGACACTAAAGGAGGGTGAGCCCACCCCAAGTATGGCCAGACAAGGCCACACCAAGGCCAAGCCCGCTCAGGTCTCCCTGCTAGACCCTGCATGGAGAGGTGAACAGGGGATCACTTTGGGTCAGTGCCTGTGGGAAAGGCAGCTCAGCCTTTCAATTCACTCCAAACCCACCACGGGCCATGGAGGCTGTCCAGAGACTAGGCACCTTAAGGGCCCATCTCCTCCTCCTTCCCACAATCATGGAGGCCCAGCCACTCAGGGGAGGTGGCATCATAATGATGGTGGAGACCCTGCCTGGTGGAGCCCGGGGGCAGGTATGGCCCTACCTCATCTGCATCTCCACACTCAGGCTGTGGAGGAAATGTCCCGCGAAGGCCAGGCAGTCCACGGGCGTGAGTGTGGCATAAATCCAGCCTGGGGGAGACAGATGTGGCTAGCCCTTCACAGCGTTCTCACGCCAGGCTCTTGGAGGCTGCCTGGCCTGTCTGGCCAGCACGGGTTCAGTGCCCCTGTCCACCTGATACCCATGGCAGGAACTCTGGCCTGGCCTAATGTACTGAGTGGGTGTGCCCACCAGGAAGGAGACCATGTCCGAGCTGGCCCAGTCTGGTCAATCCAGCCCTGAACAGTACAGATTGGGGAACTCAGGCTTGCGAGCTGAGGGGACTTGGTCAGACCAACCAGGGCCAGACTGGCAATCACCCCCGATCTCCACATGCAGGGGCAAAAGATGACGACACAGGGCTGTCACATCTCCTTGGAGAGCTGGTTCATGCCTACATTATGCTCAGAGATGGAGCCCAGGCCAGACCTGGGGAAAAACAACTGACTGGGAACCAGGTGTGGTGTGGGGGTGGACCTAGATCAAGAAAGACTCAGAGGCACATAAGTCAATAGAAACATGAGGCCTCCAGGGGTGACAAAAAATATGAGCATCAAATGGCTATTTAGTGAAACTAAGGGCTTGTTAACTATTCATTCTCAAGGTGTGATGACACCATTGTAATTATGTTATTTTTGAAAGAAAGTCTTTCAGAGATGGTGAAATATTTGCAGGTGAAGCAAAGTGACACATATAAAGGGCATTTATCTACTCATGTCCTGCTTCCTCCTTCCATGTCCGAAATGTCAAGATCAGCAAACAGCCATCTCAGATGGCAAGGCTAGGCTCTTGGGTGCCCCCACAACCCCATGCCCCTGGCCCAGCTTCTGTGTGCACAGCCAGGCTGGAGGCTGCAAGGGCTCTTGGCCCGAGGTGATCCCAGGGATGACTGAACAACAGGCCTGCCCCAGGACAAGGCAGCAGACAGCCAGGATATGCCCTTTCAGGGCAGATCCCAGTGGTGAGGATGTGACATGGGGACAAGGTACTCACCTGAAGGGATGAAGAGTGTCTGGCCCTGCTTGAGGGTACACTTGTAGCATTTGTCCACCTGGTCAGCAAAGAACATCTCACTGTGGTTCGAGGCCGACTGCCAGCGCTCATACAGGGAGATGTTGGCGGAAGCTGGCTTGATGAGATAGAAAATCTTCTCCCCCTGCCAACGAGAGGCCATTGGCAGAGCTCGCCACATGCCATGAATGAAGTGATAGAGCCTGCCACAACCCAGAGGTGCTGGGGCATGGGCAGAGCCTGTCATGTCCTGGGGATGCTGGGGGGCAAAGCCTGACATGTCCTAGGGATCCTGGGGGCGCAGAGCCCGCCATGTCCTGGGGACACTGGGGTCCTCCTGCTGGGTCCTGGCTGGAACACCATCCTACCCTGGCCTACCATTTCTGAAACAATGGAGCCACATGTGCTTTACAATTCAGAAGTTGGCATGTTCAGTGGGTTCTAGGCATAGAACCCAGGCATGGTCAGGGCACCCTTGCCACCCCACATACCATAACTCTGCAGCAATAGGGATACCATGTGTGCCAAGGAGAAACAAAGCTGTGGCCCCACTGGTTCCTAAATTACAGGAGAGGTTCATGTCTCAGCTGGAGATGGCAGAAGGCCCCACTGCCAGGCCATGGCAGACCTTGTGCTGAAACCAGGGCCAGGAGACATGGAGCTCCTCACTCTTAGGGCAGACAGACTGAGGGACAAGCAGGATGGACTTGCTCAGTCTGGAGAGACCTAGGCAAAGCAGCTGAACCCAAAGCTCAGAGTCTCCTTTACTGTTTGTTTTCACATCTTCCTTTTCCCCTCACTTCTCTATCTGCCCCTGGCCAGGGGCCCCCAGCCCACCCTGCCACTCAAATGCACTTGAAGCCTGCCCCCACCACCTGGCCCATCCCTCATACTCCTTTGTGTGTGTGGGGGGGGGGAGGGGGGTGGGGGTGACAGTGGGGCAAACTCCCCTTCAGGAATTGTTTCCTGCATGCTGTCCCTTCCCTAGATAAGAGTGGCACTAGGCACTCTGTCACCACTCCAGTGGGCCTCTTCTGATTGCCTCACGGGACTCAGTCTTTAGAAAAAGGCAACCCATGCATACTAGCTTGGTCTTAAGGTGTTCCTACCCCCCACACCTCCAGGGGGAAAAACATCTTATCTCTGATCCTTCCAAGTGTCAACCACCATTAGGACTCACGATGACTGAGGACATTTTTGAAGACCAACAGTGTTCTGGCAAAGGCGAGGCAAGCCCCCAAGGCTCACCTTGAGCACGTGGTACCATGCGGAGGCACCCCCAGAGTCGATGTGGAAGTCGGTGTAGCTGTCCTTCACACAGATCAGGCAGTACTTGGTCACTTTGGGCTTGGCCAGCAATGCATCATCGGGCCAGTAGTTTTCTACCCACGACAATTTCTTCACAATGTCAGGCGGCTCCACAAAGCTAGACATTCTGGCAGGGACAGGAAGAGGGGTCAGCAGTGGTGGGAAAGCATCACCATGTTTGTTATGCCCCAGGAAGGGCAGGAAAAGTGCCCTGAGACACATGTCCCACACACATTGCTCACTTCTGGCTACACAGCATTGTTCTCATCTTACAGATGTGCAAAGTGAGGCTCATAGAAGGCAGAACAAGCCCAGACACTAGCTTTGGCTGTGGCAAGTATCTAACACTGGTCTCCACACCCAAAGATGTGTATGGAGAAGGCCTGAGGACCATCCTCCCTGGATACAGACCCTTCTTAGATACCCAGAAAGGGAATTTTCCTGGGCTGGTCCACACTGTGCTGGCATGATGGGCTGAGAGTATCATTTCTCACATATAGTCCAGGAGCCTCATGGCATTGCCTAAAGAAAGGCACTTATCTCCAGCACTGACAACAGGGTGCCAGGACCCCTCTGCCACAATAGCCTCTGTCACACCAGCCAGCTTACTTCCAGGGAATGTGCAAAAAGGTGAAGGCAGCCTTTGCTTCAATTAAATGTCCCTGTCCTGGGCAGAATGAACAATACTGCATTAAGAATGTCCAGCTCAGTAGCACCTATGCAGTGATACCTCAGCTGCCTTGAGGGCTGGTCTCTGTTCTGGCTGCCTCAGGCCGGATGGAATCCACATATCTCTGCACTGAAGGCCATGCCACCCTTATGATACTATTACAAATCAGAGGTCAGACTGCCCCGAGCTCAATGGCCTTAGTCACTGGCCCTCCTCTTTAAATCTCTGGCTTTTTCCAAACTAGAATCTCCATCCCCCATGAGAACCTTCTTTGCCCATCTGTACCTGTGCCTACCTTCCATACCCTCCACAGTCCAGGAACAGCACTGCCCCAGGAAAGGGGCCCCTGCCTCACCAGCCTAGGGTGCTCATGACCCTCCATGCACCATACATAGTAGCAGGGCCACTGCCTCTCCCCCCACCCACATGGCCCCAAATGTCCTTCTTTCCTTGCTTGTTGGCTTCTCAGGTACACAGCCTGCTGCTGATACCAGCTGCTCGTGAAGTCCTTCAGAGATGCTCAGAGAAAAGGGAAGGTGACACAAAATCCCCATGCATGCCTTAAATGTAGCCCCAGACAGTCCATGGTGTTAGGCCCAGCCATTGCAGCCCCAGATGACATCTTTGGGGACAAATTGCACTAATGAAGTAGAGACTGACAGACCTCAGTAGGCCTAGGAGGAATTGAAAATCACCAGGCGGGAAACTGTACTGTGGGAAACTGTAGCCTGGGAAAATGCCTGCCTGGGAACCTGCCTGCCGACCCTACCCGGGACAAACAGATGCCCAGCTAAGATTGGGGTCTGGGGTCAGCCTATCTGGCGTAACAGGATGCAGCTTTAACTTGAGCTTGACAAGGTATATTAAGAACAATGGTCAGCAGAAATGGCACCCAGCAACCAGCTCTAGTCAGTCAGACTCTGACACCCTAACCAGTTACCCTTAGCAGGTTTTTATGCTTAAAAACCCTGACCTAAGAACAACCAAGTTAGTCTTAACCTCCCTTGGTTGGCTCTACTTTCCCTCTTATTCCCCACTAATAAACCCTGATCCCTAGCTCGCTGTGTCCATCTGGTTTCTTGAGCGACTCCAACCTAACAGAGAACATACTTCCTCCCTCTCGAATGATGTAGCACTTGACTCCAGGGCATTTGATAACTCTGGCATCAAGACCATGAATGGCCTGGACTGAAATGTACATGCCTTCCCCCCCGCCCCGCCCCGACTGTCCTTGGACAGGGCCAGAGGACACCAGAAGCTCCATATATCTTCTGCCAGCAAAGTGGTGGATCTGAGAGGCCTAAAGGGAAACCCGAGGCCTAGCTCCATCATCCTATTTTCACTCTCTGAAGATCCCTCTGGCCAGGGTGGCCAATCAAGTTGATGGCAACATGAGTGTTTCTTTGGTACCCAAAGTAACCCACTCTTCAGAACTCTGCCTTGGAAAAAAATCCTTCTTGTATACACAAAGATAAGAGGCTGTTTTCTCCAGATACCATAATCATCCACCTTATTTCCCTTTTTGCCTTTGCTGTCAGGAAGCTCAGCAAACGAAACCCAGAATCTAATTACATCATTTCATTATGGCTCCTGGTAGCTCTGTATTCCATTTCTCAGTATGGTTTTTGATAACTCTTTTTTTTTTCCACCTGACCTTTTGCAGATAGGCTATTTTGTTACCTTGTGTGCTTTCTAGAATTAGTAAGGTGGGAATAATGCAAAAGTGAAATTGTTCTTAAACTAAACCATCAACAAATCACTATCTTGTGGTAGACAGCATACCAGATTGTTCCCAAGGGCCAGCTGGAGAGCAGTGGGGATTTGAGAAGGGGCAAGAGGGGAATAGCTGTGGGTGGGCAAGGCTGAGCAGGTGGTCCTGAGAGAACGGGGTCATAAAGACATGGGGCAGAACCACAGCCTGACCAGCCTCTGACAACAGAAGCCTGGAAGTAGGTGGGCCCAGAAAGCCCCCTGATACCTTGTGCGGGAACCTTGTCCCTGAGAACAGCAGCCAGAAGGGCAAGGCCCCAGCAGGGGGGTTGGGATGGGGGGATAACAGTGGGGTGGCTAAGGCTGGGAAAGCAGGAGCAAAGCAGCTGCTATGGCATGATCCCATTGTGCTAAAGGTGCTAATTAAAGTATGTGCAGGCACATGAGCAAGCACACAAGTATGTGCGCACATGTCGGTGTGGCATAGGGGTGGGGTGTGTATACCTGTGTGTGGGCATGTCTGCATAAGACAGTGTGTGTGCATACCATGAGTGTGTCATACATGAGCATGTGCATTCTGGAGGAAAGTAGTCCAGGCTGTTACCAATGATTCTCTATGGGGAGTAGGACAGGGCAGACCAGAGAGGAATTGGTACCCTGTTCTTTATTTTCTGTTTGAACTGTTCACAATGCATAACCTTCATACTTTAGAGAAGAAACAGCCTGAGACCTACCATCTGTGTGCTTCCTTGGAGCAAAGGGCCCAGCCCCAGACCCCACCCATCCTGCTCACCTGGTGTCAGAAAACTCGAGACTGGTGAGGCTGAGGACCCGCCTCCGGCTGGTGCTGTAGTAGTAGTCCACAAACTCCTTCAGTTTCATCTTGCAGTCCTTCTGCTTGGTGACGTCTGTCACATCCACGCTCCGTTCTGGGCCTAGGGAGGTGGTGGAGGGGGGTGAGTGCCCCAGGGGAAGATGACCTGGCTTCCAGTGAAGTTGGACAAGCAGAGGGGGCGGCCATGGAGGGGAGGGCTGCAAGCTGAGGCTCAGGTCTCTACTGCCCAACAACCCCCCCACCCCCACTCCCTCTGGGCTGTCAGGAGGACCCCATGGTGCAGTGCAGAGTCGCCAGCCTCAGCTAAGGTGACCAGATCAGCAATTAAAAAAATAGAGGACTCCAGGTAAATTTGAACTTGAGATAAGTAATGACAATGTTTTTAGTGTATCTCAAGTAATGCGTGGCACACACTTATACTTTAAAAATTAAAAAGTCAAGAAACTTCTGCATGTCTAGAGTACCAACTCATTATTCTGAAAATTGACAAATAAAAGGAAAACATTTATCCTATGTTTTCTATAGCTGATGAAGGAAAAAGTATGGGTAAATATTGTTGGTGATGAAAAGAAAGTTCCGCACAACCAAGTCACCAATGAGGGAAATTCTTTGTGCAAGACCCACGGTTAACAGAGGGACAATGTAAAAGATTAGCCAACTTTTCCTAACAGTCCTCCATAGCTGATTGGACCTTGAGCCAAGAGGCTGATGGACGTTGGGGCTGAACTGCCTAAAAGTGAGTGGTCAGGCACCAAAGGCCTCCAGCTAAATGAAAGTGCCCCCTACTGGGAAGGATCAGGCTGACAACCTGAATGCAGACCAGAGCAAACTTCTCACGATGTGGTGCAGGAACTACTGGGGATAGAGGAACATGCTACATGACATCACAGGGATGTTTCGGCCAAATTCCCAGTGTAAGATTTTCCTAAATTCCAATGTAGGGAATTCTCCAGGACCAAAAACCCATTTCTCTAATAAACCAAGGAAATGGAAAGAAGAGGGAGCTGTTCCAGAAGAAAAGATACTTGAAGGAAAATAAAAACCCAATGCAATGTGTGGCTTTGTTTGGATTCTCCTTCAAACAGCCAAATGTAAAATGGTGTTTTTTAGGCAACTGGGGAGAATCACAGTTGGTCTTAGGTAACAATAGGGAAATATCATTTGAGTTGTAGAGTACAAGAACAGAATTGTAATTACATTTCTTAAAAATACTGTCTGTTAGAGCTGTGTAGTGCAGTTGTCATGGGTGACATCATAGATGTCCCAGAGATTAGCTTTAAAATACTTGGGTGGGGGGTAGTCAGGAAACAATGGCAGAGACAGAAAAAGAGCTGAAAGCTGGTGATTTTTGTGGCCAGTACTGTGCACATGGGGTCTCACTGTTGACTCCTCTCTTTTTTAGTGTTTGGAAAGTTCCAAAATAAAACAATTAAGAGAGGAAAAAAGACGTTTACTATAACATTCTCTGTGACTTCTAGACTGTCTCCCCATGTGGAACAATTGTGGTGCAGGGTCAAGGCCTCAATAGACCTAAGCCAGAGGCCTGTAGGACCATGCCTAGCTCCTAGGAGACACCCACTAGATGTTGGCTGTTCTTTCAGGTGCTCTTACAGACCTGGCACACATCCTTGGCAGCAATCATCTCCAGGCTGAAAAGTGAATCCCTCTCAATCCCTGCCACAAGTTGGCCAGCCCCTGGGGACTCCAGCTCCAGAGAGGGGTGTAGTCTCTGGTTTTCATACAACTGATCTCATTTAGTCCCCATGCCCACCCCCACAGTAGGCTGTACAGATGCCAAAGGTCAAGCTTTCAGCAATGGTGCAATTCCTCTGCACTCCCAGAGCCAGCACCCTCACCTACCCAGTATACGGCCAGTGCCGGCTTAGGCATTTGCCATTTCAGGGTCTTTCCTTTTCCCCCACTGGCCACCCAGGCATCTCCGTGAACATACCAAGCCCTGGCAACCATGAGGGCCTCAAAGTCAAGGCTCTGTGGCTGCCAGCCCTGTTGGGATCACTGCCAAGTGTATGCAGGTCTCTCCATGCCAGCTGCCTCATGGACAATCACTCAACACACACAGGCAGTTCCCTCCTCCTGAAAGTGTCCTGCCTGAAGATGTCTACAGTGCTAGGAATTCCCAGGAGACATGAGACCAGGCTGCTGACAGCATCAACTGGAACCGAGAAAGACCCAGGACAGAGGTAGCCCTGGGACATGGGAAGGTTCATCCTGGGGCTGGTGAGCAAGGCCAGCCACCGGAACAGGCTGAGGAGGACTAAGTACAAGCCTTATGGGAGTGTGCTCACCTGGCCAAACCCTCCTGGCATGACTGTTGTTAGAGCCCTAAAGTAATGGAATGTGCAGCTGGCAGAATCAGGGGGTCTCCAAGACAGATCCCACTTTGCGGCTAGAGTAACTGAGAGGGGAAGGGATCAAGGTCACATACCACTTAGGTGGGACATGGGGTCTAATGCTAACAAGAACATCCAGAACAGAGAGCAGAAACCCTGAGTCACACCCACTACATGGTATGGGAACACAACCAGGGCTTCAGGCCAGCAGGCCCTGGGTGCCCATGGCCTTGTGATGGGGGAGGCACTTACCAACATAGTTCTCAACGTCGCTGACATAGAAGGTGGGTGCTGGGACCGCCAGGCCCAATCCATCTTTCTTGGGAACAAGAATGGGCTCTGTGAAGCCATGCTCTTCCATGTAGCTCAGTGTGAGCTGGCTGCCTGGCACACGGACCACTACGTCTTCCGCACTGCAGGGAAGTGCAAGTTAGAGGTTACATCAGTCAAGGTCCCAGCCTCTCTGCACCATGATAGGCCTGGACAGGGGCTCAGGGCTGGAGATGTGGAACCTAAGCTCCTGTCACACATCTCTCATGGCCCCAAGTGGAGGACTCCTCACAGTGTCATGCCCAAGGGTTATAGGGGTGTGACGGCAGGGTCCTAAATATTCTCATAGATGGAAAGCTCAAGGTCTGAGAGGCCTCACCAGGAGTGAGGTGAGTGGTAAGTTGGGGATGGGGACACACAGCACCCATCCCTCCTACCAAGGTTGAGATCCTCCCCTACGTACCTTGTTCTCCTGGCTCCGGTCCCACTCCCCAGCCCCTTAATGGATGAGTAGGCCCTGCACAGGGTGGGTGTGGGGTCTGAGGATGCAGCAAATGTAGATAAAGTTCTTGTCAATGATAAATTGATATACAGATTCCTCATACTCCCTATCAAAATACCAGTTGACATCTTTGCAGAAACTGACAAGCTAAACTTGTAATACTGAATGAAAATGCAAGGTACCAAGATGACCAAAACAGCCTTAAAAATTAACAACAAAATTGAAGGACACTTCTCAATTTCAAAATTCACAACAAAGCTATATTAATCAAGACTGTATGGTATGGGCATAAGAAGAGACATGGATCAACGGAACATAATGGAGTATCCAGAAATAAACCCACACATCTATGATCAACTGCTTTTTATTAAGGGTGCCAAGAAAATTCAATGGAGAAAGAACAGTCATTTCAACAAGTGATACATGTGAGAACTGGATATCTATATGCAAAAGAATCAAGTTGGACCCCAACCCACACCATATACAAAAATTAACTCAAAATCGGTCAAAGGCCTACATGTAAAAGCTAAAACTATAAAACTTTTAGAAGAAAACATAGGCACAAATCTTCATGAACTTAAACTTAGAGCTGATTTCTTAGACACCAAAAGCTCAAACAGCAAAAGAAAAAAATAGATAAATTAGACTTCATCAAAATTATAAATTTTTGTGCTTCAGATGAGCACTATTGAGAGTAGAAAGAAATGAAAGAAAGTATCTGATAAGTGATGAGCATCCAGATTATGTAAAGCAGCAATCTCCAACCTTTTTGGCTCCAGGGACATTTTGTGGAAGACAATTTTTCCACAGATGGGTTGGGGGGACAGGAGGTGGAGCTCTCATGCAGGGGACAGGAGGTGGAGCTCTCATGCAGGGTGGAAATGCATTCACTCACCCGCTGCTTCCCTCCTGCTGTGTGGCTTGATTCCTCACAGGCCATGGACCAGTACTGGTCCACAGCCTGGGGGATGGGATCCCATGATGTAAAGGACTTTTACAAGTCAACAATAAAGAGATAATCTAATTAATGGGAAGTGGTTAAAATAACATGGAACCAAACTTCTAGTGTCAAATCTCACATGTAAATCACCTGGAAGTTGTCACTCCTGCCCTCACAATGAGCAAATATGAACAAACTGAAAACCAAAGACTTCTCTTAGAGTCATCAGATAATTGGGGTTACACAGAAAAAAGCCACCCCAAAATCTGGAGAGACAGGCAAATACCGAAAATCACAGCCAAGATAACCTTACCTGAAGCAGAAGCTGCTGGAGGCAGTAACTGGTAGGAAAAAAGTACTTAAATGGGAATTTTTGACAAAGTGTGGGATTTGAGTGTGGACTAGCTTGATAGTTGAAAACCTGTGGGGGCCTAGTTTCAGAGGAAACCCACGCTTTCATGGATTTTACTTCCAGGAACTCTAATGGGTTCTCATGATGAAGATCTGCTCCTATTTCAGGCAGAGGGAGGGGAAAAGTAACTATATTTAAATACACTCAGAATGTTCTCCATAATCAAGTTTACTTCCAGGAGAATCTGCTTTACCAGAATCCTGTCTGACAGGAAGAAGAACAAGTAGCCAACTGCAGTCCCACAGCCTGTCTGTCCTCCGTAAGGAGAGAAAAACAAAAACCCATTAAATGCTTCTGAAGGTAGCAGCTATGAGGCTCAGGCCCACTACAACGCTGAGTTTTTATCATTAAATTATAGAATACTTCCCTTCTCCCAAACCTTACCACCACAAAGCATTATAATAATAGTGAAGTATAGTTGAGAGAGCTGCAAGACACAGACTATTTCAGAAGGAATTCTTAGGGAAACTCAAAGAAAACAAAACAAGGTGGGGGGTGGGGGACAAGGAAACTAGAAGAAAGTGATGCTTCTGGCACCTACAGCTACAGCAAACATTAACAGCCCAGCTCCTAGTCAGGTCAACATAAAACCTCGCGCTAAATTCCTAATTACCTCAGTTCCTATTACCCAGCTTTCAACAAAATATTACAGGGTAAGGTAAAGGCAAGAAACCCCATAGTCTGAAGAGACAAATCAGGCATCAGAACAAGACTCAGATAAAGCACAGAATTTGGAATTACCAGATAGGAAATTTAAAATAATTATGATTAACATGTTAGGAGAACTAATGGACAACATGAAAGAACAGATGGGAAATGTAAATAGAGAGATGGAAACTCTAAGAATCAAAAGGAAATGCTAGAATTAAAAAAAAAAAAATGAAGGAGGCAATAGACTGGACACATCTGAGGAAAGATGACATGATCTGGTGTATAAAAAAACATAAGGAATCTACTGAAAATATTAGAATGAATAAACTAGTTCATCAAGTTTGCAGGATATAAACTCAATATATAAAAATCAATTGTATTTCAGTACACTAGCAATTAACAATCTGAAAATAAAATTAAGAAAATACATTTACAAGAGCATCAAAAAGAATAAATCAGGAATAAATTTAACAAAGGAAGTGCAAAACTTACACTCTGAAAACTACAGAAGATTGTTGAAAGAAATTTAAAAGATCTCATTAAGTGGAAAAATACCTCATATTTATGGAGTTGGAAAACTTAACATTGTTAAGATGGCAATACTATGATTATATGATATATAGATTGAACACAATCTATATCACAGTCTCAGATGATCTCCTTGTAGAAACAGACAAGCTGATTCTAATATTCATATGGAAATGCAAGAGGCCCAAGATGACCAAAATAATCTTGAAAAAGAAAAACAAAATTGGAGGACTCACACTTCTTGATTTCAAAACTTACTGCAAAGGCACAGCTACAGTACAGACTGGAGTAAAGATAAACAGAGATCAATGGGACAGAATTAAGTCCAAAAATAAGAGTATACGTCTACAGCTGAGAGATTTTTGACAATGGTGCTAACACCACGTAAGAATGAAAGAACTGTCTTTTTCAGCACATAGTGCAGGTACCAACAGATAGCTGCAAGCAAAAAAAAGAAAAGAAAAGAAAAGAAATTAGAACCTTACCTCACACTACATGAAAAAACTAACTGAAAATGTATCAAAGACCAAACTATAAAGCTAAAACTAAAAAAAAAACCCTTAAAACAAAGGAAAAATCCTCATGATCTTAGATTTGGCAAGGGATTTTTAGATATGACAATAAAGTCACGAACAACAAAAGAAAAAGTTAAATAAATTAGGCTTCATCAAAATTACAAAAGTTTATGCTTCAAAGGACACCATTGAGAAAAATGAAATGTCAACCCACAAAATGGGATAGAGTATTCACAAATCGTATGTCTGATAATGGACTTGTATAGGAAATATACAAAAACTCTTAGAACTCAATAATAAAAAGACAAAAATAACTTAAATGGGCAAAGGATCTGAACTGACATTTTTCCAAAAAAGATATACAAATGACCAACAAGCACATGAAAAGGTGCTCAACATCACTAATGATTAAAGAAATGCAAATCAAAACCACAATGAGAGACCACTTCACACCTACAAAGATAATTAGAGTCAAAAAGTCAAATGATAATGAGTGCTGCTGAGGACATGGAGAGACTGGAGCCCTCATATGCTGCTGGTAGGAATGGGAAGTGGTGCAATCATTTTGGAATACAGCCTCAGATAATTAAATATAGAGTTATTCCTAAAAAAGAAAAAAAGAAAACATATGTCCACACAAAAACTTATACAAGAATGGTTATAACAGAATTATTCACAAAAATCATAAATAACCCAAACGTCTGGCAACTGATGAATGAACAAACAAAATATGCTATTTCCATACACTGGAATATTATTCTGCCACAGTACAAGGAATGAAGCACTGGTACATGCTATGATGTTGAAGCTTGAGAACATTATTCTCAGTGAAAGAAGCCAAACACACGGGGCCACATATTGTATGATTCCATTTAGATGAAATGTCTACAATATGCAAATCCACAAAAGCAAAATGCAGATTAGTGGCTGCTTAGGGCTGAGGGGAGGGGAGGAGGACTGGGAGTGATAAAGTTATGGGGGTTTTTCGGGTGATGAAATGTTCTAAAATTGAATAAATGGTGGTGCACATATCTGTGAATATACTAACAACAACTGAATCGTACCCTTTAAATGGGTGATTTGTATGGCATATGAATTATATCTCAAGAAAGGTAGAAAAAACAGAAAAGAAAAAAAGCCAGAGGGGAAAAACTACCTTGTTTATAGAGAACCAAGGAGAAGAGTGATACTGAAGACACTGGATTCCCATTAGAAACCTCGCAGGAAGGAGAGAACGGGGTGATGAAGAAGTAGAACTGTCTGACAAAAAACACTGTCATCTAGCATGAAGGGCTGAGAAATAGCTCAGAGCAGCTCCCATGTCACCATGCCACTTCTCACTGAAAGCCATTCCTGCAGCCCTGATCGTGCCCTCTGCCCCTCACGTAGGACAAGGGTGTGGGGGATAGGGAGGGTTAGGAGGCCACCTAGGGACACCAGGGTCACCTACTGACCCTGGGGTCCAGGACCTGCCATGTCTTAGGCTGGAGCCCCATTCCTTATCTTAAAATTGAGTCAAGGCCTTTCCCTCAAGAAGGTTCCATGGGAAGGTCATATTTGGTAGGGACATAGGTTTCTTGCCTCCCACCCTGTGCCTAGAGGTTCTGAGAAAGGGAGAGGTCAGAGCCTGGAGTTTCAGGGAACTACATTCTGCCTGGAGGGAAGCCTATGGCTCCACAACACCTGTGGGGTTGTGTATTGGCCTGGAAGTGAGCAGACAACAGGAAGATATGATGCCCACCTGGGAAAGGTCCGACTCCGCAACTCCTTGATGAAAAGCTGGCTGCCGTTCTGCACAGGCTTCACGTCAGGCGTCTGCCCAGGGCCATGTTTGTGCCAGGTTCGCTTCTTCTTCACTATGGGGGAGACAGGGTGGGTCAGCATGGTGGTGCACAGGCCCCCACCTGGCATCTTCCTCCGCATGCCTCCAGAGACCAGCCAGAGGGTAGCCAAGGAGTTGTGAATATAGCCAGACTCAACCTTCCCCTGGCAAAGTTCTTGGGGTCCGTGAGGCCCAGTTTACCCAGCCTCCCACACCCCCCATTACTCTGCATCATCACATGATGAGGAGCCCTCACCATCCTCAGCCTCTGGTTCCACCTCCACCCCCACCTCATATCTCCCAAACCTGTGGCTCAGTGGATGGTATCCAGAAGCTAGGGTCTCCTAGGGCCCGCCCCACACTCAGCACCCAATTTGCTATGGACTTGTTAGAAGCACCTCCTGAGGAGATCCCACCAAGCTGAGCCTTAAGGACATCTTCTCCCTTTGGACTTGTCCTCAAATAGTGCAGACCCTGTCACCACCATGCTGGGACCTTCCTATCTTAGCAGCTGTGCCCTGTGCCCTCCCCAGCCCTGGGCTGTACCCATCTCACACCCCTCTGCATAGCCACCTTGTCCCATGTTACTCTGTCTGCTCCCTCAGGCAGCCCTATACTCATGCATGCTTCCAGGGCACACCTTGGACATTTTACACCCCTGCTGGACTGTGACACATGCATGCACACTCAAACACATAGGTATACATACCCCTCCTGGACTGTGACACACTTGCACACACACATGTATACTCACACATGCACACATGCACAAATGTGCAAACATACACCTCTATTGGACTGTGAGCCCCCAAGAAAGTGAGTGATTTCCAGTGGCCCCTGCCCCTGGCTCAGGGCAGCTGCTGGCAGGGGGTGGGGTACAGGTGTGAGAGAGACTGACCCTCAACAGAAATGAAACTGGATATGAAAGACTGATGGTGGGGCTCTCAGTGTGCCTGTCCCTCCCAGATGAGGATGGGGAGGGAGTTGCAGGGCTGAACCGTGGGACTCCAGTGTCTCAGAAGTTGTAGGGATAAGAGCAGCTGAAGACAGCCCAGTAACATTGACTGCACCTGAGAAGAGGCCTACCTACAGCAGAAAGGGAAAGAGCTGAGTCACTGGTGGATGAGCTGGCAACCATTCCAAATTGCTACCCCTTCCCTATCTCCTGTCAAGTCAAGTTGGAAACTATCCCCAACATCGGTTGACATTATGTCATGCCTGTCTCTATGGCCAAGGTATGAGTGGGCATCATGGAAACCTGGCAAAATTCAAGCAGCAACTTCTAGAGGCAGCACCAGGCACAGACAGGAGATCCAAAGAACTTGGAGTCACCTGCCCAAATCTTTCTTGCCCCTTCTCGTTGCTGTGTGACCTTGGGCAAGTTACGGGGCATCTCAGTGTCTTCTCTTTCATAGAGAGACACTAGTCCCAGCCTCCTGGGCTCTTTCTGAGATGTAATAAGGGAATGGTGCTTAGCACTATGCCTGCTTTGGAAAGCACAGCAGGGAACAAGCTTAGGTCCCTTTCTCACAGCTGCTTGGTCCACAGGCAAATTCAGTGCCTGTTGCAGACCCACAGGCTCTTCTTATGCACCTGATTGTGCCCCTCCATCCAGAGCCTCTGGGGTGGGGTAATGAACCTCAGACATGGAGGGCTTGTCCCGCACCCCTGCCCCTTGATGCCCACCAGAGCAGGGCAATGTTGGGGCCACGGATAACTCCCCACTGCCCTTCAGTTACCTTATCTCAGGTCTGTTTTCCCCAGAAGCTTGCAAGCACTTGCCAAGTAGCTTAGCTCTGTACAGGGGTCAACGAAACAACAGATGACCTGAGGTCCCAGCTTCCCAAAAAGCCCAGGGGGCTGGGAGAGTGCCCATGACAAAAGTAAGGCCCTGGGGTGAAGACACCACCCCAACCACAGCCTGAGGTAACAAAGGAGTCCTCCTGTATCATGTGACAGTGGAACTCATGTATCCAGCCTCCTGGATCCAGGCTGTCCCATGAATGGAGGCCCTGCCTGCCCCGAGTGGAAGACAAGCCTGGCTCTATGGGGTCCCCGCCTATGAGGGGACCAATGTGTTCAGGGATCTGAGGTGGGATGAGAAGAGATTTGAGGTGGGATGAGAAAGGATTTGAGGTGGGATGAGAAGGGAACACTGCAGAGAGCAGAGGCTGACTGACAAGAGACAGGTGATCTTAGTGCTATGTGGGGGCCAGCAAGTGGAGAAGGGAAATGCTGAGGAGGGGACTTCATGTGAGTCCCTCCAGGCTGGCAGGGTGGGGGTGTCCCCCATGCTCCCCAGCCACTGTCCTCCCAAAAGGGCCTGAGGATGCCTGAGATAGCACCTGAATCTGCCCCTCCTTCTGCTAGGCAGCGTGGTCCCAGGGCAGCCCCACTTCCAGGGAAAAGACAGAGGCTGTAGCCATGCCAAGGTCTCTTCTAGGAGAGTTTGCAGAGTCACAAGGATGCAGACTGCCTGGCCTTAAGTGCCCTGTTCTGAGAGGCCACATGGGAAAACTGAGGCTTGGAGGGAGCATGGGGCCAAGTGACAGGGGACAAGCTGGGGTACAGTGGGCAGGAGAAAAAAGCAGCACCTCCATGTGCCCCCAGAAAGTGGGCCTGAGAAGCAGGTACTGACCAGCAGCTGGGGCAGTTCTGGACCACCTGGATTTCTAGACCCTAACTTAGAACTGAGCAGCTCATGAAGAGACTGTCCTACCTAATGCTTTAGCTAGAGCATGTGGGCTAGAACAACAGCCAGAGACAGAGCTGCAAGGCAGGGTCTGAGCTCTGCTAGGCTCCCCCTGCAGCCCTGGCTAAAGGGCTCCTTCCTTTCCCAGAGCCCATGATGCCCCCAAGCTCAGAGGCTGAGAGTCCTCCTGCCTGTGGCACCCCAACATCCCTCTCTGACAATGCAGCCTGGGGAGAGCTGCCCAGTGGAACACCTGGAGTGATAGCTGACAGTAAAGCCAGCCTCAGGGAGAATCAAAGTGAGAATTTAGTGAATCAAGTAACCTCTTAAGTCACAGAGCTAAAGAGAGAGAACACTGGGATCAGAACCACTTTAAGGGACCTGCTTTCCGTGAGCCTTCGTGTCAACGGTCAATGGGGACTTCTTGCTGAGTTCCCATGGGGACCACTGGCCCTGCATCAAGTCTGTGAATACGGAAAACCTGTGAGCTCCCCCTCCTCACCTTGCCATGTCTGCCACAAACCCCACTCAAAGGGAAGGAGGCAGGCCTAGGCCTCAGAGGGCCCCCAGTGTAGCCTATGGGTTTGGGGCTGTCCTGGAGACACACTGGCATGGAGGGGCCTCTTGTCCCCAAGGGGCCTTGCTGTGGAAGGTGTGACTAAGTTGATGTGGCAAAAACCAACCAGTGTGTCACAGATAAGCTCCAGTTAGCAGACAGACTCATATCAAATAAAGAGTGATGGCCAATCTGGAACACACACTGGTAGAAGATGCTAGAATCTGTACCTTTGTCCCTGATGGCAGATGGCCACCAATAACATTAGACAGAGAAAGCATGCATGCATGCATACACACATGCACATGTACACACTCACACACATGTCCATATGCACATGCACACAGACAATACATGCATGCACATATATACAACCAGGCTACCAATTCCACACTCTCTGGGGGTGGCTTGTCTCTAAGTGCCACTTTAAGTGGTAATAATGGGCAGCTGGCAGCCACAGGGACTCTGCCCAAGCCCATGAGCACAGGAACAAGGGCTGGCTGAGGAAGGCACACATACCCCTGAAAGCAGGCAAACTGTCATCATCAGGGAAGGGCATTTCTGGAGACACAGAGGGGCATTGGAGAAACTGCACTCTGTGTGCACACCAGGGCCCACCTTGTACCCTGCTGTAACCCAACCCTCACCCCAATTAATGCAACAGCCCTAACCACACAGAGCTGGCCCCAACCTCCCTGAGCTCCCTAAGACTGTGCCTCCCCAGGAACCTGGGCTCTGCTGAGGGATCAGGAGGGGTCTCTAATCCAGCCCTGCTTTGTCCCTAACCCTGCCCCAAGGGTTACATGGCACAATCCACAAATCCCCACCCTGTTCATCTCTCCTAGGCCCTGAGCTTTCCAGTGGTTCAGGAGGTGCCAGAAATGCCACCAGTTAACCCATGGGGTAGTAGTCACCTCTGGTATCTGCTGAAAAGCAGTAACAAGACAAACGATCAGGTAATTAGAGCAGACACTAGTGCTGCCAAGTCCTCGGAGAATGAGGGTAAGTTAGAAATTGCAGTCTTTCATGCTCTAACACCGCAGGGCTGTGATCTACCACCAGCCAGCACCAGTGTCCAGCCTGCACCTTCTGTAAGCAGCCCAGGACCCAGGCTGGAAACCAGAGGCCACATTGACATCTCCCATCCCATCTGTCTTGTCCCCAGGCCAGCCCCTCTCATCATCCCTGCAGACCATAGCACCACACATCCCAGTGAGTTCAGCCTTGGGATTCATCTCCCATCCATGACACGGGCACCCCTTTGACATGTGAACCACTTTGGATAAGCCTGCACCCTGGGGTGCTCCCCAAAAAACTTCCATATGACCAAGAGACCAGACTATGTGGGGGAATAAAAGTCTCCAGATGGGCAAACAGCAGGCAGTTTGAGAAAGGAAATTGCCTAAGATGCCCTGCAGGTATGGAGAAGGGAGGTTTAGAGCAGACCTCCATGATGCAAATTTTAAGACCCCAGCATGGCAGTGGTCAGCTGGGCAGGGCTGGGCTGAGTGGCCCTTTGGACAGCCCTGCATCATGTCCCTGTCTCAGACAAGCCTGGCCCCTATAGGTGCTGGAGTTTGCAGCCCCTGCTGAGGCCTTTCAGAGCTGATGGAGTCTCTACACAGCAGCTGTGAGTGGAGGAGCTAATCTGGAGGGGCTGCAGAGCTCCTGGCAAGGGCATAAGGGGAGGAAAAGGAGGCAGCAGTTGTCCCCAAGCACCAGGGTGTGACTATAGGGAACCGATCTGCCTGGCAATGGCAACTGTAGCTGAACCCTATTGAAAAATCCAATAGGAATGTTGTGGCATGCAGGAGCCAAACCCATGGATTGGTTCTTCTGTGGGAGATCAGGCCTGCATTATAAACTAGACTGCTTTGTGACTTGCTCTTGCTAAAACTCCCTCACCCTGAGTTCAGGCAGCAAATCCTTACTGCATATCTTTAAAGTAACTTCCCGAAGTCTGTGCTAATTCTCCCAAGGATTGAAGTGTAACCAGACCAATTACTCTTCCTTGTTAATCTGTAAGAAGTAATCAGTAACATTCCTTCCATTGCTATCTGTAAAAAGTAATTGCCTAAAGCAAACCTAAGCATAATGAATGAAAACTTTTTTTGGGGAGGAGGTCCTGCGTCCGGAGGAGGCCCTGCAACCAGAGGAAGCCCTGCGACCGGGAGCAGCCCTGTGACCCGAGGAGGCTCTGGGACTGGAACCAGGGGCGGCCCTGCGACTGGAGAAGGTTCTGCGTCTGGAGGAAGCCCTGAGACGGGGAGCAGCCCTGAGACCTGAGGTGGCTCTGGGACTGGGACGGGGGCGTTTCTGCGACCAGAGGCGGTTCTGTGACTGGGGGCAGCCGAGTGACTGGGGGCGGCTCTGCAACCGGAGGCGGCCCTGCTACTGAAGACCACCCTGTGAACGGGGGCAGCTCTGCAACCGGTGGCCCTGCAACCAGAGGAGGGGGCTTTGTGGAAGACCCAGAACACACACCCGTAATCCTAGCTGAAACAGTGGAAGCTGTGAATACCAGGATACCCAAAGGAGACTACACCACTGAATCTCAAAGGTATTCTACCATATAAGTTTATACCATAAACCCAGGGAGCCAGAACAGATCAATGTAAGAAGCTGAAGCTAACAAGAAGAGTCTCACAAACAATGGGAAGACAAAGAAACAATCCTCAAATGAAAGAAAAGGAGGAAGCCCCAGAAAGAATGCTAAATGAAATGGAGGCAACTCAACTATCAGATTTTGAGTTCAAAGCAATGGTTGTCAGGAAGCTCCATGAGCTCACAAAGAGCTACCAGAAACTACAGGGAAGCTACGATGAACTCACTGCAAAATATATCAACATGAAAAAGGAAACAGAAACTATCAAGGGCCAAGAGGAATTAAAGAACACAATTTCTGAACTGGAGAAAACAGTGGAAGGAATGAAAACCAGAATCAATGAAGCAGAAGATCGGATCAGTGAGTTGGAGGACGAAATAGAAAAAAACACCCAGAAAGAGCAAGAAAAGGAAAGAGGCTCGGAAAGAATAAAGAGGGATTAAGAGAAATGCAAGATAATATGAAACAGAATAATATCTGTATAATAGGGATACCAGAAGGAGAAGAAGAAGAGCAAGGGATAGAAAACCTATTTGAAAAAGTAATGATAGAAAACTTTCCTAATTTGATGAGAGAAATAGTCACACAAATCCAGGAAACACAGAAAATCCCAATCAAGAGGAACCCAAAGACACCCACTTCAAGACACATCATAATTAAAATGGCAAAAATTCCAAGACAAAGAGAGAATCTTAAAGGCAGCAAGGGAGAAAAAGGAAGTAACATACAAGGGAGCCCAAATAAGGTGAGCAGCTGACTTCTCTATGGAAACACTCCAAGCCAGAATAGAATGGCAAGAAATACTCCAAGTAATGAGAACCAAAGGCCTGCAACCAAGACTACTTTACCCAGCAAGCCTTTCAATCAAGATAGAAGGCCAAATAAGGAGCTTCCCAGACAAAAGAAGTCTAAAAGAATACACCTCTACCAAACCAGTTCTGCAAGAGATGCTGAAGGGACTGTTTTAAGGAAAGAAAGGAAAAGGGAGAGAGAGAGAGAGGATCATAGGTAGGAAAATGGCAATGAATCAGTACCTATCAATAATGATCTTAAAAGTAAATGCATTAAATGCTCCAATCAAAAGGCATATAATAGCTGAATGGATAAGAAAGCATGACCCACACATATGCTGCCTACAAGAAACCCATCTCAGGACAAAAGACCTACACAGACTCAAAATGAAGGGCTGAAAACAAATTTTCCAAGTGAATGGACAGGAAAAAAAGCCAGGGAAGCAATACTCATATCAGACAAAATAGACATCAAAAAAGGGTCATAAAGAGAGACCCAGAAGGTCACTTCATAATACTCAAGGGAAGAATCCACCAAGAAGACATAAACATGATAAATATATATGCACCCAACATAGGAGCACCTAAATACATCAAGAAAATCTCAGAGGACTTCAAGAAAGATATTGACAGCAACACAATTATAGTAGGGGATCTTAACACCCCGCTGTCAAAACTGGACAGATCTTCTAAACAAAATATCAACAAAGATATTGTGGCATTGAACAACACTCTAGATGAAATGGACTTAACTGATATATACAGAGAGAGAGCCCTTCATCCCAAAGAAACTAAATACACATTCTTTTCAAATGCACATGGAACATTTTCAAAAATAGACCATATGATAGGATACAAAACAAGCCTCAATAAATTCAAGAAAATTGGAATCATACCAAGCATTTTCTCTGACCACAAGGGACTGAAACTAGAAACCAACCCCAAGGGGAAAAACCCAAAACACTCAAAATCATGGAGATTGAATAGCATGCTATTAAACAATGAGTGGATCAAGAATGAAATTAGGGAAGAAATCAAAAAGTTTCTGAAAACAAATGAAAATGAACTCACAACAATCCAAAACTTATGGGACACAGTGAAGGCAGTTCTGAGAGGGAAGTTCATAGCAATACAGGCCTACTTAAAAAACATAGAAATATTTCAAACAAGCAACTTAACCCTACGCCTACAAGAACTCAAGGAACAACAACAAAGACAAGTAGAAGGAAGGAAATAACCAAGATCAGAGCAGAATTAAATGACATAGAGACTAAAAGCACAATTCTAAGGATCAATCAATCCAGGAGCTGGTTCTTTGAAAAGATAAACAAAATTGACAAACCTATAAGCAGGCTCATCAAGAAAAAAACAGAGGAGACCCAAATAAACACAATCAGAAATGAAAGAGGAGAGATTACAACTGACACCACAGAAATACAAAGGATTGTAAGAAATTACTATGAAGAACTGTATGCCAAGAAATTTGAAAACCTAGGTGAAATGGACAAGATTGTAGAAAAATATAATCTTCCAAAACTCAATGAAGAAGCAGAAAGCCTGAACAGACCAATAACAGCAGATGAAATTGAAGCAGTAATCAAAAAATTCCTGACACACAAAAGCCCAGGACCAGATGGTTTCACAGGAGAATTCTACAAAGAATTTAAGGAAGAGCTAACCCCTATCCTTCACAGACTATTCCAAAAAATTCAAAATGATGGAAGACTCCCAAACTCTTTTTATGAAGCCAGCATCATCCTAATCCCAAAACCAGATAAAGACACAACAAAGAAAGAAACTTCAGGCCAATATAGCTGATGAACATAGACACTAAAATCCTCAACAAAATATTGGCAAACCGCATCCAAAAATACATGAAAAAGATCATACACCATGACCAAGGGGGATTCATCCCTGGGATGCAAGGATGGTTCAATATTCACAAATCAGTAAATTTAATACATCACATAAGCAAAAGCAAAGATAAAAATCACATGATCATATCAATAGATGCGGAAAAAGTATTTGATAAGGTACAACACCCATTTATGATATAAACACTCAGCAAAGTGGGAATTAAGGAAGCATTCCTCAGTATAATAAAGGCCATATATGAGAGACCTACAGCCAACATCATACTCAACGGGCAAAAACTAAAATCTTTTCCACCAAGATCAGGAACAAGACAAGGTTGTTCACTTTCACCACTTCTATATAATATTGGAAGTATTGGCCACAGTGATTAGACAAGAAAAATAAATAAAAGGCATCCAAATTGGAAAGGAGGAAACAAAACTATCATTATTTGCAGATGACATGACAGTGTACATAGAAAATCCTATAGACTCAGCCAAAAAGCTGCTTGACCTAATAAATGAATTCGGCCAAACAGCAGGATACAAAGTCAATATCCAGAAATCAAAGGTGTTTTTGTATACCAACAATGAAACATCAGAAGCAGAAATCAAGAAAAAAATCCCATTCAATGTAGCAAAAAGAAAAACAAAATACCTAGGAATAAACCTAACCAAGAAGGTAAAAGACCTGTATGCAGAAAACTACACAACACTGAAGAAAGATATCAAGGAAGACACAAACAAATGGAAACATATGCTGTGTTCATGGACTGGAAAAATCAACATCATCAAAATGTCCATACTGCCCAAAGTAATTTACAAATTCAATGCAATACCTATTAAAGTACCAATGGCATATTTCACAGACATAGAGCAAACACTTCAAAAATTTATATGGAACCATAAACAACCCTGAATAGCTGCAGCAATTTTGAGAAAGAAGAGCAAAGTAGGAGGAATCACAATACCTGATATCAAACTGTATTACAAGGCCACTGTAATCAAAACAGCCTGGTACTGGCATAAAAACAGGAACATGGACCAGTGGAACAGAACAGAGAGCCCAGAAATAAACCCAAGGCTCTATGGTCAATTAATATTTGACAAAGGGAACAGCAACATAAAATGGAGTAAAAAGAGCCTCTTCAACAAGTGGTGTTGGGAGAACTGGACAGCTACATGCAAAAAAATGAAACTCGAGCACCAACTTACACCATACACAAAAATAAGTTCAAGGTGGATAAAAGATTTAAATATAAGCCATAATACCATTAAAGTCCTAGAGGAGAATGTAGGCAGGAAAATCTCAGATATTTCATGCAGCAACATTTTTACTGATATGTCCCCTAAAGCAATGGACATAAAGGAAAGAATAAACAAATGAGATCTCATCAAAATAAAAAGCTTCTGCATGGCTAAAGAAAGCAGTATTAAAATAAAAAGAGAACCAACTATATGGGAAAACATATTTGCCAATAATACCTCAGACAAGGGTTTAATCTCCAAAATATATAAAGAACTTACACAATTCCAATCTAAGAAGACAAGCAACCCAATTAAAAAATGGGCAAAGGACTTGAACAGACACTTCTCCAAGGAGGACGTACAGAGGATCCAGAGACACATGAAAAGATGCTCAATATCGCTAGCTATCAGAGAGATGCAAATTACAACCACAGTGAGATACCACTTCACACCAGTCAGAATGGCCATCATAAACAAAGCAACAAACAAGTGTTGGAGAGGTTGTGGAGAAAAGGGGACCCTAGTGCACTCTTGGTGGGATTACAGACTGGTAGAACCACTATGGAAAGCAGTTGGAATTTTCTAAGAAAACTAAAAATGGATCTACCTTTTGACCCAGCAATCCCACTGCTAGGATTGTATCCTAAGAACCCTGAACCACTAATCCAAAAGAAACTATGCATCCCTATGTTCATAGCAGCACAATTTACAACAGCCAAGTGTTGGAAGCAACCCAGGTGCCCATCAGTAAATGAATGGATCAAGAAACTATGGTACATTTACACAATGGAATTCTATGGAGCAGAAAGAAAGAAGGAGCTCCTACCCTTTGCAACAGCATGGATGGAACTGGAGAGCAATAGACTAAGTGAAAAGCCAGGAGGTGAAAGAAAAATACCATATGATCTCACCTTTAACAGGAACCTAATCAACAGAATAAACAAAGAAGAAAAATACAATCAAAGACACTGAAATTGAGAACAAACTGACAGTCACCAGAGGGGAGAGGGGAGAAAAGATCAGGGGAAAAGGAGAAGGGTTTACAGGAACAAGTATAAAGGACACATGGATAAAAACTAGGGGGTTGGAAATGGGAGGGAGGTGGGGAGGGCTGGGGCGGTAGGCTGGGATGGGAGTAAAAGACAGAAAACTACAAGAACAACAATTAAAATAAATTAAAAAATAAAATAAAAATAAAATCACAAAAACAAACAAAAAAAAGCTTTTTTGATGTATGCTATTAGAAAGCTGAAAAAAGCTTGTCAAGGCAAGGGTCAAAGTGCTCTCCTCTTGAGAGAGTGGCTATGCCGTACCTTTTCCTCCACAGGACTCGGTAGTCTGTGTGAATTTGTCTCTTATCTCATCCACAATGCCACGGACACTGCAGGCAGGGTGCATATCATGTGACCACCCAGGGAGTTTTACCCCAGCAAGCCAGGTCAGGAGTAAATCAGATCCCAGGGGTATGCATATGCTTGGTGCTATACTTACATGTAGACTTCCCATGGGTTTTCTCGCAGTTTGGGCAGTGGTATATGTCAATGTCTGGTGCCTCCTCCTCTTCTACTCCAACACAGCTGAAATGCAGGAAACAGACATCACTGGCATGCAACAATTCCATGAGTGCTTCCCCTGCAAAGCTCCCAGGCAGCTCTTGCTCACTTCTTGAGAGGGGCTAGGGCAGTGTAAGTAGAGATGAGGCGGAGCATGTGTGGGGACAGTGGCCCACAGAGACAAGTTAAGGGACAAGAAGGAGAGCAGCAGGGGCAAGGAAGGCTTTGCCAATTCAGGAGGGACTAGGTGGTCCAGCAGGCCTGCCTCCATGAAAGCTGTCACTGCCCTATCTCCACAGAGCTCAGGGAGGCTGAGGGCATCATTTAATGGGGGCAGCTTGGAGCCATGGGCAGGGTCCCTCTGGACCCCATGGGGGATGTCCACAAATCTCCCAGAGGGCAGCACCATGGTGCAGGAACAACTGGATATCAAAAGAATGAAGCTAAACTCCTATCTTATGCCATGTATAAAAATTAACTGAAAACGGATTAACCACCTAAATATAAGAGCTAAAGCTATAAAACTCTTAGAAGAAAACAGAGGTAAATCTTCATAGCTTTGAATGTGGGCATGGATCCCTGGATACGACACCAAAAGCACAAGCAACAACAACAAAAAAATAAATTTAATGTCATCAAATTAAAAACATTTTTGCATTAAAAAATACTATCAATAAAGTGAAAAGACAACAGACAGTCTGGGAGAAAATATTTTCAAATCATATACTTGATAAGGTTCTAACATCCAGAATACATAAAAAACCTATAACCTGATAACAAAAAACAAATAAACCAATTAAAAAATGGGCAAAAGACTTGAACAGCCAGTTCCACCAAAATGAGATACAGATGGCCAATAAGGTCATGAAAAATGCTGAACATCCTTAGTCATCTGTATGCCACTGAAAGCAAATCAAAACCATGACATACCACCTCCTACCCACTAGAATGGATATAATTTCAAGAAGAAAAAAAAATTAGGAAAATACCAACTGCTGGCAAGAATGTGGAGAAATTATAACCCTCTCACATGGCTGGTACAAATATAATATGGATGGTTTCTATGGAAATAGTATGGTGGTTTCTCAAAAAATTAAAGATAGGATTACCATGTGCCCCAGCAATTCCACTTTTACCTAAATACCCAAAAGAACTAAGAGCAGGTCAAATAAATCCCCTAACACAAATGTTCATAGCAGCATTAGTCACAAAAACAAAAAGATGAAAACAACCCAAATGTCCATCAACAGAGAAATGGATAAACAAATTGTGGTATATCCATAAATGGAGTATTATACAACCTTAAAGAGGAATGGAGGGCTGACACATGCTACAAGGATGAACCTCAAAAAAAATTGTGCTGAGTGAAAGAAGCCAGACATAAAAGACCACATATTATATGATCCCAACTATATGAAATGCCCATATTACACTGAAGGCTAACTGTTTGTTCTGGGGGCAGGGAGAAAAGGGGAAAGGGCAGTGGCTGTTTAGTGGTCATGGGGTCTCCTTTAGGATAAAATGTTTTGGAACTAGATAGAGGAGATGGTTGCACAACACTCTCAAATGTTCTCAAATATTCCCTTTAAATGGTTGATTTGATGTTATGTGAATTTTATTTCAATAAAAACTAAAAAGAACCTGGCCTCTGAGAGTGATTACATCCTGTCATCACCACCACAAACCTTGTCACTGTCCATGCTGGCTGACTGCTGACTCCCTAACAGGCGGCAGCAAGAGCCCTAGAGGCATTATTTTAGAACAACCCTGCGATAATGGGGATGATTATTACTAGCTCTGTTGTACAATGAGGAAACTGATGATTATTACTAGCACAAGAGGTTAGATGTCTGCCTAGACCCAAAGGTCTCCTCATTGTTCAATGGGA
Source organism: Anoura caudifer (assembly GCA_004027475.1). Classification (NCBI taxonomy): domain Eukaryota; kingdom Metazoa; phylum Chordata; class Mammalia; order Chiroptera; family Phyllostomidae; genus Anoura; species Anoura caudifer. Next base: position 58,675 of record PVKU01002132.1, read on the forward strand.
CAATCCTCTCCTCATCCCAGGCACTGGCCCAGCACTCAACAGATAAGACCCACTGCAGGCCACCAAGGCCCTGGGGCCCCAGACAGGTCACTCCCTGTGTAGCTGCCACAATACTGCAGTTCTGGGAACAGACCCTGCAGCCTAGAAAGACCTTGACACATATTTTTGAAAACATTAAGTTCACTCTTCATCTCAAAATATAACTGAAATAAAGTGCCAGCAGTCTGAAGAGCTGACTGTGAAGCAGGATGTGAGGACATGTTTGCTCTCACGATATAAGTAACTTTCTAAACAAACATATAAAAAATGGGAAAGTAAATCAGAACACTGATGGACTGAAAGTGCTCCAAATCATGAAAGCAAATTTTCAAGGACAAAATATGAAAAACATTCACAACAAATATGACCAAGTGTTCCTACCCTTCCTCCAGGAACTACGGGCCTCTCCCCACAGGGATCAGTTCAGAGCCAGAACAGAATGGGCACTGGGCTACTGTGGGAAAGAGATGTCCCTCATCACCCCATGAAAGGCACACTACAATCACACCACATCGTTATGACCTAACAAATTGATCACAACCAAAACATCACACTGGTGACACTCCATGTTGGTGAAGGCACAGTGAAGAGAACAACTGCTGACAGACTACTGCTGGTGTGTCTCCACAGCACCAACCTGGGCTACCAGCCTCAGTTTGCTCATCCATCAAGTGGCCTCATGAAATGAGTGATCACACTAGGATGGAGGTGGCTGAGGCCAAGCACCACACAGCTGTGCATGCAGTCAGCTCCCACGGTACACACCCACCTGGAGTCACAGTCAGGATCAGCTGGGTCCAGAAATTGGACCCAGAATCCACATCCCATGTCCACAGCCCAAGTCCACACCCCCTGTACACACCCCAGGTCTGCCCTCTATGCCCACACCTATAGTTCACATCCCACATCTACCCGTGTCCACACCCTGAGTCCACACCCCCCTCCACATCCTAGGTACATAACCCAAGACCACACCCTAAGCCTATATCCCCTGTCCATACCCTACATCCACACTCCCTGTCCATACCCCACCTCCACATCCCAGGTCCACACTTCAGGTCTATACCCTGCATCTACACCCTGGATCCACATCTTGAGTTCACACCTGGAGGTGGCTCCAGGCTGTCTTTTCCCTGGCAGTTCCTACAGCAGACAGACACTCAGAGTAGCCCACCTCCCTAATGGGTCTGCTCCCATCCTAGCAAAGACCATGCATACCCATGGCTATGTATATACCCTTTGCCCCACCACAGCAGACCTGGGGACTTACAAAGAGAACAGCAGGCTCTATCACCAGGCTTCTACATGCCACCCCCACCCAAAGGCTACATGGGGATTGAGTTCCAAGTCAATCAAAAGGAAGGATATCAACACACCTTAAAATACAAACCCCCAGTGGGAGGTCCTCAGACCTGACTACCAGAACAGGCTCCTCAAGCACCACTGTTGGTCCCCCATGTTCTTGAAGCCCCACTGTGCTCTGGAAGGTAAAGGGGAGCAGCTCACGTGACATGCGGGAAGCTGAGGCCCAGGGGTCACAACCGTATGCATACCAACCCCCCACCTCGTGGGGCTCCCTCTCCATATCATCACCCACTGAGGGTGATGGGAGCCCAAGACTGAGAGGGAAAGTAAGAGGCAGGGATGGTAGGTTCCTTTTTTTGCCCCAAACACCTTGGAACCACCGCCTCTCATGTGAAAGAGATACCCAAGGCCTGGGCCATAATCAGAGGCTGAGGCTGCAGCCAGGGCAAGCCATTCAGTGAAATCACTCATTTATTTTATCCCAAAGAGAAGGTCTCTTGAGTGACCCTTAAGAAATTATTTATGAAATTACCCCAAAATCTGAGTGGACAACAACACTTACAGAACAGTCAAAAGCATTTTCCCTGCACTAAAGCCAGGAGCAGATACTGCCCATTCAGAGGAGACTGCCTCCGTGGCCCACACCCGCAGTGTATGTGACCAAGGCTGTCCATATTCACTAATACAGTGTGGTCAAGTGGTGAAAGAGCATCAGTTTGAAGAAAATCCCAAACATACACATGCCTGCGGGTGGATGTCCACACCACACCCTTTGCAGGAACCCTGGTAAGGGCCACCTGAGCCCAAGCAGCTGGATCTCACTGACTTGAGGTCTCCTCCCCAGATGGATGTGAGGACCCAGCACACCCAGCCCAGCCCGCTCATACTCCTGTGTCTGCAGCAGGGTGGCCATGGCCTTGCCTGCCCCTACCCCAGGTGGTGTGCGTGTCAGGACTATGCAGACAAAGGCTAGGTGACAAGCCGGGTGTGCCAAGAAGGGTGAAGGATGGTCCTTGCAGCATTAGGCCCCAGACTTAGGGGATTCTGGAAGGAAGGTGGGCACGACACATGTGGGAGCAGGCATTAGAGTCCACCCCATGCTCTAGGCTCAAGCAGGGGTTACAAGTTACCTGCATAGAGATGATAAGGAGAGCCAGCTGGCTGAGAGCCAGGCCCTGGACACAGCCAGGCCCTGCTACGTCTGTGTCCCTAAATCACCACATCTGCACAATGCAGTCCAGACCCAAGATGGGCCCACACAAAGTGTGGCCTAGGTGGTTATGTGAGGCCGAGGGCCAGGGGAGCACAACTGTGGTGACATGGAGGGGAGGAAGAGGATGTGGAGAAAAAAGGGGGAAAGGGGACAAGAGAGAAGCAGAGGCATAGAGCCCAGAAAGTTAACTCAGGGCAGAAAGGAGAAGACCAGGAGCTGGAAGGTATGTTGGGGGGACATAAGAGAGGACAGGAGTGGACAAAAGCCATCCAGACAAAACAGAACTACTGCAATTTGAATGGCTCTAACACTTCAGCAAAGAGACACAAGTGAATAATGGCGGTGGTCCCATTGGCTGCAGACCTTCCTGCATTACAGAATTTCAGGACCAAATGCAGGCCACCCAGCCCAACATCCCTGGCGGAAGGCCATGGCCACTCTAGATGGTAGGCAGCGGGAGTGGGCATAGGTCATGGGGTCCACCTAAGACATGTCCTTGGGACTCTCCTGATTCTGCCCTCCCTTCCCACTGCCAAGAACCCAGGTCACCAGCACCCATGGCCACATGGCCATAGAAGGCAGACTTAAATGAACAAGAGATGTTTCAATCAACATGTGGGCCTCCCAGGGCCCAGGGTTGGCACTGTCTGTGTGACAGCTGAGGAAAAGTCTGGGAAATGAACCAGGGATGGACCCATCCTCATACAGTGAAGGGGAAGTAGAGACCACTAGCTGGCCCAATGACACATGTGGGGACAATACACCACAGCCCAAGTAGACGCAAGACACTCAAATGCATCACGGGCACAGGGGATAAGGCCCCGCACACCATGCCTGAGGCAGTGGTTGGGACCTGTGGCTCTGAGCGTATGGCCACTAAATGGCTGAGACACTAGGAGAAGCAATCAAGCAAGTGTCTGGCCAGCACGTACATGCCACAGGATACAATGCAGAGTGCTCTGTGTGCCGGGATCCTGCTAAACTAATCCTAGAATAATAAGAATGCAGTAGATCTTTACATACTGACCTGAAAAGAATTCAACAATATATCATGAGGTTAAATTGTATAGTAAAATTCCTCTTCTTTTCTTCATTGAATTTATTGGTGTGAAACAGGTTAACAAAATTAAACAGGTTTCAGGTGCACAGTTCTATAATACATCTGTACACTGTATTGCGTGTTTACCAACCCAAGTCAAGTTTGAAGGAAAACCCAAAACAAAGATGTGGGTGTGTGTCATGTGTGCATAAGTGTGAACGTGTGTGTGTATGTGCCTGTGTGTTCCTGTAAGTGAGCTCACTCAGTGAACCCTGCTGAGGCCAGGTGGTGAGAACTGAGGAGGGAGGAGACTGCATTCTCGGAAGCAGAGTCTGTGAGGCCTGAGATGGGTTTGATCTCAGCTAACTGATGACCCTGGAACCTGGCACTGATTCAACCACAAACAAGGTTAAAGCCACCTTAGTGCCCAGATCCCAGGAAGTACATAGAATGGTAACAGAAATTTCAGAGGTGCAGGTTGGTGGGGTAATGGAATGAGCTGCACAACCCCCCCCCCCCCAAAAAAAAAGTCCAAGAAAGAAGAAACTGAAGGGATGGGAGAATGCAGAATTCAGATGCTCGCCAAGGCCACAAAAGTACATCAGAATTGTCCAAGTAGCCTGTCTGCCCTGGGGGAAGGCCTGTTCCTGGTGCACAGCCTGGGCATGCCCCTCTGAGCCGTTGTGGGTGTGAGACCCCCCTGGCAATGAAGAACCAGGGCAGGGCTAGAAAGGAAATGACTACTCACAGGAATCCCTGCTCAGCCCTCCTGAAGGAAGACATGAAGGAATTTCAAGTCAGGTGCTCCCCCAGAGCATAGGCTTCCACAGGGTCCAGCCTGGTCACCCCACACCCACTGCTTAGCATTTGTAAATTAAAGCTGGAATTACGTCCTGATTCCTCAATTAGATTGCACCATAGTTCTTTTTTCTAATGCTGTTGTTTGTCAAGGGTGTTGATTTAATGTAAATCACAACTTTTATAACAATGTTCTAAAATTTCTTTTAAGTTACAGGAGGAACCTCAAAAAAAAAGGAAGTGGCCCCTTTCAATTCCAGAGCAGACAGGGAAAGCTTCTCTGCATGGGCTGGCCCAGCAGCCACAGTGCAAGGCAACCAGGAGCTCAGTGGCGGCACACTGCTTGGTCAGTGATGGTTGTGATGCAGATGGGGCTGCATGGACCAGGTGCTCATCCTGCCTGCAGAGGGACTAATGTGGACAGGAGCCTCCTGAAATAGTCATGAGTGCAAAGGGCTTTAAAAGGTTTTTATCCTACAGGTCAGTAATTCCACATCTATAAACCTATTCTAAGGCAAAAAATAGAAATGCATACAAAGTGGGCCATCCCAAGATTACTTAAAATAGCAAAAATTAGGAGCAACAAACCCCTCTAGCCAGGAAGTCAGATACCTAGGTCATGCTGTGCTCACATGGTGAAATATCATGCAGCCATTAAAGCTCAAGTTGTACACATTTTTGAGTTGAGACGTTTAAGATCTATAGACACTAAAATTACAGCCCTGGCCTAGAGCGACACGCAGAGGGCTTGAGGGCTTTGTGCTGGTGCCAGACAATGACATGTTCATTTTCTCTTTATGATTTTCTGTCACTGAAAAGGGTTGTATTCCCTTTGTGCTGGGCAACAAAAATTGTGCTTTAGTTTGAAGGTTGAAACAGCTCCCGAGTGCCTCTTCATTTCCTTCAGTCTTTCCTGGGTCCTGGCACCCTGTGAGGAAGCCTCCTGAGCTGGACATCTGACGCAGCCAGGCCCTCAGAGGACAAGTCAAAAAAATGAGCTGGAAAAGGAAAAAAGGAAACAGCCAGGGGAGCCTGGCGAACCTGGGGGATCATGTGTGCAGGGATGTTGGGGTGCCTGCCACAGCCCAGGAACAGCAGGTTACACTGCCCACAAAGGAGGGGGTCGCACTCCCTCTTGGAGGGTGGCCAGCCAGGGAACTCAATGTGGCAGGGTCACATACCATTTGGCTTCCACCTGGCCCTCACAGGGACCTGGCCACAGAGAGATGTCAGGGCTTCAGGGGCCCAGATGAGGTCTGTCTGCTGAGTCCAAGATGCAAACTTATGGGAAGAAATAGTGTGATTATCATCAGAAGCCACTAGGTTTTGTGGTAACTGTTATATAGCCATAGATAACCAGGACTATGGGGAAGGACTTGTTGCTCAGAAGAAGTGAAAACAGGCTCTGAAATGCAAAGGACAAATGTTCTCCTGTCCCCTGCTGGTGGGACAGGTAAGCTCAAGACAGGTTGTATGTATAATTCCCAGCACCACATCTGGCACACAGCAGGGGCTTTCGAAGACAGTTTACTGCTTGTCATATCTAACACCATCACCATCATATCTTCATCATCATTACCACCACCATGTCATCATCACCATCACCACCACCATCATCACCATCACTTTCATCAACACCCGTCACCATCATCATCACCATCCTCCTTCTCCTCTTCATCATCATCATCATCACATTACCACTGCTGTTACCTTCATCAACATCACCATCATCATCATCATCTTACCATCACAATCACCATCAATCCCATCATCATCACTTTCTCCTACTGGGCTGATGAACCATGACACACACTATCATTTCTGGCAGCAAGTGGCTAGAAAGAACAAAATTCCAGATGGAATCACAGAACCTGCATGGAAGAATGTCAACATCCATTCATTCCCTCTTCCCACATGTGCCACACTCATTTCCCTAGGCCTCCAAGGTAAGTGGACCCCAGCCCAGGAACTTCCCATCTCCCAGGAGATGATGGAGGGGCTTGGAGCCTCTGATGAGCTCAGCCTAGTCCCCACCTTACCCAAAGTTCTTTCCTTGATGGCCATGATACCTCTTTTGTGCTTCTCTACAATTCCCTTCAGCAGGACAGGGCATCCAGAAGAAATGAAAGGCACAGAGGGACAGAAGCCAAGAGGGATGGAAGCCATGGGCAGGCTGGCTGGAAAGGGGCCTGCACCATCCTCCAGGTCATCCTTGAGAATGCTGCTCATGGACATATGGAGGAAGCTCAGTTGCAGGGTGAGGACAGCAGGGCCTAGAGAATCTATGCTTCTTTAACTTCTTAATTTATCACAATTCATAAGAGAAATACATGCATCCACACCTACAACGGAAGCACACATTCATGGATGTACCCTTGTTGGGCACATAGAATTTGCTCCTCTGTTTTAGTTCAATGGTTTAAACAAGGTAGGTCATTACTCTAAATTGATGTCACTTGTTCTAGTGCAAGGAGGTAGAGGGCTAGGTTCCTGATATCTATGTGCCTCTCCTGCCAGCTGCCTTGGGGCAGGTGACTCACAACCCTAGTATCAGTCCTTCAACTGGAAAGGGGCACCAAAAGTAGTGTGAGGGGCAGCATGAGGATTAAGTCAACGAGAGAGAGGCAGGTGGGGGAAGCCAGCATGGGTACAAGGGAAGAGTCCTGAGTCAGGCACAGTGCAGTCCTGAGGCATTTACAAGTGGGTGCCATTGGGCATAGACAGGACCCAGGTCTCCCCTGGCACAGATAAGGGACTTGGGCAAAGGTAGGCAGATGACAGTCCTCTGCCTGCTCAATGTCACTGTCACCTGAGAGGGCTGTCCTCACCCAATTCCTATCTGAAAAATTTTAAATTAACAGAAATGTTGACAGATTAGTACAATGGATACCTGTGTTCCCTTCACTCACATTCTCCAATGGTTGGCAATTTGCTTCATTTGCTTTATATCTCTGTACCACCCCTGATTTATCAGACCAAAGTCCCCCCAAAACAGAGCCATGTGCATGATAACCACAGCACCAAAGTTAACCCCCAAGATGTATCCTAATGTAGGTATCTACACGTTCACATTTCCCCAGTTGTCCCCATATTCTTTACCGCTGTTATGAACCCAAGGTCGTGTGTGGCACCGCTGCTGGGTCTCTGGTTTCCTTAAACAGGACAAGCTTTTTGTTTTTGGCAGTGTTGCCTTTTTGCAGGCTCCTGGCTCCTAGAGAGACACATTCTGGACCGTCTGGCATTCATGCACAACCTCACTCGGGCTGTGTTTCTAGTGTGGGTGCCCCGTGAGTAGTGCTAGTGTGGATCACAGACACAGGGCAGCCTGTCCCCTGCAGGCATGAAGACTGCAGTCTCTTGGCCAAGGCAAGCCCACGTCAGGTGATGAAGAAGAGACTCTGTGAGGGGTCACTCTGCTATCCCGGCAACCTTTGACCTATGGCCTCAGCATCCAGAGATGTTCCAGCAAGAATCAGTTACTGCCCTTGGACATTTCTATTCAGCAATACATCCTGGCAATTATACTGACCTTAGAAATAGGTCAAGACTGAAGCAGAGAGCTTCTGGGAAGGTTTTGAGTCAGGCTTGTTTCTAAACACAAGCCGGGACTAGGAACTGCTGCAGCAGGACTTATTTTAGGGCCCCTGTGGGGCTGGGTGGGGCTAAGGCTGTGTCCCTGTCAGCCCTTGAAATGTTGAATCCTCCTTAGGAGGACACCGAAGCCCTTTCTAGAAAAGTAGCCCATAGGTGGAGCGCAAGTCCAAACGAGACTTGCTTCTCGTTAGCATCCTTGGCCCTTGAACACAATCTGTGCTGAGGTGCCAGCTTTGCCTCGTTATCTAAGAATTCACTACTCAGCTGCATTTCTGGACTATTATTTGCTAAAGGTAAACCTAAGCATGACCGGTAGAAACCACAGACTAAGCCGAGCCCCTTGTTGGTGGGACAAAAGTCACTTATCTTTGGACCCCATTACTCAGCTCTAAAGGAACAGTTCTCCCTGGCTTGCCTCCAAAGTCCTGGAGGTACTACAGCTCCTTGACCTAGAAACCTAAGGGCTGTCCCATCCCTAAAAAATCATGGAAGTCCTTGACTTCCCATCGGCACACTCACTGCAGTGGAGAACACAACAGAGCAGACGCCCCACCTGTGAGCAAATAAGAATAGGAGGGGCCAGTGTGGGGACAGCATCCCAAGGGGTCTGAGTTGCTCATGTGCACTAAATTGAAACAGTACATTCCTAAGGGCTGCCTTCTTAAAATCTTACTCCTAAAGCATGTAAAAGTACAAACCCCCATGTGCATGTTTAGCTTAGATAGGTGTTTGTCATAGAGAAGTAAGAAAGTGCACAGGCTGGTGGTTCTAATTAACCAAGGCTGCATCAGGGTTGACTGTGGGCCCTGAGAGAGACCTGGTCCTTCCTTCCTGCACCCATCGGGAGACAGCCCAGGGGGACAACACCCAGCATCCCTGCCAGAGTGCTCTGTTGCCAGTTTCACACACACACAAGAATCCAAACAATGAACAGCAGCACTAAAAGAAAAAAAAAACAAATGCCTAAATCAATGACTGTGTCTGTAGGGTCTTATATGCCTCTGGGAGACCTTGTTTCCCTGTGAAAGACACAGTAAACAGTAGGAAGACTTTTTTGCAGGAGAAAACATAATGAAACTGCCTGACAATTTAAATCATAACTTTCAGTGAACAGCTTACAGAAAAGGGCAGAAAAGAGGTACGACACCACTTGTAAGATATTCTACCTACCAGTTAGCACAGAACACTCAAGTGTCTGCAGATACTGCAGACACCAAAGCATTCCCACATGGCCCTTAGGGTGGAAGCTGCCGATTTTGAGAACACATGCTCCTTCATCTGCGGCCCTCTTCCCAGAACACATAGGTACACTGGCAGAGGTGTGCGCGTTTACTGCAGCAGCAATTAGGAGTCCATCCATGGGAGACTTAGTAAATGTATGGAATCCCAAGAAAAAATGCAAGCCCCACACTTACTGATCTGGAATAATCTCCAGGATATTCTATTTAGCAAAGAACATACATTGCAGAACAGTGTAAGGCACATGTCCCTTTTTTGTGGGGCACTGAAGGAAATGCATATATATGTTCCTCTGTAAACAGAATGTTTTGGAAAGACTCAGAAACCTGAACACATGGCCACCTCTGGAGAAGTCTAGAGGTCGGAGGAGAAGGAACAGACTTGTCACTGGAGACAAATTTTTGACTACTAATGTTTTTTCCTACGTGTACATATTGCAATCCACCTTCAAAATTTTTTAAGAACAATTATAATCCTAATAAATTTATCCAAACCAGAGCTAGCTGCATTTTTAAAAGTATACACAGAGTTTTAAGAAAATGCTCTTCTGACTCTCAAAAATAAATCTGTATAGAGTACAGGTCAAAAGCAAGCATTTAGGGTAAGTGCTCAGAACTTTATGACAGTGCCTTAAGTGGGCAAGAATTTAAGGCTCTCGCAGCATCAGGAATGAAAGGACTCTGAGCAAAAACGCATCTGCCCAGCCCTCTTATTTGTGAGAAGAGGATACTAGGACCAAGAATAGACAGTAAAGCCTGCCTACCATACTTTCACTCCTTCAGTAAGTGATGTTGCACACTGTTACGGGACATAGAAGGAAATGAGAGGCCTGATACTCAGGGAGGGCTTTCCCTAACACTACTCTAAGGAAACATGGAGATGAAAATGAGAACAGATCCAGAGGTCACAGGTCTCCACAAAGTCAGGCCCTCAGAGACCCACCATGTTTCCACACAGCGGAGACAAGGGGGTCATCTAGAACAACCCACCACCAAATGAACCGTCTGTGTGTGGGGGGATGCAGTGCTTGGCCAATAGGGAGGGAGTAGGCAGGTGTGAGGGGACGGAGGTGTGGCCCTTGCCCTGCTTAGCAAGGAATGGGAGACAGGAGATGGAAGCCCAAGGTATGCACAGGCCCAAGGGGTGCTCGTGGTGGACACACACTGAGCATTGTCAGATCTCATTTTTCAAGAAAACCTGGAAATGCACATCTTTAGGTGAAATCTCCTGATTTTAATATATTGCAGCTAGCGAAACTATTTTTTAAACCCTGTATGAACCAATATCATGGGCCCAGCAGATAGATGCCTATGGCCCAGTGTGGCCAGTGGGCAGTTTGCAACCTCTGCCCCTGCCCACAGTCAGCATGTCCCCCCTTCTCTGGGAAGCCGAACCCACCCAAGGCTCTCCTCCACAGCCTGGCATCAGGGTGAATGGATATCCCAGTAGCCTGTGAGACCTTCTGTTTTTTCCTCCATGCAAGACCTTAGTGGGGATGTCTGGGGCAGCAGCCCCTCCTCCCTTGCCAACACAGGATCTGTATACACCCTGAGAGGCAGTCCAGTGGCCCAGGGACCACACCTTTGCTAAGAGACTCCACAGCTGGGGCTGCTCTGGGACATCCACCTGCAGAACCAATAGGACAGCTGGCACGCAGTCACAGGATACTAAGATGCCAGGCTCCCTTGGACAGAGTCCCGGTCCTATCCAGGCCTGCAGCAGCATCAGGATGACTGGGGAGGAGGAAGCTAGCCTGGGCACTGACCCTTTGGATCTCTCTCGGCCTCCTTGTCCATAAACTATAGCAAGAAAACCTTTCCTGTAGCCTCCCTGAGCCGAAAGAGACTAAAAATTTCAAAAAAACAAAGCATTCAGCAATAGGAGAGCTAGTAGGTCAGTATCCACCTAATAGACCATCATGCAGCCAAAAGTTGTACTGATGGGGACACATTCATGCCATGATACGGGAAACAGCACACAAGTCGTCCCCACATCCACACAGAAAAGAGAAGCAAACATGTACAGAGGTTACAGGTGAGCATCTCTGGATAGTGGCATATAAGGGGGATAGTTGTCTTGCCTTTAAGATAGTTTTTGCAACAAAAAAATAGGTATACTAAAAGACAAAATAATATAGTCTGAAGAGACAGAGAAAACATGAACTATGCTGTCTCAGAGATGGCAAGGACAACACTAATTATCATACTAGGAATTAAAATAACTATGATCAGTGGATGGCAAAATGGCGGCCGAGTAGGTAGAAGTTGCACTTGCTCCTCCCAGAACCATATCAGAGTAGCAGCTAAAGTATGGAACAATCAACCTAAATAACCATCTGAAGACTAACTGAACAGAAGTCTTATACTAATACTAAGGATTTACAGAGGAATCCACACTGAGAGAAGTAGGTAGGGCAGAGACTTGAAAGAGTCTGGCCCTACCCCCACAAGCAATGGGTGAGAATCGAGAGGGATATCTTGCTGCAAAGGCTTGCCCCAGAGTAGTGAGGGGCCTCAGCCCCATACCAGGTTCCTTAGCCCAGAGTACTAGAGCCAGGAAGAGGAGCCCACATAAATATCTGGCTGTGAAAATCAGCAGAGATTTTGCCAGCCCTGCTGAGAAGGGGGACAGTGCTCTTGAAGGGCCAGGGCACAGAATCTCAGTTGAGCATTCACCTTGGGCTCTAGCAGAGGGACAGCAGTTTGGAGTGCACCAGAGTCATAAAGAGAGGAATTGAGTGGTGTGGCTGTGGGGAGAGGGCTAGAGTAATAGCAGCAAGCATCCCTGTGTTGGGTTTCTCTCCCACACTGCCCACAGATTCCATCTTTCCTGAATCAAGCATTCCCCTCCATACGGAATCAGCCTAGGAAGTGGCACTAATTCCTCCCTGCCAACTCCTAGAGGCCACACCTTGCCCAAATCCATCCTTGTGGAGAGGTTTCTGGCAGACTGCAGTCTGCACCCACAGTACAAATCTCATTTAGGAGCTCTCAAGGAGGTTCAGGAAGACTTAAACATGGCCAGAATCACACAGGAAGAGACTGAGTTGTGGGGCAGGAAAGGAGGGCCACATTCTCCACCCCACTCCTTGCACCTGATCAGTGCCCTTGTTATGGTGTGGAGCCCTCTCTCCACATGGCCAAATCTTGGTCTGTTTTAGTCTGGTGAACTTTGCTAGCCTCATCCTGACTACTCCCTGAGATCCCACCCTACCACAAGGTCCATGGATCCCTAGTGGGTGGCCACTAGCCTTGGTGTATCCTGAGACTTCTGCTGAGTGACCTCAGACCCAGCATTGGCACAGAGTTTGAATTTGTATCAGCCAAGTGAATACCCCTTGCCCCTACCTGGTAACTCACTGAGAAACTATCTCATACAACTTGCTGTACTGCCAAAGGCTCTTCTACCATCTGAGCCTAATAGGTAGCTGGCAGGCAGAAGCAAATCTTGGGGTGCCTTGGGCCTTTTGCTAACCTGCCCCAGGCTTGGAGCTGGTAGGCACCTTGGCCCCTCCCACCTGCACCAAGGCCCAGCAGAGACAGCCACAAACTGCAGATCACTTGGTAGCTCCAGACAGGTAGCCAAAGGCCAGTTACAGGCAGCATCAGACAGTGATCTGCACTGGAGTGCCTTGCAAGAATTCCCAGAACCAACACAACCAGTTGGTGGGCTTCAAACAAATCAGAGCATGACCCACTTAGCTCCACAAGTGGCCCATCCAAAGGGAGATCCTGAAAGCCATCAGACCCTGGTAGGACAAATTCCACTTTGTAGGGTCAGCCCTCACAACAGCCTGGACAATGTGATCAGGGTCAATCCCAATAATCAGCCAGCCAGAAAGTCAGCAAGTAAAAGACAGTTACCTACAAGGGAATTCCCATAAGACTATCAGCTTACTTCTTAACATAAACATTTCAGGCCAGAAGGGATTGGCATGAAATATTCAAAGTGATAAAAGCCAAGGAACTACAGCCAAAGCACAGCTACCCAGCAAGGCTGTCATTTAAAATTGACGAAGAAATAAGAAATAAAGAGCTTCACAGATGAGAAAAAGTGAAAGGAGTTCATTACCAACAAATCAGTATTATAAGAAATGTTAAAGGGGCTTTTATAAGACAGAGGGAAAAAAAGCAACATAATTATAAAGAATAAAATGGCAATAACTACATAGCTACCAATAATCACTTCAAATGTAAGTGGATTAAATGTTCCAATCAAAAGACACGAGGTATATGAATGGATAAGAAAACAAGACCCACATATCTTGAGGTGCTGTCCACAAGAGACCCACCTTAGAATGAAGGCACATACAGACTGAAAGTAAAAAGATGGGAAAGATATTTCATGCAAATGAAATTTTTTAAAAAGCAGGGGTAAAAATACTTGTATCAGACAAAACAGACTTTAAAACAAAGGCTCTAGTAAGAGACAAAGAAGACAATTATATAATGACAAAGGGAGCAATCTGATAAGAGGAAGTAAAGCTTGTAAAATTTTATGCACCCAACACAGGAGCACCTAAATATATAAAGCAAATATTGTTGGACATAAAGAGAGAGATCGACAGAAATACAGTCATAGTCGGGGACTTTAACACACCCCATTGACATCAATGGACAGATTTTCCAGAAAAAAATATCAACAAGGAACAAGTGGCTTTAAATGACACAATAGACCAGATGGATTAACTGATATTTTCAAAGCATTATACCCTAAAATACATTTTTTTCAAGTGCACATGGAACATTTTCCAGGATAGACCACTATTAGGCTATAAAACAAGCCTCAATGAATTTAAGAAGATTGAAATCATTTCAAGCCAGCTGATATCAAACTATAGTAATCAGACCAGGATGGTACTGGCATAAAAACAGACATATAGATCAATGAAACAGAAGAGAGAGCCCAGAAATAAACCCATACCTTTATGGTCAATTAATCAGTGACAAAGGAAGAAAGAACATATAATGAGGTAAAAACAGTCTCGTCGATATATGGTGTTGGGGAAATTGGACAGCAATATTTTTTTCTGACATATTTCCTTGGGCAAGGGAAAAGAAAAAATAAACAAATGGGACTATATTAAACTAAAGAGGTTTTGTGCAGCAAGAGAAATTATTAACAGCTCTGGCTGGTGTGGCTCAGCAGATTGAGCACCAGCCTGCGAACCAAAGGGTCACCAGTTCAATCTCCAGTCTAGGGCACATGTCTGGGTTGGGGGCAAGGACTCCAGTGGGAGGTGTGCCAGAAGCAACCACACATTGATGTTTCTCTCCCTCTGTTTCTCCCTCCCTTCCCCTCTCTCTAAAGATAAATAAAATCTTCAGAAAAATGATTAACAAAATGAAAAGAAGGGGAGAACATATATACCAATGGGATTATACATCTCATAAGAATTAATATCCAAATTGTTAAAGAACACATACAACTCAAGACCCCCCCAAAAAAAAAATCCAATCCAATTAAAAAATGGGCAGACAACCTGAACAGACACTTCTTCAAAGAGGACATACAAAAGGCAATAGATATATAAAAGTTGCTCAACATCACTAATCATCAGAGAAATGCGAACCAAAACCACAGTGAGATTCCACACCACCTCATACCCGTCAGGAAAACAATCATCAATTAATCAACAGACAATACATGTTGGCAAGGATATGGAGACAAGGGAACCCTAGTGCACTGTTGGTGGCAATGGAGGTTGGTGCAACTACTAAGAAAAACAGTGTGGTGGTGCCTCTAAAAATTCAAAATGGAACTGCCTTATGACCCAACAATTCCACTTCTGGTATACACCCAAAGAAACCCAAAATATTAATTTGAAAGAATATATACAACCCGTGTTCATTGAAGCATTATTTACAATAGCCAAGATACAGAAGCAACCCAAGTATCCATCAACAGACAAGTAGATAAAAAAGTGGTGGTATATACACATATAAAATGGAGTAATACTCAACCATAAAAATGAAATCTGACCAGTTGCAAGAGCATGGATGAATTCAGAGGGCATTATGTTAAATGAAATAAGTCAGAGAGAGAAAGGCAAATTCCATATAATATCACTTATATGTGGTATGTAAACAACAAAATAAGCAAACAAACAAAATAGAAACAGATTTATAGATATAGAGAACAATCTGATGAAGGCCAGAGGGAAGGGGTATTAGGGAATGGGCTAATAAACAGTTGATGGGATTAAAAAGTACTAAATGGTAGTTACCAAATAGGCATGGGAATGTAAGGTAAAACATAGGGAATATAATTAACAATATTGTAATAACTATCTATGGTGCAAGTGGGCACCTGAATTATCAGAGGGTACACTTTATAACCTATATGAATAGCTATCCACTGTGTTGTACACCTGAAACACAAAACAGTGTTGAATAAAAACTGTAATCAAAAATAAACTTAATAAAGTAAAATAACTGATTAATATGGTAAGGGCTTTAATGGAAAAAGTGGAAAACATGTGAGAACAGATGGGCAATGTAAGACAGAGATGCTCTTATTCTTAAGAGCATCTTAAGAATAAGATGCTCTTTATGATGAATAAGATGAAATTTATGACAGAAGCCATAAATTTCAATCCACATAGAGAGAGAACACTAGAGAAATCATAAATTAAGGGGGGAATCAAGGAAATGCCAGAAATCAAAAACACTGTAACAGAAATAAGCCTTTGATGGCCTCATCATTACATTGACCAAGGCTGAAGACAGGTCAATAGAAACTTCCAAAATTAAGAGCAAAGAGAAGAAATAAAAAACAGAACAGACTAACCTAGAACTGTGGGACTTACAAAAGGTGTAAGATATGTGTGATAGGAATACCAGAAGGAAAAGAGAAAAAGGAATAGAGAATATACTTTATATAATAAATACCTCAGAATTTTCCAAAATTAATGGTAGACACTAAATCATGGATCCAGAGACTCAGAGAACACCAAGCAGGATAAAAACAAACAATGACAATGACAAAAAAACCCTCTGCACCTAGGCATATCGCATTCAAACAACAGAAAATCAAAGACAAAGAAAATCTTGAAAAAAAGCTAGAGTGGAAAATAACCTTATTTATAGAAGAGCAAGGATAAGAATTAATTAGACTTCTCTTTAGAAACCAAACAAAAATGAAACATTTAAATACTGCAAACCTTGAAATATTTATATCCTGCAAAACTATCCTGTAAAAAGGAAAGAGAAATGAACACTTTGTCAGGCAAATGGAGATTGAGAAAACTTTTCACCAGTAGACCTGTCTTGCAGAAATGTTAAAAGAATGTCTTCAGAGAGAAGGAAAAGAACACAGGTCATAAATTTCAATCCACAAAGAGAAAGAAAGAACACTAGAGAAGGCATAAAGTAAGGGAACATAAAATTTTTTATTTTCTTATTCTTAAATGATTTAACAGATAATAATTTGTTCAAACATAATAATAGCAACAATGTACTTGGTGATTATAGCTTATGGATAAGTGAAATGAATAATGTCACTGACACAAGAGATGGGAGGGAGAAATTGGGAATATTTTGTTAGAAGGAACTTGTACTACCCATAAGAGGTACTGTGTATTTGAAAGTGGACTTGGTTTAGCCATAAATATATATATTGCAAACTCAAGGGCAACCACTAAACCAAAAGTTAAAAAAGAAGTATAATGGATATACGAAAAGAGGAGAAAAATGAAATCATATAAAATGCTCAGTTAAAACCAGAGAAGGCAGAAAAAAAGAGTGAAAGAAAAAAACCAAAACAAGTAACAAGGGCAACAAATAGAAAACCGAAACAAATACTACAGATATTAATGCAACATCATCATTAATTACTTTACTACTAATGGTCTAAATATACAAATTAAAAGACAGAGACTAAAAGAGTGAGGGAAAAAATAATAAGCAACTACAAATTGTCCATAGAAACCCACTTTAAACATAAACACATGTAGCTTGGACTTCTGGTCAAGATGGAGGCCATAGGTAAACACAGCTCACCTCCTCACACAATCACATCAAAATTACAACTAAATTACAGAACAATGGTCACTCAGAACCACCAGAAATCGAGTTGAATGGAAGTCTAACAACTATGGAATTAAAGAAATCACATCAATCCAGAAGGGCAGGAGATGAAGGGACGCAGAGATGAGGAGATACAGAACAGGCAGGTCCCCTCACTCATGTGTGCTGGATAAAAATTCAAGAGGAATATCTTGGGAGTGAAGGGGTCCCAGCCCCACATCAGGACCCCTAGCCCAGGGTTCCAGTGTCAGGAAGATAAGCCCCCATAACTTCTGGCTATAAAAACCAGCAGGATTTGAGTCAGTGAAAAAAACTACTGGACTCCCTGATAGTTCCACTTAAAGCACCTGCACAGAACTTACTCAGATGCACTCCCTCTGAGCTCCAGCACCACCGGAGTGGCAGCTTGAAAGGCACCAGTGGCATATGGGGAGGAACTGAAGTGTTTGGCATCAAGACAAAAAATTGAAGATAGATCTCTCCCAGACAGAAAGGTGGGCAGAGGCTCTGGTGCCTTTTCTGAGCCCTCTCTCCACAGAGCCACAGAACAGGCAGGCAGGAATCATATGTGAGATTCCATCAACCCTGCTAACACTGTTTGCCCTGCCCTGGCATTTACCTGAGGCTCTGCCACACCCAGCTTACAACCTACCACCAGCCCTCCTACCTGTGGCTAAGCAGCTCCAGACCCAACACTAACAGCAGCCAGCTTTGGATCACAGTTTGGCTCTCCCTGGGAACCTCCAAGCCCAGCACAAGTAGCAGCCATCTGCAGATTGCTTTGTAGATCACACTGGGTGGTCCCAGGGAGAACACAGTTGGTGTGGCTGACCCTGACCAGCACTACCCAGGAAATCCTAGAGCCTGTACACCTAGTGGACAGCTACAGACCATGCTGGAGCACCACCACCCTGCCCCTGCAAAGCTGGTACTCCTCAAAGGACAAGGTTTGTGGTCAGTGGTCACAGCCAGTCCTTGCAGCTGACTGGCCTGGGTAAATCCCTCCCAGAGACCTGCCAACAGCAATCAAGACTCAACTACAAGAGGAAGGTGTACTCACCCCACATGGAGGGCATACCTCCAGTACCCAGTTTGCTTGATATGGGAAGCCATGTCACTGGGTCCTCCAAGACAAACTACTAAGACAGGGAGTCATAGGGACTCTACCTAATACACAGACACAAACGCAAGGAGGTTGCTAAAATGAGGGGACAAAGAAACATGGCCCAAGTGAAAGAACAGATCAAAACTCCAGAAAAAGCCCTGGCTGGTGTGGTTCAATGGATTGAGCTCCAGCCTGAGAACCAAAGGGCCTCAGATTTGATTCCTAGTCAGGGCACATGCCTAGGTTGTGGGCCAGGTCCCTAGTTGGGGACATGCAAGAGGTACCACACATTGATGTTTCTTTCCCTCCCTCCCTCCCTCAACTCTCTCTAAACATAAATAAATAAAATCTTTTTAAAAAACTCTAGAAAAAGAACTAAACAAAATGGAGATGAGCAATCCATCAGATGCAGAATACAAAACACTGGTTATAAGGATGCTCAAGGAAACCAGTGAGGATCTCAACAGCATAAAAAGGATCCAGGCCAAAATGAAGGATATACTAATGGAAATTAACAATATACAGGGAATGAACAGTAGAATAGATGAAGCCAAGAATCAAATCCATGATGTGGAACATAAGGAAACAAAAAACAACCAAGCAGAACAAGAAGAAGAAAAGAATCCACAAAAACAAGGATAGTGTAAGGAGTCTCTGGGACAACTACAAGCATTCCAATGTTCACATCATAGGGGTACCCAAAGGAGAAGCAAAAGGGCAAGAAATTGGAAATCTATTTGAACAAACAATAAAAGAAAACTTCCTTGATTTGGTGAAAAAAATACACATGCAAGTCCACAAAGCACAGAGTCCCAAACAAGATGGACGCAAATAGGTCCACACCAAGACACATCTAAATAAAATGCCAAAGATTAAAGATAAAGAGAAAATCTTAAAAGCAGCAAGAGAAAAGCAGTTACTTCCTTACAGGGGAGTTCCCATAAGGCTGTCAGCTGATTTCTCAAAAGAAACTTGGCAGGCTAGAAGAGATTGGCAAGAAATACTCAAAGTCATGAAGATCAGGGACCTATTGCCAAGATTGCTCTACCCAGCAAAGGTAACATTTAGAATCGAAGGGCAGATAAAGAGCTTCGCAGACACAAAAAAACTAAAGGACTTCATTATCACCAAATCCACTATTATAATGGAGATTTCCACATCCTCTATCAATAATTTACATATCAACAAACAAAAAAATCAGTAATGACAGAGTTTAACTCAACAACACCATCAATGAACTTGACCTAACTGACATAATAGAGTACTTCATCCAACAAAAGTAGAATAAACATTCTTCTCAGGCTCACAAAGAACATTCACCACAAGAGACCACATTCTGAGCAATAAATCACACCTTAACAAATTTTAAAATGTAAAAATAATACAGAGAATATTCTCATATCACAATGGAATTATACTAGAAATCAAAATAGAAAGATCTCAGGAAAACCCCAAAATACTTAGAGATTAAACAACTCACTTCTAAATAACACAGACAAAGTTTGAGGAGAAATTTTTAAGTATTTCTAACTAAATAAAAATGAAACACAACTCAAGAAATTTGTGATATGCAGCCAAAGCAATGCTTAAGGGGGAAATTTATAGCATTGAATACACACATAACAAAAGAGGACCTAAAATCGGTAATCTCATCTTCTACCTGAGCAACCTAGAAAAAGACAGTGATTCTAAAGAACAGAAAGGGATGGTTCTGGGGATTTGTGATGCACCCCATATCTCATGACAGGAAGCCTGAGTCAGGGATGACACCAACTTAAGGACCCATGGCAGCCAAGCCCTGGGAAATCTGAGAAATGTGGGAAATGTTTAGCACACTGGGACATGTCTCCAACTATGTGGACATGACATGTGCACCTGAATGCTGTGGAAGGGAAGCAGAGCTGCAGTCCCTGGAGGACTGTGGGTGGATATGCCACTGGGCCTCATTTCCCCCAACCACGATACAGGTGGCTTTGCTGATCAATACCTCCTTTTACAGTCCCACACACCTCATCATAGTACCAAGTCCCTGAAGGCCTTTGGGGAACCATCCCAGAGGCTCCAGTGGCCCTCAAGAAGCAATGCTGCGGAGCAGGTGTATGCAAGCCATGCTTGGACAGACCTGGGTGGAAACAGTGGCCTCCTTCTCAGGGCTGTGAGAAGACAGGCCTTCCCCACCGAGTCTCAAATTTCCAAAGCACAAGATGATCTACTCTGACTAAAAGTAGGACTAAACCTCCAAGTATATCACATAATAGTGATCTAATAGAGGAAATAAAATCATTTTAAATAATTGTAGAAAAAGATTCAAAAGCGTGTAATATACACTAGAAAAAGTGATCAGATAAATCTGGAAAACAAGATCTTTTAGAAATGAAAAATGCCATTAAAAACTAAAACTCCACTAATAGTTTAAGCAGCACATTTACTACATTTATGTAATACTTCCCTGAAGTTCAAAGAATTGGTGAACTGGAGTCACCAAGAATGTAACAGAGAAAAAGATGAGAAGATGTGAAAACAGAGTTAATGGTCATGAAAGAGATGTAGAAGGTCTAACAGAAGTAAAAACAGCTGGAGGAGGTGAGGAGCGAGGTGGCCAAAGGCAGTGCAGAGTTGAGGAAAGGCCTGGCACAATTCCTGAGGCACAAGGCAGGCAGGATGGATTTCAAGTAGCTACAGGAGCACACCACCATCTTACTGCTACATGCTCAGACCAGGACCCTGTTCCCATTCTCCACAACACTTCTGCCATCGGTGCCCCTGTGTTTCTTGGGGGTGGGGGGGAGGAGGGGGCAGGGATGCTTCACCACATGGAGAGTCCTGGAACAACCCCTTCATTCTCCAGGCACAGTGTGTGAGCCTGGCACACACCCTCCTGAGAACCTTCCTGGAGTGTCCATGAGGTGCTGGGATGATCTGTCTCCTTCATCCGCACCCCCAGGGCCATGGAGTGCCCCTTGACAACAGTGTGACTGCCAGGGTGCCAGCTCTCCTGTAAGCTCTCTGGTCAGCACACAATTACCCTCCCCACAAAATGCTGAGTAAGGCAAAACACTAACTCTTTAATTATACAATCAGCTAATTTCTCATCTTTTCTTTATCAAGTAAAGATGGGGATGGGAGGTGGAGGATTAAGCTACCTTTGGTGTGTTTTCCACCAGTCAGAGCCTGTCTATAAACTCAGCATTACTCTGTTGTGATATTCTTCTTTTCCTCTCTCAGGCCTGAGCTACTTTACTATTAATTTTTTTAATTTTAAAATTAACTATTTTACAAGGTGATGCTACTTACAACTTCCCCTCTGACAACAGAGCATCTCTTTCCCTGGGCTGTGTGTATATGGACAGCCAAACCCAGGTAGGTTCGGCTTGGGGCCTAGCACTGGCCAGTATGCATGGTTTTGGCAAAGTTCTAGAAACACTTGAATGCAACTACACAGTTATTGCAAGAGAATTACTTTTCTGAGGTCACTCTTCATATTCTCTCATAAATCCCAGAACATACAGGTTACTGTCCCTCAAATGCAGCAGATGAATGCTCACATCAGAAGGTCTGGCTGCCTACAGAGCCCAAGTTCCCAGCTGGTCAGGAGCTGGGTACTGGCTCTCCTAAGTCTGTTGCCATCTCCTCTGAGGGCACACTCTGGGCTGTGGTGCAGAGGACTGAGACCCTGTGCACCCCAGTCAGTGGCTTCTTGCCACAGTGCTGGGCCTAATGGGCACAGAGTGGCCACTGGCCTGGGCCTTAATCCTCATGGCAACCTACAAGGTGGCCCTGTCATTTTCACTTTACAGGTGAGAAGGCAGAGGCTGAGACAGATGAAGGGCTTGCTTGGGCCTTGTGCTGGAGGTGGACATGAGGTTGTAGGAAGGCTGGGCAGCCTCATATTAACACAACAGTAGATATGGGACGGCTAGGGCTCCCTGTTGGGACAGATTTCAGATTAAGAGAATCACACAGGTGAAGCTCTAGAAACTCTCCTCACAGTGCACCTGTTTTCCTTTCAGGAGAACACATGTGGCACCAGTAGCCTTGAGGATTCATGGGGGCCTCCCCAAATTCTCCTCCAAATGCTGAACACAGGCTGCCACATACACTACACATATTACTCACACACATACCACATATACCACACACCACACATACCACACATAATACATACAAGCACATGCATATGCATGTACATGTGCCACACACCACACACAATATATACATGCACACACATCTACATATCACTCACATACATGCAACAAACACACATACCACACACCACACACAATAAACACATGTATACACATGCACCACAAATACCATACACTAAACACGATATACAGATGTGCACACACCACATACACAGCACACACAATACATGCACACACATGTACATGGACCACACAGCATGCACCACACACAATGCAGAGTTTTCCTCACAAAAAGCAGCCTGAACAAAAAGTTGATGCCTGAAAAATTGCATCAACTATTTAATTCATGAGGCTCTTTCATATTAAAATTTAACCTTAAGATTCAACCGCCATGTGCTTTTAAAGGAAATGTTTTTAGAGACATCCAAGCTCACTTTTACATAGTGGCACCTACTGCCATTAACGTTTGTGATTTTAAATCTTGAACAGCCCTGGATTTTGAAATGTAGCCTAGTTTGGGATTCTGCAACTACAACTACACGGATGCCTCAAATCAAAGCTAGGATAGAGTTAAGAAGCCTTAACTTGAGACTCTTTAAGCAAGCAATGTCACTTTTGAAATTAACAGGTTTGTGGCCTTTTTTTCACTCAACTTCTTTTTTTATTACAAAAGGTACATTTATGTTTATATCTAAACAACAAAGAAAAAAGCATCTACACAGTTAAAAAATTAATTCAATACCTAAATCTATTTTAACTCATTTTAAAATACTACATACAGAAGCCAGAATGCAGAGTTAAGAATGGAATAAGGTGGGGAGAAGAAGGGGACCATGAAGAAAAACACTTAGACAATTATTTGTCTGTTGTGGGTAAAGCAACAGGAATCCTGGGAGATACAAGAAATCAGAAACAACTTTGCTCATAACTGATCTTAGGGGCACAGAACTTCCCAACAGCCAGATTCCCCACTGAGAAGCACTGGGACCCTGGAAGTCCCACCACTGTGTCATCTTGTTGACAAAGACACAGGGCCAGTCTGCACTGAGGGTGGTTAGAATAAGCAAACAAAAATACAGGACACCCAGTTAAATTTGAATTTGAGATCAACAGAAATTCAAACTATTTTTGTCTGGTACCCCTACCTGCATCTCTAAATCCTCTCCCGGCTCTGACTCTCCCAGTGTGTGAATTGAGGGACTCAACCCTCTGTCCCAGCTATGACATTTCACGCTTTAGGATAGTCACAGAAAGGGCAGATGCAGGAATGGTCATTAAGTGTCTCCGGGGAGGGGAGCCAAGTACCCCACAGCTGTTTACTGGCAATGGCTCCCATTTCAAAACACTGACCTTCAAACAGTGAATACAGCAGACCCTTCACTCAGTTTTTTAAAACCACTGCTTCCAACCTCCAGGCAGCCCATCTCCTTGCACCATCTTCAACATCGCCCATTTGGAATTTGTCTGTAACCCCTTTTTGGTCCACTGAGGTCCCACTTCTTGACTTGTTGGAGAGGAGAGGCTAACCTGGGGTCCTGGAGGGTTGGTAGTATCGTGGTATGCCTGCTGCGGTAGGTGCATGTCCACTCTCAGGCCAGGCGAACATTGTCTGAGCCCTGCCTGTCCTGCCACTGGTAAGTGAATGTGCTGGACATAAGACCTAACCCTGAGCACATCCCAGGCCCCTCAAGTGCTTCTAGAACCACCCTCAGGAGCCTCTACAGAGTGTATGAGGAAGGTGTCTGAGTTGCCCCAACTCCTGCAGAGGGATGGCCAGCAGACCCTACCCCTGGGACCCCACAACAGTGAGGGTATCCAAAGGGTGGGTTCACTCACATCTGTGTTAAAGGGAAGAAACAGGCTGCAGAACAACTGGTGTAAATGAAATCCCTTATGAAGGACATGCACGATAAAAACCACTTCCAAGGGCAAACATACCGGAAAGGTGGGGGCTTGGGTCAGACTCCCAGGCTGTGGGGGCAAGGAAGGGCCAACAGGATGGAGTAGATCCAGCTTCTCAGGGAAATGCCCTCCTGAGTCCCCTTGGAGGCAGTTTCAAGTGCCCTGTGTGAGGTCTGCTGCAATGGACTCGCTCCAGGGGTCCTGATGGCTAGTCCACCCAAACACTGTCCCAGGGCACACACCATCAGGGGAATCCTCTTGAGGACTGTACTTTCTGAGGCTTGGGGCCAACAGGACACCTGTTGGGCTCTGTCCTGGACTATACCTAGTCCAGGGGCAGAGAGACACAGCCACCTGGTCCAGCACTGGGGGTGCTGTTCTTGGGGGCACAGTGGACCTGAGCGCTGAGAACAGCCACTTAGAAGCCAAGACCCATGCCCACTGTGGAGCCACCCCATCCTGCAAGGCCCCACAAAAGGCCATTCCCAACCCATTTCCCATTTCTCTACCAGCAAGCCCCTCCCCCAGCCTCAGGGCCAGCATCCTGGACATTCCCACAGTTTGCAGGGCAGTGGGCCCCTCTGACTCTCATCTATGGGGTGAGGTGATGGCCACAAGGGCTGGGACTGATGGGCACTGTCACTTCCAGCTTTCCAGCTCAGCACTGCCCCTCACTTAAGTTCAGTCCAGCCCCTGTGCACTCTGCTGACTGCTAAGTCCTTGCAAATATTCAACAGCCTTTCCCAGTGGAATGGGAGTCAAGTCTCAAGGTTCTGGAGATAAGGAAGTTGGCAGGCACCCACCAAACACAGGGCCACACTCAGGGGAGTGTCATCATGGGCACGACAGATTTCACTTATGGAGATAAAGAGAAGCCCACATGAGTCAGGCTGTCCTGTCTCTTCTTGGTGGCATCTGGACATCGCTAGGGCCCTCAGGTTGCTGGTCACCACAGGCAGCAGGCCTTCCACCCAGGGGGAAGAATAGCTGAGGGCTACAGTGGGGAGGGAGTATAGCAGCCAGTGAGCTGAGCTACAGGAGGTGCCAAAATGGGGAGAGGGTGCCAGCAGGTGCTAATGGCAACTGTCCCTCTTTGTTCTGGCCATAGAGTCCTGATAGAAACAAGGAAACCGCTATGACACAGTTGTCCCAAGTTGCCCACTGGCACAGCCATCCACTGGACCTTGGGCTTCAAATACCCTATAACTATCTCAGCAAAGACCCCAGACCCAGAAAACAGGAGAGGGGAGCCCTGCTAAACAGAAGGGCCAGCATCACAGGGCTAACCCTTGCTGGTTCGTGCCCTCAGCCTGGCTGGTAAGGCTGGTGTCTACTGGGTTCTCCTCAAGGGCACCCACTGGGGTCAGAACCTCCTCATTCTGGCAAACCACACATTCTATACAAAAAGCCCCACAGGCTCTCCTCTTGCGTGATGAGCAGTAACTAGGAGCTTAGCTGCTGGTCTGCAGCAGGGAAATGTCAGGATACACTGGAGGAAGGCTGGCTCATGAACCCATAGTATCCTCCCAAGTCAGCTGTGCACGTGGGTCTCCACTTAGGGTGTGACACTTGGGCATGTGAGTAGCTGGTGACAGGATGGCTCTGCTGCTCTGGGAAATGGCTATGGGGCCTCAGTTGTTCCTCCTAGTCAGCAGTGCAGTGGTGGCTCCATCCCCAACCTATGAGCCTGAGGTCTCACCCCTGGGATGGTCCCAAAGGAGGAGGGGGCTCTGAGTAGGCAGGGCCCTAGGGGACTTAAGACTGCACCTGCACAGGGACACTCAGAGCAGCTCTGGCCATGGGTGCCAATGGGTCCCCTTCTCAGCAGAAGGGCTGCAGGCCAAGTTAATGTGCACTGCTGGAGGGTCATATTAGAAGAGGAGGCACTGGAAGGGCAAAGACACCCCCACCCTGGCCTTTAGATTAAGGGGTCCTGAAGTGGACATCCCCATCTTGCCCTTGGTGGCTGTGAGGTAGGAGCACTCAAGCCATAGTGTCGATATAACCTACAGTCCACAAAAATCTGTGAAACGGGAGGCTGGGCAGGATGCCCTCTACACTCTTGACAATATTATTTTAATTACAAAAGTAATTTTATGCTCTTGAAAAGCCAGTTGGAAAGTGAAGTATAAAAGTAGTAGGAAAAAAAATACTCTTAGCCCTTTTAACATGT
Source organism: Anoura caudifer (assembly GCA_004027475.1). Classification (NCBI taxonomy): domain Eukaryota; kingdom Metazoa; phylum Chordata; class Mammalia; order Chiroptera; family Phyllostomidae; genus Anoura; species Anoura caudifer. The sequence goes on from PVKU01002132.1 coordinate 85,254, forward strand.
TGGCACCCTTCCTTCCATTACATTTTCTGTTATAACTAATTAACACTAACTATCATACGACACAGATAATGCTGAATCTTGCATTTTTCCCCATTCAACATATAACAAATGTTTTCACTTATCATTAAAACCTGGTTATAAATATCACTACTGATGACTACACAATTTTCTATTGTGAGTATATCATAATTTACTTAATCATCCCCTTAACTCTATCACCTAAGAGTCCAAAATCTTTAATATAGTAAATAAGTGTTTAAATGTCTCTTTCTATGTTTTTGAACCTGATCCAGTGGATTTTTAACAGATATTCTGAATAGAGACATGGTTGCTTTAAAAATCAGAAGCAGATTTTGGAGCATTTATTCCAGTAGTTTCTAGGAAATCAGTTGTATACAGATGTAAAATAAATACCTCTGTCTGGAAGCTCTGGGAATTAGAGCCTTCCACCTGGATTAAAAACCCTGAGAGACTCATAAGGTTGCTGGGAAAGACAAATATGACCCAGAGTAAATGCAGTCCAAGGTCATATAAACAGAAATACTGATGCTAGACCAAGGGAGGTGAGGGCTCTCTCCCTAGGCTCCACCACATCCCTGAGAGCATCAACCTGGTGGGTGCTTGGGGGTGGGGCCTGGGGACCAGCTCTGTGCTGCAACCCTCCTGGAGGCAGCCCTAGAAAGAAAGGTTGACTGGTTCTTTATTAGCTACTGCATCTCAAGAAAGGAGGGATTGGTGCTCTCCAAGGTCCTGTCCTACTGGAAAATTCTGATCTCTTCTTTGCCTCCAGCCATCCCCGACCAAAGGACTAGAAAAGTAAAGAGCAGGATATGGAAACCTAGATGGGTTCTGGCTAGCCCCGCCCCCCAGACCCCAGAGGCCACAACTGCAGAATGTGGGACCTGAGGCAGGAGCAGCACTATGGCACCCAGAAGTGAATGCCTTCTGTTTGGTCCCCAACCCCAAGGGCACCAAGGCTATGAGGCTAGGATGGCACAAGGTGGGCCTCTGTGGACACTTTAAGAGCAGCCAGCACCAGCCAAGGGGCAGTAAGCATGGTGAAAGGACACTGGCCATGCCAGACCACCTCCAACCTAGTGGCATGTTCCTGTGGTTACAGAGCTGCTCTGAGCATCAGTATTTCCATGCTGATGTTGGGATCCCACTGGCTCACAGAGCCATCTGAGAACAAGATGAGGTGCATACTCAGAACTCACGCACAGCTTGTACCAGGGCCCTCCATCCATCCAAAGGGCACTCACTGACAGACACTGCAAGGCACAGAATTAATTATATCTCATCTATAAGTTCCACCCTGAAGATGGGACATTCCCGGAAGGACCAAAAAGGATTCTCTTGCCAAGCAATAGGTAAGAAGGGCAGACTGCCAAGCTGCATTGGTGACTTCACTGAGAGCCTTCTTCTCTAACTAACAGTGCATGCAGGTCACAATGACAGGCCAGTGCTGTGACTGTACCTCCCCAGGAGCAGACACTCAGGTACATCCTTCTGCATCCACTAGGACAAACCAGAGGTCCCAGCACACGGACTGTCTCCACAGGGATCTCTCAGGAGTTTAAGAACATACCTGAATCCTGGAATCCCAGAGTATCAGGAGGAACATGAGAGCCAGGAGACAAGCTGGACAGCTCTGAGGCCACTTAGGTCTCCAGCAACTGGCTCCAAGGGAAACTGGTAATAGGCTGGCTCCTGGCCCATGGTTTCAATAGGGGAGCAGGCCTTGAGACCTCTGAGAGCTGGCCAGGCCCCTAAGTGACATGGAGGCACCATGGAGAACACAAACAGACCGGCAGAGAAGGGAGCGCCAGCAGGGTGACTGCAGTAGAACTGTACTCGGATAGACATTAAGCTGCTTCCTCCTTTCCCCACAACCTCATATCCAACTGGCCATGACCCCTGCTGCAAGAGGCAGCCAAGCCACACATTGAGGGTCCAGGAGAGGGCATCACTTGCCAAGTCACAGGTGGCAAATGATCCCATATTCAATGTGTGTTGCTTGGGACTTGGAGGCCCTTCCCCAAGTACAGAACCAATGAAAGGGGTCCAGTCATTCTGTAGGGACAGCTAAGTGTCTGCAAGGAGCACAAGGCTGAGAGAAGAGCCTGGTGTGTAGTCTCCATTTCCCATTTGTGAAAGAGGGACACGGGACCAAGTGTTCCCTGGGACGTCCCACTCTCACATCCTGCTCCAACAGCGCGACTGGAGGACAGGAGCCAAAGTGGACAGCATAACACATGCTCATGGATTGGTGGGTGGAGGCCAGGGGGAGGCTGCACATCCTACCAGGAGACTTCCCAGCTTCAGTGTCCAAAGAGCTGGGCTGAGAAACCCCGATTTAACCACACATTATTTCCCCTGATGTGCCTGATTTGGGGCCAGTTTCAAGTATTAAAGTTATTTTTCAAACTGAACCCACATCTCCTGGCTGGTGTGGCTTAATGGATTGAGTGCTAGCCTGCAAACCAAAGGGTCACCTGTTCGATTTCCAGTCAGGGCATGTGCCTGGGTTGTGGGCCAGGTCCCCAGCAGGGGCTGCATGAGAGGCAACCACACATTGGTGTTTCTTGCCCTCTCTTTCTTCCTTCCTTCCCCTCTCTCTAAAAATAAATAAATAAAATCTTTAAAAAAAAATACATTGTCCGCTGAGAGGAAAGGAAAACCACCTTCCCTGGGGAGCTGGAGACAGACACGAGAGGGGCGGGACTGGCACTCAGTTGGGGCCCTGGGAGAGTGGCTTCACAGCTGCCTGCTCCAGGTGTCTCCTCACCCTACCCCAGATGGCCAGAGGGACTTCCGAACTGAACCCCTTTGGTCACTGCCAGCACTGCCTTCAGGAGCCCACAGAGATTTTAGAGAGTTGGGGCCAGGGGGCTGTGGGAGCGAGGAAGGGGCCACACAGCACACACTGGGCAGATCTGGGCTGAGGACAGAGGCCCTGCCTGGCTGCCCGAGGTCAGACAGAAAACATTTGTTCCTGTCCTTTGAGGTGGAAAGCCAGGTAAAAAGTTCCCAGACCCTAGTCCCGTACCCAGGTGCAGCTCAGACAAAGGGTGAGCTGTGGCTCAGCCTCTAGCTGCGTGATCACACCACTGCCTCACATGTTTACCTCCACATCTGGGGCAGGAACCAAAACACAAATACCTGATGCCTGCACAATAGGCAGGTACAGGGGTTCTGGCAGACAGGAGCCCAAGCCGAGGCCCATGCCAGTACCAGGACCAGACCAGGGCTGGCTACACAAGCCCCTGACTGGGATCAGAGGGTCACCATGATGACACAGACCCTAGGAATCTCGAACACACACAGCAGTTAATACTTCCGCCCTCTAGCAGTGACAGGTAGAGCTCAGGGCAGGAGCTCCTTCCAAAGGGGCCAGCAAGGAGGAGTGCTAGACACTTCCCTGCTGGTCCTCCATTCCCCAGGCCCCCATCCAGACTCTCCCCTCAGGGACCCTAGCTGGTCTCTGGTTTATCTCCATCTTGCCCCTACACACAGGGCACACACCACTCTGAGAGAATTTGGTAAACTAGAGAATGTCATAGCCCTGTCTGGATGATGCCTTGAGGATAAAATGGGAACTCCCACTCCTGGCCTATAGTCCAGGTGCATCTCTACCACATCTGCCCTCTGAAGGGCACACCTGTGGCCACCACCCTGCTGCCCATGAGGTTGCCCAGCACTGCCCGTTGTGCCAGCCAGTGGTATATGCTGCCCAGTGGTGGAGGGACCCAGCGCTTTCCTGGGTGCTTCATCCAGATGCTGGGACTGGAGACCAGCATCCCAAGGTGCAAGGCTGAACAGACTGATGGGCTCCCTCACTTGACAGGTGAGAAGCCAACCCCCCGACTCCCGGAGGCCTATGTGCAACACCATGGCCTTTTCAGACCAGGGATTCCCAGCTGTTTAGGCCTTGAATATGAGCACAGTCTGCAATCACAACCAGGAACCGCACAAAATCGTCAGGGCTGCTCACTATGGTTGGAGTGGAGAGTAGGGCAGGGAGGTTCCCCAGATCTGGGCAAAGCCCCATGGACCAATTATCAGTGGGTGACCCAGGCCAGCTGCTGGCCCTCTCCCAGACAGGTTCTCCTAAGCGGACCCAGGTCCAGTGCCCTTGGGAGCTGCTAAGAGAAGAGGAAGAGATGACAGAAAGTACCTGGTGCTGGGTGCAAACAAGTGGAAGGAAATGCCCCCCCCCCTTTCCCCCTTTTTTTATGAGCTGCAACTCCAAAACAGCTGGTGAGAGATTAGCCAGAGTTGTTAGAAAATTCCAGGAAAGAAACTCCACAACACCAATGGCAACTAATCCTCCAAGTTTCATAAATGTAGGCAGAAGGAAGTTTAGGGAGAACTCACCTCCTGTCCAACATGCATCCCTATGTTGTTTCATGTGATATTATAGGTTCCCTCTCCCCACAGGGTCTGGGATGCTCTCAGGCAGCCCCACTTATCCCTCCCCAGCCTTGTTCATCTGGGAGACAGACTGGATCAGGCTGCAATTTCTGGATTTTGTCAAGATACCAAGTGTCATACTGCACCAGAACCCCAGACCTCAGCCTTCCCTGCAGAAAAATGGAGCCTGAATCCCCATGTCTATGTCATCCCTCTAGCCAAAGGCAGGACAGCCCAGGAGATGAGGCCTGGGCAGAGAGGTCCATGCCCTGCTGGGACTCACTCATGTTCCTGTCTCACTGCCCTTCCTGCTCAGCCCAGTTTCCTGGAGATTTACATCCACACTCTGCTGTAATGGGGTTTCTAAGGGGAAAGTATAACAAATGGCAAAAGCATCAGAGTTCATATAGCCAGGCTATGTGTTACTCACATGTTGGTCTGGAATTGTTGGCCACAGGGATGGGAGGGATGGTCAGGGACCTAAGCTGAGTCTGGCTGCCCAAGGCGTTGGCATTGATGGGGCTTAGACCTCTCCAAGTCCCATCTAGACGCTCCCACTGTCCCACTGTCTGTCACCGTGGGACCCATGCCCAGTCCACAGTGTTTCGGGTGTAAGAAGGAATAAGGTTCACTCTGCACCTCTGTGTGCAACAGAAAATAGCACCACACTTAGGAGACCCAGCCTGGAGTGCACACAGCCAGAGGCTACCCAAAGCTTTCCTGGGGACACGGCTCAGGCCAGGAAGCAGTGCTGACCCATCCTGCATGTTTGGGTCTCCTAGGACCAGCCTACCTTGTGGGGTCCCTGGTTCCCCCACCATCACTCTCATCAGTGAAGTCGCACTGGTGGGGGAGCTCTGGAACAGACATACTACTGCCATCCCTGCCCATCATGCTGTCCTGTTGACCTCCACAAGCTGATCTCTCCAGCCTCAGTCCACTGGTCCTCCCAATCAAAACAACCCATTGCCTAGCCCTCAGGGGCAGTGGGAAGATCGGAGAGCCCATGAGCAGCATGCCTAGCAGTGCTCCCTGTCTGCCCTATCATGGCTTTATCAACAGTCAGGGTGAACAAGGAGGTCCACACACAATATAAGGAACCCCTGACATGTATAGAGAAAATGCCTAGCCCAGGGTGTGACAGAGGCAAGGCTCAACAAACACTTATGGTTAAAAAAGAAAGCAGCACCCCTCCCCCAGGCATGCAGACACACACTCCAGTCACAGGGCATCTACAGGCATACTGAGTGTGTGCTTACCCCAGCATGTGCATGAACACCTGCACCCTGCACATCTGGTTCTGGAAATTCAGTCCCCACATGTTAAAAGGTGATGTTTTTTAAAAAGAGTAAAAATATTAGCAATAAACAATACAAAAAGGAAATTACAAAAATGATCCCACTTACAATGGCATCCAAAGGAATAAAATACATAGGAATAAAATTAACCAAGGTATGAAAGACTCCTACATTCAAAACTCAAAAACATTACTGAAAGAAAATCAAAGGCCTAAATCTAAATAAATGGAAAGACATCACATGTTCATGGATGTGAAAACATAATATTGTTAAGATGTCAATAGCATCCAAGGCAATCTATAATACAATCTTCAGTGCAATCCCTGTTAAAATTCCAACAGCCCGTTTTGCAGAAATGGAGAAGCCAATCCTCAAATTCATAGGGAGTTGCAAGAAGCCCTGAAAAGCCAAAAGAATATTTTTAACAAAGAACAAAGTAGGAGGTCTCACACTTCTTGATCTCAAAACTTACTACAAAGCTACAGTAATTAAATCAGTGTGGTACTGGCATAAGGAAAGACATATAGACCAATGGAATGGAACAGAGCCCAAAGCTCATGTATATGGGCTCGTCTAAAATGATTTTCAACGAAGCCACCAAGATTTCAATAGGGAAAGAATATTCTTTTCAACAAATGGTGTGGGGGCAATTGGATATTCACATGCAAATAAATGAAATTGGATCTCTACCTCAAATCACATACAAAAATTAAGTGAAAATAAATTAAAAATTACATATAAAGGCTAAAACTATAAAACTCTTAAAAGAAATCAAAGGGGTAAATTTTCATGACCTTGGGTTTGGCAATGAATTCTTAGATATTAAATCAAAAGGATAAACAACAGAAGAAAAATTAAAACTAAAAAACTTCTATGCATCAGTGGACATTATCACAAAAGTGGAAAGACAACATACAAATGGGAACATATTTACAAATCATGTATTTGATGAGGGTCTACTGTCCAGCATATATAAAGAACACTTATAATTCAAAAATAAAAAGACAAATAACCCAATTTACAAATGGACAAAATGTTTCAGTAGATATTTCTCCAAAGAAGACACACAAAGGGATAACAAGCACATAAAAACATGCTCATCACTAGCCATTGAGAAAATGCAAACTGAAACCATAATAAGAGACCACCTCACACTCACTAAGAGGGCTATAATTCTAAAAATGGAAAACAACAAATATTGTTGAAGATGAGGAGAAATCAGATCACTCCTACATTGGCGGTGAGAATGTAAAATGGTGCAGCTGATGTGGAAAACTGTTGGTTTCTCACAAAGGTAAACAGAGAGCTACCATATGACCCAACAATTCCTAAAAGAATTGAAAACAGGTGTTCAAACAAATATTTGTGCATGAATGTTCACAGCAGCACTGCTGACAATAGCCATAGGTAGAAAAAACCGTGTCCATCGACAGGCAAATGAATACACAAACTGTGGTCTATCCTTACAACGGAGTGTCGTTCCACCACAGAAAAAAATCAGTGAAGTCTGGTTCATGCTACAACATGGATAAAACAAATTTAAACAAACAAACAAACAAAAAAAAAAAAACACTGTGCTGAGTAAAAGAAGCCAGACACAAAAGTACAAAAGGTCTCATATTGAATGATTCCATTTATATGAAATGTCCAGAACAGATAAATCCATAGGGACACAAAAACAGATGGGCTTGTCCAAGGCTGCGGAAAGAGGACAGAAAGTTGTTGTTTAATGGGTTTGGGGTTTTCTTTGGGGGTGATAAAAATGTTTGGGAACTAGACAGAGGTGATGGGTGCTCAACATTCTGAATGCACTAAATGCCATACTGTGCACTTTAAAATGGATAATTTCATGGTATGTGAATTTCACCCCAATTAAAAAAAAAAAAAGACATAAAAGGCTGGTTTCTCCATTTGCCTGGACAAACACCACAAGAACCTTCAGTTTTTACATTTTGAGGTCAAAGACAGCCATTGATTGGAATTCTGTTTTTCCACAGATGATCCATCAGTTTGAAGGGAAATGAACAGACACTACAATCTTAAAGCACAGGGCCAAGCCCCATTCCAGAGTGCATGGTTGGGGTCACCTACCAAGCCAAAAAGCTGAGAACCAAGGCAGGCTGCAGTAGGGGAATGAAGATGGAGCAAGAGGCGAAGAGGTGCTAAGATACAGACACAGCTCTATGCAGGAAGCTGGCAGGACACTGGGCATACCACAGACACAGAGGGCATCACAGAGAGCCCAGCTTCTTCACCTAGCACTGGATGCCACTTCCTGCTGTAAAGATGTTTCCATCCACGTTGCATTTGTGAAACGATAGACATGCATGGGGTTGTCAGCACCTCGTATTTTTCAGGCCCTTGAGCCAGAATAACTTTAGCTGGATGCCATCCCCGCCCCTGCACCTTGGTGGAGGAGTGCCTATCTCCAGAGGGTGAAGAAGCAGGGCATCCCTCTCTGCTACAAGTGGGAGGATAGGGTGGCCCACTTGGCCTACAACCCAGGTCACGGTGTAAACCACTAAAAGGATGACTGTGAGCAAACCAGCCCCAGTGTGAGCCCTGGAGCAGTATTATCACATTGGTCATTTAGAGGCCAAGTGACCACTCTGCTTTCCCCACACCCTGAATTTAGAAGTTACGAGTCTTCCAGCGCATTTGGTGCAGAATATTATTTCCTAGCCAATACGCCCAACAGCAGAACTCCACATTCTTTGAGAATAAGGCCCTGCCCTGTGGGCAGGTGCCACCAGCACAGAGGCAAAGGGATGGCCCCAGAGGACAGGGTCCATACCAAGACCCCTAAACCTTTGCCCAAACTCAGGCCATCAGCAGACACACCTGAGCCCAAGTGGCCCCAAACAAACGTGGGCTGCAGTGAAAAGGCTCAAACCAAGCATACTTCCAGCCCCATATCTTCAATAAAAGCAAACAGTCTGGCAATGAAATGAGCCTAACTCCAAGTAATTCCCTTGGCGGTTCATATCACTTGGAAAGGGTCCATGGACAGGGGACCTCTGTTCTGCCCTCTAGAAGCTGGCATTCCCCTACCTCCTCCAGAACTCCTTAAATTCACACAGTAAGCATTTCCCATTTTAAAATGATTGTTATCTCTAAACATGTCAAATAGGCCATGAGTCCATCTTGATGTAGATGGCCCTGCCCCTGGTATTTAGGAATCTCAGGTTCTAGGATTTAACTGTCAGATCTGATCACCCAGATTGCAACACTGAAGCTTGACCCCTGGCGGGCCCTTATTTTACTCCAAGTACACACATGCTCCACTGGCCAACAGAGCTGGCCATGAGCCCCACTGTGTCGCCAGGCACCCGAGAGAGCCAAGCACCTCCTGACGTGGCTCTGCCCCAAGAATATTAAGACTGGGTGTGGTGGGGGACATGGTGAGAGCCCACAAAGGCCAACAAGTCCTGGGGTCAAGCCCTGGGGGACAGAGACAGGGCCCTGGCAAGGAGGGCAAGCAAAGCCCAGACACATGGAAGAACACACAGGGACTGGAGGGGATCCATGCCAGAACCTGACACCTTTTCACCACCTGTTCCCCCACCAGCCTCCATCCTACCCAGCACCTCTTACCTGGGCAGTGTGGCTTCTGTCCCTGCCCTTGTCACCAACTGTCCCCATGGCAGCCAAAGCAACCTTGCCAAATCCTTAGTCCCCTCCCATCACTCCTTTGTGCAGAGCCTCCGACATGGCTCCTGCCTCCTGGCTACAATGCAGGCTGTTCCTGATGTGGCTTCCTTGCCCCCACCCCTATTTCTGCCCCCACAATGCTCCCTCAAAACACTGACAGGGCTCCCCAGGCTAGTCTGTGGCACCCAATCTACAAGCCTGACTTCCACAGAAGAAACCCCGTAAGAAACAAGAGATCTATCTTGTTACCCCAGGAACCCCATAGCCTGTATGGCACCCCACACAGAACCTGCGCCCCATAAATGTTTATCAAGGAATAAATGAAATTTCTGTCACTGAAAGACTTAACAGCAACTTCAGCTTTCAAACTCTTTAAAATCAATATTACTGATTTGCCTCCAAAACCCCTCACACTTAATAGAACAGGCAACTAAATGAGAGCCAGAAAGCTTTAGGCTATCTGTTGCTTTAACAGAATCATGCCCATTTTCCAGAGGCAGATACTTTTCACATCACAGTGGTGACAAGATGAGCCACCTGGGTCATTTCTTAGGGCAGCTGGTCCACAGCCGCCAGACACCTTACCACAGGAAGGGATAGAGGGGCACATGGGGTCAAGTGGAAGACACAAGAAGCTATCTAGTGCTTGGCCCAAGTGGCTCTGTTGCACCCTAACTGGGGAGGAAGGTCCCCAAGGCCATCATGGTGCCGTACTTCCCTTCCAAACACACAGACAAGACAGCTCACAGGTGACTGGTACAATCTATCCCTTCCCAGTCAAAGCCTACTCCCAGGTGAGGCCCAGTCAGTGCTAGTGATGGCTGAATAGGCTGACAAGGTATCACTCAAGAGTGGCCAACCACAGTCGATGACAGTAGAACATGGATTCCTGGCTTTTTGACTGACCACATGTCTAGCCCAACCCAGCAGAGAGGCCTCCCCACAGAACGTGGGAAGGGATGCTCAGGATACTGGGGGGATCACACCCTGGGAGCAGACTTTGCCCCTATTAAAGAGCTGTCCAAATCATTCTTGGCTGGCATGCTTTACTAGCTAGCGTTAATGTGGATAACCTCAGAACCCCCGACCAATCCCCGCAAAATGTGTGCTGTAGAGATGCGGTGGATCACAGTGGAACAAGACAGAGACTGTTACTTTTACAGTTATGTTTATATTTATAGGTACTATCTATGGCAAGTGATACTAAGGTTCCACTTCAGAGAATGATGCAAAGCTTCCTTCTAAAAGAAATATTCTGGGGACAAAGGAGACATGAGAGTGAAAGGCACTGTGGGTGCTGGAACAGGAAATGGACAGTAAGGGGGAAACCTGGGGAAATACATCCTCTGAGGCCTGCAGTCTGGATTATGTACTGCCCGGCATTTCTGCCTCAAGTATCCAGGCTCACAGCATGAGCTACTGAGAGACTAACTTCAGGAGAGGCTGGGGATGGAGAAACTGTTCCATTTTTTGTAACTCTTCTATTCTAAAATTCTCTCAAAATAAAAAGTTACAAAGTATTCAAGCTTTTAAAAAGTGAGTTGAGCTGTTGAATACTAAGTAAACAACAGTACAGGTGGTAAGTGAATCTGGAAAGAGCAGCGGGTCATCCAGGAATATCCGGAGATTGGGAAACACAGGATCATGTCACACACCTTCCTGTTACAGAGAGGAGCCTGGCCCAGGACTGTGAGGGCCCTGTGTGTGTGAGTAGACAGGGAGGGAACTCCAGGAGGCAGTCCAGCCTCAGGGCTCACTTCTGCAAGTGACTCTTGATTACATGTAGAGAAGATGTGCCCCCTCCACAGGGGGAAAGCCCCTTTCAGACCCCAGGGCCATTCCATATAGGTGGACACAAATCTGTGCTGATCGAATGATCTCTGCCTGCATGGGATCAAATCAAAGACTTCAGATGGAGAAATAAGAAATAAGATAAGGCTTCCCACAAATATCTCCTTTAAAGTGTCAAGATACAATTCTCCCAGCCTCTGCCCAGGCCAGTCCAGTAAATGCCACCAGCCCCTCAGGCAAGCTCCCATCCCCAATCCTCTGCCCACCCCATCTCAAAGTCTGGTGCAGATCTGGCAGTGCCTATCCAGTGCCATGGAGAGGGCCCCTGGCAAGCCAGACAAAGGTCCTCCCAGGCCCTCACACATCTCCTAACCTGGGCACCTTGGGAGCTCTGCAGGGCCAAGTGGAGGCAGAGAGGAGGGAGTGGCCCCCTCCACTTTCAGGGCACTGAGGGCCACCTTCTCAGCATCTGTAGAACTGAGCAGATGAGGGATCAGATGGGAGCTTTCACCCTTAGTCCAGCTATGAACTTTAAGAGGATGCCAACTGGCGGGTGTGCATAGCCCAGTGCTCACATCCAAAGGCTCCCATGCTCTGGTGGGGGCAGGGGTCTCTGCAACCCTGGGAGGCCCAGGAGATTTCAGTAGGTGTTCCCACTCCAGAGTCCCAACCCCTCCTCACTGAGGTCCCTGTCACAGGGACTCAGGTCAGGCACTGACCAGTCTGAACAGGCCGTCACATTTGGCTGCCTGGCTTGCCACTTGTAAACTGGCAGGACTAGACCCCACAGCCCACAGGGATCAGGGACCACGCACTAGCACATACCCCTCTCATGCTCCCAGCCCTGTTCTTGGCAGCCTCGGAGGGCATAAACCCCTGGCCAGCCCTTAGCCAGTCCTGCCCAGGCCCAAACACATGAAAACCTGTTGGAGCAGTTTGGGCAGCAGTGCCACCTCTTCTTCCTCCTCCTCCGTTTACTTCTAGATGGGAAGGGGCCTCGGCTTTTGAAACTAGGCGCAGGCCCAGGTCATGGCCATGGGCAAGGGATAAGCTTCACCTCCCCAAACCCATCTTCCTTAGAGAGCATAAGGTTCGAGTCAAACCCGGGGTGTCCCTGTCTGGGGCAGAGAAGAGGGGAAAGGATAAACGTGCTGGCCAGGGGGGAGACAGCAAAGACACAACACCCCTGCCCACACAGACACCATTCTGTCACCGGCTCCCAAACCGGGACGAGCAGGCCTCCCGGTCCAGGAGCCCGCGGGGCCAGGAAGGGGTCCCGCCCGCGAAGACAAGGCCCGGGAGCTCCGGCCGCTGCACAGGGTGGGCGCGCCAGCCGCCCCCACCCGGGGCCCGCGTCCGTCAAGCCCCGCCGGCGTCCGAGCCCACCGCTCTCGCCTCCCCGGGCCGCGGGGAAAGTTCCTGCAACTTCGCGGGGGAGGCGGCGGCCGGCCTGGGCCTCGGAGCCGGCCTGCGCCCTGCCGTCAGTCGCCAGGCCGCCGGCGCCCCAACTCCCAGCCCGGCCCCCGGGCCCGCTTTGTGCGCGGTGGCGAGGGGCGCCCGCAGGCCTGGCCCCCGCCCCGGGCACAAAAGGGCGCGCGGCCGGCGGCCGGCGAGGTCGGGCCTGCGAGGCGCACCGGCCGGGCCGAGCTGGGGCTGGGCCGGGACCGGGGGCCGTGCCACGCTCACCTGCCGTGGAACCAGTCCTTGCATGCGTCGCACTCGATCATGAAGCGGGTAACGTCGTAGGGCAGCCGGCAGACGCAGTACACCGGCACCGTCGCCATGTTCACGCCGCCCGCCCGCCCGCCGCCCGCGCTGCGCTCCGGGTCGAGCCGGGCGGGCCGGGCCCGGCGGGCCGGGCGGGGGCCGGGCGGGCCGGGGCCGGGGCCGGGGCCGGGGCCGGAGACGGGCCGGGGGCGCACGACAGCCCGCGCGCACCCGCGGCGCGTCCACACAAAGCGGGGCGCGCGCAGGCCGCGGGAGCCGCCCGCCGGCCCAAGGGCTCAGGGCGAGAGTGTGCGCGGGGCCGACGCGCGGGACACAAAAGGGAATGGACGCGCGGGGGCGGCCGGCGGGCGGGCGGGCGGGGAGCCGCGGCCCCACCGAAGGGACCCCCGGCCGCCGAGCGGCCTCTACGTCAGCGCCCCGGGTGGCGCCGCCTCCGCCCGCGGTCTGGCCGCCGCTCCCGCCGCGGGAAGGCGGGCCGGGGACCTGCCCTGGGAGAAGATGGGCAGGGGACCTGCAGGGGAGAAAGTGGGCCTCAGGACTCTTCAGGGGTCAGGTGGGCCAGGGACACCTCCGAGGGAGAGGTGGGCCGAGAACCTGCAAGAGAGAAAGTGGGCCAGGGAGAAGGTGGGTCCGGGACTCCCGGCTGGGGGAAGAAGGTAGGTCAGAGATTCCCTCCCGGGAAGAAGGCGAGCTGGGAGACTCTCCAGGGTAAGGAAGGTGAGCTGGGAGACCCTCCAGGGTAAGGAAGGTGAGCTGGGAGACCCTCCAGGAGAGAAAGTGGGCCCGACGACCCGCTGGGAGAGGGGGGAGCGGGGAAGAAGAGAGACCTCCCCCGCTTCCCCGAAGACCCCTTGCAGGAGAAGACAGACGGGGTACCCTGCCGGGAGGTGGGCCAGAATATGGTGGGGAAGAACATGGGAAAGCAACTGCAGGGAAGCGGGGACGGGGACTTAGGGTGGGGTGTGAGAAGGTGGGCTAAGTTCAGGGTGAGATTCCCCCATAGAATGTCCTTTCTCATAAAGAAGGTAAAGGAGGAGACACTAGTTGACTATAACTTTGTTCTGACCCAGCAGCGGGAAGGGGTTCCTGTAGTCCCTTCCTTGTGGCTCCTTTCTTCCTGCTTTACCCCTCATTCCTGGCTGGGGACACCCCACCCTCTGTACTACCCCTGGACTTCCCTAAAGCTCAGCCCCAGAGGAGCACTGGCACAGGTCAGCTGTGTAAAAAAGGAGTGATTATCTAAAACTGAGCTGCCCAGGAACACAGGTCAGAGGGCCCAAGCCTGGGTGACCTAAGGAGCCCCACTAGTAGCTGTGTGGGAGGGTCATTGATGGATATGGGCTGGCTGCTCAGCTCCCAGGGATCTTTTTTCAAGGTGTCCCTTGGCAGACCCTTCCTGCCCCTCCCAACTGCTGCATACTGTGTCCTCCATGCCCATCTCAGGAGGCCAGAGCAGAGAGAGGCTCTAAATTGGATTAAGGAACCTGTATGTGCTCCCTTACTCTGTTTCATCTTGGCCATGCGAACTCAGAATTACCATCCTGGGGCAGGAAGTCTGGTCCAGACCACAGCAGCATCCTTGATAGGCCCTTGGCTTTGGCCAGTGGCCTCAAAGAGCCAATTGCTCCACTTGCAGGCAGCTCAGTTGAAGTCCTCACTCCAGTTAAAATCTGTGCTCACATAGTTAGCCATCCTCCCCAACAGGTGACCCATCCACCACAGCCTCAGCAGTGCCTTAACTGTGAGGTGCAGTCATGAGGAAGATGAGAGTGGAGAAAAGAAGCTGGAGAAAGAGGAAGGCAGGAGAGGGATAAGATTTCTCCCCCACTCTTTTCACACCTTGGTGAGGTGCTCAGGATCTGGAGCTAAGGCCTTCTTGCCTGAATTCCAGCTGTCACCCTCCCCTCCTGAGTCTTCCTCCTGCAGACAGCCTGTATGGCTCTGAAAAGGGACTAACTATTGGACCGTTGATACCCTGGAGTAAATTAGGGCAGATAAACAGTGATCAGCCTGCAGGTCAGAGTCTGCAAGGAGGCCCAGAGGGCCTGCCTGGGCACTGCTGCTACCTTCCCCTCCAGCAGTACTGAAGCAGTCACAGCAGCAGGGTCCACATCCACCCATGTGTGGTCCACTGAAGCCAGGAACTTCTGGAGGCCGCTGTGGTACAGGGGAAGCACCCTGACTGTGGGTAGTCATCTCTGACACTTCCATTTCCTTGTTTACAAATAATGATGATAGTTATCCAGGATTTATCAAATGCTTATGAGGTAGGTACAGTGCACCGTGCTTAGTTCTTCCAGGACTAGGGCCAGCATTCCCCCAGCTGCTTACGAAGCACTTAGAATATTTCCTGGGTGGTGATTACATACTCAACACTCACATTGACACCTTAGGTGTAAGGCTGCCACTTTAGAGATAAGTGTATAGATAGGTGTCATAGCTGGGTAGGATTGGTGCCATTTCCAGAAGTGAAACTGAGGCTCAAAGGAGTTAAATGCCTAATGAAGGAGGTCAGCTGGCTGGTGAGGTGGGGAGCTAGCCAGGAATCCAGACTAATAAGTCCAGAGACTACACCACCACCAGGGCACCCTAAGCACACAGAAAGAATAGAGCGGAAGTCTATAATCCCACTCCCAGTCATTCACTGCTGACCTTGGAGAATCTACCTGTACCTGGAAGTGTCAACTGAGACTTTGCTGTTCTTCAGAGCTCTTCCATGGCTGCCTGCTGACTACAGACTAAAATAAACCTTGATATGAGCCCCAAACTCTTCTTGTACTGGGCTTCTCTCCATGACTTTCCTGTTGTCTCCCATCAGAAAGTCTTCTTCATGTCTACCCTCCATCTGATTCATTCTCTTAACCAAGTATTAGCACCTACTGTGAGCCCAGCAGTGCTGTAGCTGCTTTGTAGTGTCTGCAGAGCACTAAGCAGTCCATAGTCTTCAAAAGCTCATATTGCAGTAAAAGGAGACAGTGACACGTGTGCAAGTACTAGTGGATGGGGTGCCACAGTGTCCTGGGGAAACCAGCCCAGGGTGGGGGAGCAGACGGGGATGAACTGGGAGCAGAGGCCTGGACCAGGCAAGGCCACAGAAGGAAGGGAAGGACAGCAAAGGGAACTTCCTCAGAAAGGAGAGGGCTGGTGGCTTCAAAGGTCCAGGACACAAGCATACCTGGAACTCTGCTGCCCCGAGCTTGGTGACCTCTCCGTGTGGTCTGCCTTTGCCTTAATACCCTTTCGCCAAGTTTGCCCCGTTCTCCAGGGCACAGCATCCAGGAGTCTGTGAGCATCAAGACCTCCCTACCCACCCCAAAGTGGCCTGGCCTGCTTCAAGGGTCAGGAGGTAGGCTCCCAATCAACATGGCCCCCATGCTGCCCATCACCCTGGTGTCCCAGTGAAGCACAACTGTAGTACTTTGCATCCAGCTGCAAGCATCTGAGACCAAGACCTGTTATTTACCTTATTGTTTTAAGGAAAACAGTACATTCCAGTACATGTTATTCAGTCACACAACAAAGTGCGCTGAATGCTAGTGCAGGGCTTTTTTTTTATGGGGGTAACACACCATAAATTTGCCATTTTAACCATTTTACATGTACTGCTCTGTGGCATCAAGAACACTCACATTGTTGTGCAGTCATCATTATCATCCATCTTCAGGACATCTTCCCAAACTGAAACTTTGTTTCCATTAAACACTAATGGAAGCACTCACCATTTCCCCCTCTCCTCAGGCCCTAGAAACTTCCGTTCTACTCTGTCCTTATAAATTTGATGACTCTAGCTGCCTCATGGAAGTGGAACTGTATGGTATGTGTTCTTCCGTCACTGGTTTCTTTCACTTAGCCTAATGTCCTCAAGGTTTATCCATATTGTAACATGGGTCAGAACTTACCTTTTTAAGGCTGAATAATGCTAGTGTATGTGTGTGTGTGTGTGTGTGTGTAATGTTTGGTTTATACTTTCATTGTTGGATTGTTTTCACATGAATTTTTCTTCCAAGAACATGGGTGTACAAACATCTGTTCAAGTCCCTGCTTTCACTTCTTTTGTGTGTACATAGACCCAAAAGTGGAAGTACTGAATCATATGGTAGTTCTATATGGTAGTTCTATTTTTAACTGTCTGAGGAACCACGGACTGTTTCCCACAGCAGCTGCACCTTTTTGCATCCTACCAATGGTGTACAAGGGTTCTCATTTCTCCACATCTTCATCAATACTTACTATTTTCTCATGTTTAGTTATGTGTGTATGTGTGTTTATTTTTTACTATAGCCACCCTAATGTGTGCAAAATGGTGTCTCATTGTGATGTTTTGTGTTTTGTTTTGTTTTTTGGTTTCACTGAAACTCCATAATCATTGTGGTTTTGATTTACATTTCTCTAATGATTAGTGATACTGAGAATCTTTTCATGCACTTATTGACCATCTGTATATCTTCTTTTTTTGTTCCCCCCTCCCAATTTTCCTTCAAAGAGTTTTATAGTTTCAGTTCTTAAATTTAGATCTTTAATCCATTTTGAATTAATTTTTGTATATGTTGTGAGTAAGGGTCCAACTCCATTCTTTTGCATGGGGACATAGAGCTTTCCCAGCACCACTTGAAAACACTGTCCTTTCCCCACAGAATGGTCATGACATCCTTGTCAAAAACCATTTAACCATATGGGCAATGTTTATTTCTGGGCTGTCTGTTGTATTTCATTGGTCTGTATGTCTATTTCTATGCCAGTACCACACTTTTGCTTATGGTAGCTTTGTAGTAAGTTTTGAAATCAAAAACTCTAATCCTCCAGCTTTGTTCTTCTTTTTCAAGATTATTTTGGCTTGCAATTCCATATGAATTTGAGGATTGGCTTCTCCATTTCTGCAAAAGGAGTTACTGGAATTTTTACAGGGATTACATTGGATCTGGTAGATGGCATTGAGCAGTATGGACATTTTAAATATTAAGTTTCATGATTCATAAACATGGGATGTCTTTCCACTTTTTGTGTCTTCTTTAATTGCTTTCAGCAATATTTTGTAGTTTTCAGTGCACAAGTCTTTTATCTTCTCATTTAAGTTTATTCCTAGGCATTTTTTAATAGTATTATAAATGGAATTGTGTTCCTAATTTCCTTTTTGGATTGTTCATTCTCTTTTTGTAATATATTTTATTGATTATGCTGTTACAGTTGTCCCATTTTCTCCCCTTCACTTCCCTCCACCCTGCACATTCCCTCCCACCCACATTCCCTTCCTTTAGTTCATGTCCATGGGTTGTACATATAAGTTCTTTGGCTTCTACTTTTCCCATACTATTCTTACCCTCCCCCTTTCTATTTTTTACCTACCATCTATGCTACTTATTCTCTGTACCTTTTCCCCCTCTCTCCTCCTCCCACTCCCCTGTTGATAACCCTCCATGTGATCTCCATTTCTGTGTTTCTGTTCCTGTTCTACTTGTTTGCTTAGTTTGCTTTTGTTTTAGTTTTAGGTGTGGTTGTTAATAATTGTGAGTTTGCTGTCATTTTACTGTACATATTTTCTATGTTCTTTTTCTTAGATAAGTCCCTTTAACATTTCATAATAATAAGGGCTTGGTGATAATGGACTCCTTTAACTTGACCTTATCTAAGAAGCACTTTATCTTCCCTTCCATTCTAATTGACAGCTTTGCTGGATAGAGCAATCTTGGATGTAGGTCCTTGCCTTTCATGACTTGGAATAGTTCTTTCCAGCCCCTTCTTGCCTATAAGGTCTCCTTTGAGAAATCAGCTGACAGTCTTATGGAAACTCCTTTGTAGGTAACTGTCTCCTTTTCTCTTGCTGCTTCTAAGAGTCTCTCCTTATTTTTAATCTTGGGTAATGTAATTCTGATGTGCCTTGGTGTGTTCCTCCTTGAGTCCAACTTCTTTGGGACTCTCTGAGCTTCCTGGAAGTCTATTCCCTTTGCCAGATTGGGGAAGTTCTCCTTCATTATTTGTTCAAATAAATTTTCAATTTCTTGCTCTTCCTCTTCTCTTTCTGGCACCCCTATAATTCAGATGTTGGAATGTTTAAAAATGCCCTGGAGGTTCCTAAGCCTCTCCTCATTTTTTTTTTTTTTTGAATTCTTGTTTCTTCATTATTTTCTGATTGGATGTTTCTTTCTTCTGGTCCACTCCATTGATTTGAATCCCAATTTCCTTCCCTCGCTATTGATTCCCTGTACATTTTCCTTCATTTCATTTAGCATAGCCTTCATTTTTTCATCTAATTTGTAACCAAATTCAACCAATTTTGTGTGCATCCTGATCACCAGTGCTTTGAACTGTGCATCTGATAGGTTAACTATCTCTTCGTAGCTCAATTGTATTTTTTCTGGAGTTTTGATCTATTCTTTCATTTGGGCCATTTTTTTGTCTTGACACGCCTGTTACCTATGAGGGGCGGAGCCCTAGGTGTTCACCAGGGCGGGGTAACCCGCATTGCTGGATTGTGCCGCTATATGTGGGGGAGGAGTCCAAGAGGAACAATGGCGCTTGTTCTGCTCTCTGCCGGTTTTCAGTCACTTCACCCCACTTCCCACAAGCAAATTGGGCCCTTCTGGTGCTGATTACTGTGTGGGTGGGTTTGTGTATGTTCTAGGACCCTGTGGGTCTCTCCAATGAACTCTCCTATGAGGCTGGGAATTCCCACTCCCCCTTTGTTTCACCTGGTTTACCTGTGCGCAAATGTGGGACTGCCTGGTCTGCCACTGCCGCTTTGCCAGCCAGCTGCAGCCTCGCGTGCCCCACTCCACAATTCGCCGCCTCACTGGGTCCACCAGCTGCCTTGCTGCAAGTCCTCTCCACTCCAGCTGCCCGACTCCACCCCTTCTACCGGTCTGGATGAATGTGTCTACTTTAACTCCTTGGTTGTCAGACTTCCATATAGTTTGATTTTCTGTCAGTTCTGATTGTTTTTTGTTTTGTTTTTAAATTGTTGTTGTCCTTCTTTTGGTTGTGTGAGGAGACATAGTGTGTCTACCTACGCCTCCATCTTGGCCGGAAGTCTGGATTGTTCATTCTTAGTATGTGGAAACAAAACTGATTTTTTAAAAAGGTTTTATTTATTTATTTTTAGAGAGAAGGGAAGGGAGGGAGAAAGAGAGGGCAAGAAACATCAATGCATGGTTACCACTCATGTGGCCCCCACTGAGTACCTGGCCCACAACCCAGGCACATTCCCTGACTGGGAATAGAACCAGCGACCCTTTGGTTCTCAGCCCACGCTCAATCCACTGAGCTACATCAGCCAGAACAAAAAACTGATTTTTTTGTGTTGATGTAGTATTCTATAACTTGCTGAATTTGTTTACTAATTCTAGCAGGGGTTTTTCGTGAACTGTAACCTAAATCTTAATGATTTTATGTGATGTAATATGTCATCTATGAACAGAGATAAGTTTACTTCTTTCCTAATTCAAATACATTTTATTTCTTTTTCTTGCTCAGTTACTCTGACTAGAACTTCCAATACTACATTGACAGAAGTAAGACATCTTTCTTTTGTTCCTGATTTTGGGGGAAAAGCTTTTTTAAAATTTTATTTGCCTTTGATTATTATGACATTTGCTTAGGGTTTTTCATATATGGCCTCTACTATGTTGAAAAGTTATTTTTTCTATTTTTGTTGGGTATTTTTTATCATGAAAGGGCATTGAATTTTGTCAAATTTTTTCTTCATTAGTTTAGATGATCATGTTTTTCCTCCCTTCATTCTGTTAATGTAGTGTATTGCATTGATAGATTTTTAATGATTTAAAGCCCAGATGGCAAACACAAGGCCTGTGGGCTGAATCCCACCTTGTTTTATCTGGCCTGGCACCTTGTTTCTACCTGGCAGAAGCACTGAGCTTTTGCTTAACTGTTAACGAGTAGTTGCATTTATACAGTCCTAAAATTACTTCGGCCCTTTGAAGGCAACCACAAGGCTGATGTGGCCCCCAGTGAAAATGAGTTTGCCACCCCTGATTTAAAGGATGTTGAACCATCCTTTCATTCCAGGAACAAATTTCATTTGGTCATAGTTTATGATCCTTTTAATATACTGGTGAATTTGGTTTCCTGGTATTTTGTTCAGGATTTTGCTTGTATTCATAAGGGATATTGTTTTGCAGTTTTTTCTTATAGAATCTTTGTCTGGCTTTTGTGTCAGGGTAATGTGAGCTTCATAAAAAAAGGTTGGAATTCCCTCCTCTTTGATTTTTGGGACTAGTTTAAGAAGGACTGGTGTTAACTTTTCTTTAAGTGTGTGGTATAATTCAGCAGTAAAGCCATCTGGTCCTGGGCTTTTCTTCATTGGATGGTTTTTTATTATTGCTTCAATCGCCTTAATAGTTATAGGTCTATTGAGATGTTCTATTTCTTCATGATCAGTTTTGGTAGGTTGTGTGTTTCTAGGAATTTTTCCATTTCAGTAGGTTATCCAATGTGTTTGTGTGCAACTAGTGCAGGTTTTATAGCACTAAACAAGGTAGACACATTTTCTACCTTCAAGGAGCTCATATGCCAGAGCAGAAGACAGCCAGCCAATAAATGTCTCAGGTTGGGGTGGGGTGGGATGGGGTGGGGTGAGTTGTTTCAGAAAAGTAATACTAGGTCAGTGTTGGAGGTGTGCTTTTGTAACAGGTGAATCCATTTAGAGAATACATAGAGAGTTCTAAGAGCAGGCCCTTGTTGGTGTAACAGGTTCAAGCTGGTCTGGTCCAGAACTGACTGAAATAAACAGTGACCCATGGGAACTTTGGAACCCTTCTGTTTTTTTCCAACAGGTATGAAAGTGTGCCCTTTCTTGTTGACCAGCTCTAGATGGCCCTGTGGTGTTTGAAAGTACCAAGTTTGCAGACAAAATCCCCTCAGCTGGGTGACCATACAATGTACCATCCAAAAGAGTGCTGTTAATAAAATACCAGAACAGGGGTAAACAGGCTTTTCCAGAAAAACTAGGACCAGAATGACCCTCCCACAGCATATACTGGAGACAGTCATGTCTGTAGGGATGGACATGCACAAATCCCAGAAGTGGACACAGCATGATGTCTGGGTAGGTCTGCCAAGGGTGCCTCCAGCTATTTGCTTCATGAGTTGCTGGTGTCTACTGGGAACAGCAGGCTCAGAGTTCTGTCTGGATAATTCCTATCCAATCTTCAGGTCATTCCTCAAAGAGCTTTCCTGACACCTTCCTTTATCCCCACCCCTAGGAAGCTCCTTCTTTCCAATTCATTTGCCTTCATAGAACTTGTTACCATTGCTGTTACACTTTCATGTAAATTTATTTTCTTTTTTGTGCATTTTCATGTAACTCTCCTTTTCCTGTGTGGTTGAAATGCTACAGCACAGGGAGGTCTCTGTTCAGCTCATGGCTGTCTCTTCAGCAGCAAGCACAGTGCTGGCCTTAGTAGACCCTCCATGAAGTGAGTAACAGGTGGGCAAAGGAACTAATGGAGATCTGGGAATACCTTTATGCAGGGGAGACCTGGGATCATTGTTTCCAGATGCATGGGTTTAGGAGTGCTTGGTCAAATACCAGGTGAGGATGAGCCCCTCAGTCTGATGTCAGCCTCTACTGTTGTAGAAACAGAACCACATTCTTTCTACCCAGGCAGGTTCATTCCAGATGGGACTGTTCACATTCAACTTGGCTGAGGCCACTTATGATCACCCCTTTGGTATCCAGAAAAAAGAAACATGCAACCAGAGCTAAGTCACACCCAGTTAAGTTGTAGCAGTCTTCCCATGGGTTCAGAGACAACTGGGCAGAGCACAATCTGCATTTATCAGGATGGTGGCATGCAGGGTGTATCTATGAGCTTTCTGGGGCTGTCATAACGAGGAACCACAGGCCAGGTGCTTTAGAACAGAAATGTGTTCTCTCAGGGTTCTGGAGGCCAGAAGTCTGGATCAAGGTGCCAGCAAGGCTGTACTACCTCCAGAGGTGCTAAGAAGGGTCTGTTTCAGGCCCCTCTCTAGCTTCCAGCAGTTTTTGGGCTTGTGGCAGCACCACTCAAATCTCTACAAGGCTGTTTTGTCTCTTTGAATATACGTGTCTGTGTCCAAATTTCCCTTTTATAGAGACACAAGTCCTGTTGGATTAGGGCCCACCCCATTCCATCATGATTTCAACAGAACTAATCATACCTGCAACACCCTAGTTAAAGTCCCATTCTGGGGGACTAGATTCAGGACTCCAACATGAATTTGAGGAGACAAAGTGGAGCCTCCACCACAGGGTGAGTTGCCTAGTGCAAAACCTGCTTTGGCCCTGGGTCTGTGACCCAGGTTGTGTTAGAGAAGCTAACAGGATGAGAAAGGAAGCCCTGATCCCACACCCTGGGACCCATGTGGGGAGAGCAAAGGCAGCACCAGGCAAAGTAGCCTCTTGCAAGGTTCACACTACTGAGTGGAAAGGAGTAAAGGGAGCCAGTCTGTCTCAGAATCAAGGGTAGAGTAAGATCACTGGATACCCACATCAGTAAAGGACTGGCACCCTCCCTTTATCCTTGCAGGTGATGATATAGATGAGGGGACAAATGGTAAATTACTTTAAATTCTTGCCTTGGCCTGGGTTTTCAGAATCATAAGAGCCAGGGCATTCTCTGTTGATTGAAAAATGGAGAAACTGAAGGCACAGTAAACATAAGAAAGGAAGTGCCACTCTCACTGGCAATGGAAGCACATGTAAACCAGAAAAATTTTCCCATCATCTTAGCAGAGAGGTGGGATGGGCATCATCAGTAATGAGAACCTCGAGGCCCTTCCCAATGCCTTCCACCCTTCTGAATTCCTTCTGGTGAAAATGCTAATCACCTGCAGGGTGGGCATGCATTCCCTTCCATGACTACCTGGAGACCATCAACCTTCCAGGGGCCACCAGCATGTTCAGAACCCTTACCCTGCAATGGTGGTTTCACCCCTCACTTGTAGGTTCTCTCCATCCATTGCTTCTGGCCTGGGCCTGAGTCTAGCTCCTCTCTGCACAGACCACTGTCCTTGTTGCCCCTGGTCTCATAGGTCTTCCCTGCCAAATGCCCTATCACTTTGATTTCATCTTGTCTGAAATAGTCTTATTTGTATACATGTATATTGCCCCCCACACCCAGACCATGAAGGAAGGGCCCTTTGCCATTCTCTGTGCCTTGGGGCCTAGAGATGGGCCTGACATGGACAATGAATACTGGATGAGCAGGTGCATCATGGTGCAGCCACCCCTGGAGTTGTGGAGCTGTGGCACAATATGGAATGACAGGGAGAGACAACCAAAAAGGATAACAGGTGGGAGATGAATGTTATAAAATATGGACAAAATTATTTTATGCAAAGAAAACAAAACCACCTATGTAGTGTGTGGAAAAAGGAAAGATAAAGAGCAAATACTAATGGGTATTTCAGGATGAAAGAATTACTGATTTTTCTTTTCCATTTACTTATATTTTTGTTATTATAAATATTACTTTATTGATTTTTAAAAAACATGTTTACTGAAATTAGAGAGGAAGGGGGTGGGGGGAGAGAAACATCAATCCGTTGACCCCCATACATGCCTGACCAGTATGTGCCCTGTGGATCCAAGGGCAAGCTTTTTGGTGTAGAGGAGGATGCTCCAACCAACTGAGCCACTGGGTCAGGAGGGCAGAAACAGTTTTGTTACTCCACTCATTTATGCATTCGTTGGTTGCATCTTGCATGTGCCCTGATGGGGGACAGAACAAACAACCTTGGCCT
The DNA here is from genome assembly GCA_004027475.1 of Anoura caudifer. Lineage (NCBI taxonomy): Eukaryota > Metazoa > Chordata > Mammalia > Chiroptera > Phyllostomidae > Anoura > Anoura caudifer. The sequence continues at coordinate 109,871 of PVKU01002132.1, forward strand.
ATCAGCAGGACGTTCTAACCAAATGAGCTGTCTGGCCAGGGCCAATAAACATTACTTTTGCAATGAGAAAAAGAATGACAGCTATATTTTTTTTTAAAAAAGGGAATTAAAAGGAGTCTGCCAGGTCAGAATTCGTCCAAGCCCCAGCCAGGCTCCACAGAGCCTCTCGCCCCTTGCCTCTCTCAGGATGTGGTCCTGGTGACATGGGTGGCACAGCTAGTGTGTTTCCAGCCAGGCACGGTGCCCTCCATATCCCTCTGCTTCCCGACAGGTCTGCACATCCATCCCTACCCTGTCCGAACCGCGGACTGTTCGCCAGGAGGTGGACCTGCCTAGAGACCCGGAGAGCCTGCCCTGCCAGGAGCAGGATCAAGCAGTACTGGGAGCAGTGCGCCACGGAGGAGTTGGCCATTCAGCCAGGCTGCGGTTCTATGATCCTTATCCGCGAGCGGCGGTGGGGCCAGGACTGCTAACCTGACGGGTCATAGAGGAGGGTGTGAGCTAGGCGTCCCCATCACCTCCCAAATGTAACCGCCACCCTGGAGCTGCGACGGTGCAACCCTATGGCACTTCTGGTCCGCTCACAGAGCGGGAGCTCCCGTAGTCTGGTCACTTCTGCGGGGCCATGGAGCTCCAGATTGTGGGCACACGCTGCCCAGGACGGGCAGTATGCTCTCCGGCGGGGTCTTCTGTGGTCGGGTTCCGAGAACCATAACTTCAGAGCCCACCGTGCAGGAAAAGCCCCGGCCGCACCCAACGTCCCTAAAAACCCTGTTGGCTCTCTGCGCGCGGAACTCGTTTCCGGGTGCCTGAGAGAGGACCGTACACCACAGTCTTAGCTGGCCTCGCCTAAGCAGCAGCGCTGGAGGAACAGAAACGCTGACGCTGCAGAGGGTGCGCGCGCAACGTCAGCGCACCGGGAAGTTAGCCCGATGGGGCTCCGCCCCTTTCTACGCAAGGTCCCTCGCACAAACCCGCCCAGCCTTAGGCAAGGTCCTGTTCCGTGCTTGCGCAAGGCTCCACCCTATCTTACGCAGGATCCTACGCAGGAGTGCAAGCCCGTAACCCCGTCCACCCTGCATTCTCTTGAGACTGTGCAGCGGGTGGAGCCGAAGCCAATCTGTTTACCGTCTGGTCCCTCCAGGTCCCATTCCAGCCCGGTTTGTGCGCAGTATCCGCTGCGCGCGTGCTCGCAGTTTTTGCATCGGTGGATCCCGCGGCTAGCTCATGGGGCCGGGCCAACGGGACAGGCAACCGGGAGGCCCAGTTCTGAGTGTGGACTGGAGTCCGGCAGCACGGACTTACAGCCGCCTCTGTCGCTTTCTAGCTGTGTCACCACAGATGAGGTAAAAAAGTGTCTCTGATGGTGATTATAGTGTCGTTTTGATAGTATTGTTGGAAGGATTAAATGAGCTAAAACATCCAGACTAGTGCTCTGAAAGTAGCATTTTCTATTTTAGCACCAGTATTGAGGTTGTACACAAGAGATGTACAGTGGATTCTCAGAACAGGAACCAGTAAAAACATGTTCAGTGTCTACTGTTACCATCTTGTGCTAAGCACTCAGAACTCACTGATGTAAAAATGTACATTGAAATGGAGAAGACACAAATCTGCCATGCACAGTAACTTCAAAGAACTCTTGTAAACACTTAAGCATGGCTCCCCACCTCTAGTGTGGGCTGTGTAGAGTGACTCACTTCTAAAGAGCAGATAGAAAAGGATGGCGGCAATTTTACAAGTGAAGAAATCTGATCAACACAACCAGATGATCAAGGTCAATCAACAGTTATAAGTCATGTTAACTTATGTTTACTCAGATGACTCAGGAGTAAAACATCAGACCAATTCCAGTTGAGGGACAGTCAACAAAATACTTTATCAGCACTCCTCAAAACTGTAAAGGTTGTCAAAAACAAGGAAGAAGCTGCCACAGACAAGAGAAGTCTGAGGAGACATGACAACCAAATGTAGTGGATCCCAGAACAAAAAGGGACATTAGGTGAAAAATAGACAAATCCGAATAAAGTATGGATTTGGCTAATTTTTTAAAAAGTCGCTTAATTAAGATCAAATTTATTTCTTCCTTGGGCTTTTTTAAATACATTTTGTTTTTCTATTTCTGAACCTGCTGTATCAGAGAGAATGTCTTTTTTTTGTAACTATGAAATTCAGACATCAAATTAATTTTCATATTAACCATGTATGTAAGTTCCTTTAGAGCTGGAAACCTGGAATTATTTGCAAAGGACAAAATATTTACAAATCTTGTTTATTCGACCAACTCTTAAGTAGCTGTTTAAATTTGAATTAAATCTCAGTAAAATACAAGGAATTTAAAAGCCACACCATACTTTATACTAAAAGAATAAAGATTTTTATTAAGCATTGTAAGTTGCATTCAATAGCCTTCAATACACCACACCACAACCCATCTACAATCAGTCAAACCCAACAGCAGTTCATTCTTGCACAATCCATGAGTTAGGGCAAAACTCCCTTCAACTTACAGTAAGATCCTACTCAGGTCTTGCGGGCAGGGATGGGGAATTACATCTCATTTCTGATCACTAATGTGTGATGAAGAGCATCAGGAGAATTATATGAAAACGAATAAGAAGTGATTCTGATTTCAAAGTACATTGTTTGGAAACATTAACAAAAACATCAAAATGATATAAGTATACCTGCTTCTACTAAATTCTTGATGGGAAAGTTCTCAAGAACAAGCAATTTGATTCCTGCTACAGAAGGGTTTTTTTTTTTTTTAAAGATCAAAGGGATTTTTTTTTTGTTTTTCACAGAATTTCATATTTTGCTAATATGAAGGCATAAAAACAGCAACAAAGAACAATAATGCATACAGCAGTGAGTACACCAGGGTAATGTTGATATTCGAAACAGCTAGATAATTTTGGGGTTTTTTTAGAATAAATGCAACAGAGGTCAATAATCACAAAATTTTAAGGTTAGAGCAAGATCAGTCAATGACTAAACAGAGTTAACATCTTTTATAGGACTATTACTGATTATTAGCATTTTTTGTTTTGCAAATGGGCACATACTGGTAAGAATGGAAGAAAGGACAATAACATGCATAATATTAACTACACACTTTAAAAATTATGAACCATGCAGAAGTTTAGCTCAAGTAGTAGCACTAATGGTCTACGTTCGATTCAAAACCACATAGTTCATTGATCACAGATGCATGGTATTTAAGTCACAAAAAGTTTCAGAACACATTGTGTTGATTTTGAAAGGTCATTTGCATCTTCTATGATTTCAACTTTATCTCCATTTAACTTGCTTGTAAAGTATGTATGATGTACTGTATATTGAAAATCAGCAGAACGGCAATATTACTCTATAATTTTTTTGTTTTGATAGCTGCACTTTTTCTTTTAACACAAAAGAACCACATCAACAGTGATGAAATTTAAGTAAGAAAAAAAACTGTGGTTGTGCCTTATTTCTTTCATAATCATAAAATCAAAGCCTTAAACAAAGCTTTCTTGTGAACAGTAATGCAAAATCAAAGATAATGGCATACATATGGTGCCAAATGCTAAAAATGATATTTTAAGCTATATATAAAGACTGCCAAAATTTGTTTTCTTTATAGTTCAAGAAACACAACTATAGGCTTTTGTCGTAACCAGTTTAAACTGTGTGTACTTCATTTTAAGTGTGGGAGTCAAATGCTCTTCATTTTCTTTCTTTTTGTTTTATTGTAGCATTTTGACTACAACTGGTTAAAACTAAAAATGTGTTTTTTAAATCTCTGATATCAAAGAGGGATCCGAATTTCCAAAGTCCTCATTTTTCTCTTACGGAAAGGAAAAAATGTACATAACTGTAGGCTCTCTTTCTCTCCAGATATTCCTAAATCCTTACCCTTCCAGCATCCTTCACCCTCTATAAAAAATAAGTTTATTCTTCTTGCTTTAAGACAGCTGCCTCCAGAGCATCAGCTCCACGGCAAGCACTGTCTGTGCTTAGTGCATTTAAGTGAGGATTTGTATTGCACGTCTTAGAGTCATTGTTCAAGGCACTTTCCGAGTGGCTGGGGGCCCTGGCGTCGCCTGTACTCCCGTTCATCTGGGAAGCCAGCTTCTCAGCCACTGCTCCGTTTTCAGCCAGGGACCCATCTGAAGACACGGCGGAGGATTTGGACTCCCCAGATCTTGACTTCAGTTCTTTGGCCACTTCTTCTGCTGAAGCAGCATAAGGAGGCTTGCCCTGTTTAAAATGAATTACAGCAAGTGATAGGGCAGCTTTTGATAAATGGTGGAAAAGAAGGGGCGCTAACTGAGGTCTGATGGTACACGCTACACATTCAAGAATAGAATATAAAACAGTGCATGTACTCTCTATACATACTCCATACACACTGTAAGTCTACATACACACTCCACACATTCTATTACATACTCTCTATTCTATATACTCTATATACGTTCTCTATGTATGCAATAACACACTCTGTCTTTGCTTCTGATTGACCTTACTCTGGCAGAAGCTTTTCCTGTTTCAGTGGTTTCCTTCCGCTTCTCTCAACTTCCCTGTAGTTAATTTCGTGACAAGTGATGAGGGAGATCCCCACTTGAAGAGTCCTAAAGTAATCTTTTTGTATAGCATCAAGCTATTTAATGTATTGTAACAAACACCTCAAGTCTACTCTGAAGTTTCAGACTATGCCTGTGCCCCGTATGACCAACAACTGGCACATCTGCCAGTAACAGGCAGCAGGATGCCCTTTTCTACTAGGAAATGAAAAGATGAAGCAATTATTGCTGGGCAACTTCGGAAAGAGGCAAGTCTGTATTGATAATTGCAACATATTTGTGGTTTCTCTCTTCTGGATGGGTCTGTCCCTCCTCCTAACAGATTTAAAAACAATTCTCTAGAAAAAACGAACATTGAGACTGATTCGGCACATTTCCTGAAAAGACAAGGCCTCTCTGTAAGGATCTGTAAAGATGACTAAGATCTGTCAGTTGCTTACATCTTCTTAAGACCATGGTTTCTCATCCTGATGCCAGGTTTTTAGACCTCATAATTCTGTCATGGACCATCTGGTACACTAGGGTGGTTATAAGCATTACTAGCCTCTGCCCATAGAAGGCAGGAGCACTTGCAGCCCAAGCTGTGACTGACAATCAACCATGTCTCCAAACAATCTAGTGTCCCCTATGAGTGACATTGCCAGGGCTGAAAACCACTGTCAGGGACTGACTGGTTGCTGAAAAAACACTAATGATCTTTACCTTCAAATGGTCACTTTTAAGATGAGAAAACTGAGGCCTAGAACAGGTAAGCTGCTTACAGATCTTCCAGCTCCACATCCCATCCCCTTCAACAAAAGATGGCGATGCATCTAGTGCCTTCTAGTTCTCGCTACTCTGGGAATCAGGGTGTTGTTTGCTTGGCTGAAAATAAAGGCCATCTGCTCAGCCCAAAGTGGGGCTGAAAGTGACCATCACCCTCGCCTTCGGGACGTCTTCTCCTGTACCAGTGGCTACCATGTACCCCTCTGGGCTCCATGTGCCACACTGTCTTCTCATTTTAGTTTTCAATCTTAGAGTTCAGAAACTGTAATGTAAACTTTTTCAGAAGTCTGTACTGCTGTCATTTTCTTGGAACCTTGAAATAAATAATATAAAAATATAAGAATAAAATATAGGAGGGCCAAGAAGGGGCAAAAAATAATACTGAAGATCTCAAGTACATGCTTTCAAACCTCAAAGCCCACGCTCTCTCAGGAAACAGTCCTTTCACTGGACTAAACACAGACCTGCAGCATACGGTACTGACAGTGGTGACAGGGGGGCCCCTCACAGGTGCCTGCTGCGGGAACTGTGTCAAGGGCCAGCCACACTCTGCGGGGGGATGTGGAGGTGTGCATGGAGGATGTAAGAGGAATGAGAAGGAAAGTCAGCTTGTACCTCTCTCTCTGGAGCCAATTCTTCCAGTAAGCCTTGGTCACTGTGAGGTGTCCCCCTACCAAGTGACTGACCACAAGCACAGGGCAGCACTGCTTCTTCTGCACACATACTCTTAGAACTAGCCCACCAGGATAGCATCAACGGAGACAGAAGAGACAAGACATTCTCAGGAGACAAGCTGCCCTTCATTATCTGTCCTCAAGATTCAAAAAGACTACTGTCACCTAAAAATGAGCAACAGAAAGTACCAAGGTGGAACTACATGTGAAGCCATTATAGGAAAGTAAGGATGAAACAACAGCCTTACAGGCAATGAAATATGTCAAAGGCATGTCCATAAAATCCCAAGACTGCTCCTCTGATTTCAAAATGGGCTGTGACAGGACAGGAAATACATAGATGAAACCAAGAAAAGCAAGGAAGTGAGGTGAAAATCTTAGAAAAAAATTCAAAATAAAAAGATTATTCCAAAAATGAAGACTAAACTTGGAGAAACACACCAAATAAATATTGTGATACCTGAACAAAGTGAAAAGGAAGAAAATTTTTACAATCAGAAAGAATCAAAGATAGGCAAATGCAAATCAAAACTATATTTGATACTACTTCATACCTACTGGGATGGCTAAACTCAAAGACAAAATAACAAAAAATGTTAGTGAGAATGCAGAGGAATCAGAACCCTCAGACATTGCTGGTAGGAATGGGAAATGGTGCAGCCACTTTGGAAAAAGTTTGGTGGTTCCTCAATTAATTAAACTGAATTACCACATGATAATTCACTCCCATCTATATACCCAAGAGACCTGAAAACATGTATCTACACAAACACTTGCACATAATGATTATAGTTAACAATACTCTATTGTACAGGGTGGGGCAAAAGAAGGTTTATAGTTGTATATTAAAGTTTATTCTTAGTATTTATTAAGTCTATCAAACCAATGGATACAAAGTGTGGTCCATCCACACAATAGAACATTACTCAACAATGAAAAGGAATGACATACTGGTACATGCCACACATGTATTTATTTACACGAAAGGTACAGACAGCAAGTCCACTGAGACACAAAGCAGATACGTGGCTGTCGGGCTGGGGCGGGGTAGTACATGCAGTGGACTGTTCATGAGTATGTGGTTTCTTCTTACAGTGACAAATGTTCTGGAATTAGTGTAACTACTGCATGACCTTGAGAATTGTATACTTATTTTTTTTTTAGATTTTATTTATTTATAGAGGGGATGGAGGGAGAAAGAGAGGGGAGAGGGAGGAAAACATCAGTGTATGGTTTCCTCTCATGTGCCCCTATTGGGGACCTGGCCTGTAACCCAGGCATGTGCCCTAGATTGGGAATCAAACCAGCAACTCTTTAGTTTACAGGCCAGCACTCAATCCACTGAGCCACACCAGCCAAAACGAGAACTGTATACTATAAACAAGTGAATTGTATGGTATGTGAGTTATATCTCAAAAAAGGAAAGGGAAAGATAAAAAGAAATCAAAGAGTATGACAATAACAGAAACCCTGAAGGACAAGGACAACAGAAGCACCAGAGATTAAAACAAGCAAGGAAAAAGAACAGAAATGAAAAACTAGTAAAATCAAGAAAACTTTCTGATGTAAAACAAGATTTAAAATTGTGTTTGAAAGAGCACTGACCCAGAACAACCATAGCAAGGTGTATCAATAAACTTTGACAGAAAAACAAAAAACAATTTGGACATTTAAGCCAAAACAGCAAATGACTTCAGAGGGAAAGAAGGTTAGAAACTAAAAAAAAAAAAAAAAAAAAAACCAACAACAACAACTGTCTTTCCAAGTTCTCTACATGCAGACCAGCACTGTCCATTTTTTAAAAAATATATATTTTATTTATTTATTCTTAGAGAGAGGGGAAGGGAGGAAAAAAAGAGAAACCGCAAGTGTGGTTGCCTCTCACTCGCCCCCCACTGGGGACCTGGCCCACAACCCAAGCATATGCCCTGAGTGGGAACTGAACAAGCGACCCTTTGGTTCTCAGGCTCACACTCAATCCACTGAGCCACACCAGCCAGGGAGAAAATTAGACTATTATCAGCCTTTGACAGCAAAGCTTTAAGAGAAGAAAATGATGTCACAGATGTAAGACACTTGGGGAGGAGATGTGAGTCAATGTTTTCTAGTACAGATATACCTTGCTTTATTACTTTCCGCTTTATTGTGCTTCACAGATGTTACAATTTCAGAAATCAAAGGCAAGACCCTCCAGGATCAAAAAAGATTACAACTCTCTTTATTGAGGTACTTATATTGCAGTGGTCTGGAAATAAACCCACAATATCTACAAGTTATGCCTCAGTTAGGAAAACAACCCCTTTCAAATTGAGTATTTTTTTTCCATAAGTCCTCCCTGAAGAATGTACTGAAGAAAGAGCCTCAGAGGAATAAAATGGGCCTGTAGACACAGGCTGGTGGGGCAGACATTTACAGAACCTGGACAGATGAGGCTAAAGGAAGTGTGAAGAGGGTCATTCCTATATGCTCAAATCATGCAGACAGTAACAGAACAGCTATTTTTTAAAAAATTTCAAGATGGCAGGAGCAGTGAAGTACATGCCAACATTTTACCTGTTCTCAGTGATGGTGCTGGCGGCAGCAGTATTAACTGTTCTGAGCTGCCTCTGTGTGCAATATGGGATAAAGTAAATACAAGTTATGGTACATTCCAAGTTAATCATCCCCTAGGTTCTTAGGAACCAAGATTCTCAGGATGGGAGGATATAGAGATATAAACAGTAAAGGTTAAGTAAGATTTCTGAAGTTCTAAATTTGAATTGAAAGAGTCAATACAAACTCTTGAGGTTTTTCACTGAAAAGAAAAAGGCAGCAGTGTAAGTGTATACATTTCTGCACCCAGCATATACAATGTGCATATGCATTCCTTCTTCCCCTCTAGCTCTGTCCATAGGAAAAGCCCTGAAGTGTGAGTTGGTGTGGAACAAAGGACAGACATAACAAAGTAATCAAGTGAAAGCACCATAGTCCTCAGTATGAATTTAAAACACTGGTATGAATTCATGGGGATTCTATCTTAAAAATATATATATAGCCCTGGCTGGTGTAGCTCAGTGGATTGAGCGTGGGCCTGGGAAATTGAGGTTCAATTCCCAGTCAAGGGCACATGCCTGGGTTGCAGGCCAGTTCCCGGAAGGGGATGCAGGAGAGGCATTGATATTTCTCTCCCTCTCTCCTTCCCTTCCCCTCTAAAGATAAATAAATAAAATCTTAAAAAAAAAATATATATATATAGTAAAAAGCATTTTCATGTATGAAGAAAGGGAGGTGTATGTACACAGAGAACCAGGAACAGTGACTAACCCCTAACCCCATGGTAGTCAGAGTGCATCAGTGCCTAGTCTATGGTCTTGAAAAGCTGTTTCCCACTGAAGAAACCAAGAACCTAAGAGAAGTGGCTGTTGCAGGTCTGCTGGGCTGGGTGACACCCTAGACAGAAAGCTACAGAGGACCTGAGGTCATAGTGAAAGCACCCGGCAGCCTAGATAAGCAAGGTGAGACTTCAGCACCGCATGCAGACCTTTCCTTTCCTGTAAGGGCTGTAATACTTAGGCACCAAACAGGAGGCAATAGCAAGCATCTATTTATAAAAAATACCCTAAGAAATAAAGAAAAAGGAAATGATGGGTTAAGAACATCTTCATTCTGCAATTCCTAATGAATGAACGGGTCTAGTCATTGAGTCGTCAATGGGTCCAACACAAAAATAGACAAGCAGACCTGAAAGCACACAGGTGCACTCTAGTTTAGCCACAGGGACAAACCCAAGAAGAAGGGAGCACCCAGATCCAGCTACCAGTGTGCAAAAGACATAAATAGAGCCACATGGGGGAAGAGCACTGTGAGTGTGTACTGAGCAGAATCCAGAAGTCTGTCATGAAACACTTGGAATGTTCTTTAACAGATAAAGTAAAGGACAAGAAAGGGAACAAATGACATAATAAACTAAAAGAAAATGAACAAAACTCTACCATGTCTAGGGACAACACACCTGAACGATAAAACCACAGAGAGGACAAGATAACTGAAAACAGCATCAGTTCTGGGTCATGGTTATTCTGGGCAGAGGGAAGAGGGAGGTGCTGGGATATGGAGGGAGTGGCTCTTGGTATGGCTGGTGATGTTACTCATCATGTAGTGGTGGCATATGTATTTGCCTTATAACTAATTAAGCTACACATCTGTTTGGTGTGGTTTTTGGTATATATATTTTAATTAAAGTTTTTAAACAATATGGGGACACATATTTCCTACTACCACCAGCTCAGGAAATGCCCCATTATCCACTACAGCACAGGTGGCAAGCACAAGGCTCGAGGGCTGAATCCAGCCCTCCACCTTGTTTTATCCCGCCCTGCACCTTGTTTCTACCCTGTGGCAGCACTGAGCTCTTTGGCCCTAGTTAAGGAATAGTTACATTTATACCGTCCTAAAATTACATTCAGCCCTCTGAGGGCAACCTTAAGTCTGATGTGGCCCCCGGTGAAAATGAGTTTGACAGCCCTGCACAGCAACACACCATGAGGACCATTTTTACAGGAAGGGCTCTGGGCTGGAGCCACAATAAGGTTGTGACTCCCTCTCCTAAATCTGTTGAGTGGCTAAGAGTGCCTTTGGCTCAAAATGCATCTCTCTGAAGGTAGAGGAAGGTCAGGGTGGGGCTGGGGGAACTGGGCACACATTTAGCCAAATTCCTCCCTTTGTTGGATGCTGTGCTGCAAAGAAGGGTGGCCTGTGCCCCACTTTCAGGGAAGGGACTGCCTTTGTACTTGATGTTTGATGTGATTCATTAAAACAAGTCACCAAGATGCTAAGATCACCTGGTAAAGACAGTTTTATCTTCTCTTGGCCAATTAAGTTTCTAAATATGGGTTATTAATATGAGTTGCAAGAGTACACGCCTCAATATATATGTGAATAGCATCGAAATAAACTGTACACCTGGTTAAATATCATAATTCAAGAAGTGAGACAATATACTACAGTGTTATAGCTAACTGATGTTTTTAAAAGGTCATTCCAAAGTGGAAGAAAAGTTCCATCTCTTTTCTGAAGACAGGCACATGACTTGTCTCCTCTTTGGCTGATCGTTTCTGGGAGAGTTAGTCAAGATGGTCCAGGAGAAGGAGAAACATACTGTCCTAGCACTAAAAGTCATGATTTTCTTTTTAAATCCTAAATGTTGTTTACTAATAATATTTTTTAATATTAACAACATTAACGGCCCTTGGTTATTCCCAGTAAATTCCTACAAGCAGCTGTGAACATGAGCACAAACCTCATGGACATGATTTCAGTTGAGGGACTTTACAGCTGGTGAGCACCACATGCCACTATCAAGTTAGATGTTCCATAAACACATCCCAACAACACCCCTGTCTAGAATGAAAACACTAGCCTGGAAGACAAGACACTAGGGAGTGAACCAGCACCAGCATTATGCCGTGTTATTACCTGAATCGCACCCTGGTTTTTGTAACCTCTGCCATAGTACCTCCCACCTCTTCCAAACGTTCTGATCACTGGGGTGGAAATAACTCCTCTTGGACGCCTGAGTGAATAAAAGATGACAAAAGCAGAAAGACTTGAATCTGTTTTAAACAGCATTTAACATATTTAAAATAACAAATGGGCCCAGGCTAGATAGCTCAGGTGGTTAGAGTGTCATCCCGATATACCAAGGTTGTGGTTTCAATATCTGGTCAAGACACCAAAAATCAACCAATGAATACATCAACAGGTGGAACAACAAATTGATGTTGTTTCTCTCTCCCTGGCCCCCCAAGATCAATAAAAACAAAAAATAAAATAATATCAAATGGATCAAGTATTTAATCTTATGCTATAGGAAGCAATGAGTTTATTAAATCATGGACATACCAAAGATCGATTCCAAGGGGTCAATCTTATTTTTTTGGTCCATATCCAAGTGCATGCAATTTGAAAAATACACTTAAAAAATGCTAACTGTTTAAAATATTAAAAACTGGTTAACTGAATAATGTGTGGATAATTATTTAATGATTTAAATAATTATATAATGGTACATACAATGCAATCCTATGCAACTACTGAGAATATTATACAGAGTGTATTTAATGATATAAAAATGTTTCTGATAAACTCATAATTAAAAAAAGCAAGTAAGAGGCCATTCTTAAATTTATATAAATACATTTTCATTGTTCAGCACTTACCCTCTTGCTGGTCCTCCGACAGAAACGACCTGTAGGGGAAAAGGCCCACGGCCCCCACGGCCCCGTCTGCTCCCAGCCCAGTGGCCGACTACGGTGCCAGCTATTTCTAGCTTCCCTCCCTGAGAAGGTATAGGTTGGATTCCTACATGAAAAATAGACCAAAAAAAAAAAAAAAAAATCCTTACTATCCCAATCCCAGACTTAAAAATGGCAAAGAGAAATAAGCAAGCATTTCTTTTCAATTATATTTTCTATGAAGCCCTTTCTCTTGCTTTGTGATGACTTGTTAATTATGTGGAGTATCTATGTGCACATTGATTTTAATGGTTTTAACTGTTGTTAAAAATACACCTGAAAGCATGACAAATGTGGTGACTACTGAAATAACCTATGGCAACTGAAATAGGTTACAACTACAAAGTGTGCAAGACAGAAATACATTCCATCATGTACTGTCCTTGGTGCAGATGTCTTGTATATTATTTTCTGTTAGGATAATTACTTCCAAGTTTAATACCTTCACCAAACATTATGGAAATTAATCAGTAAACAGAGCCTATTATTTCTCATTGTACTGTTAAATTAGAATCCCCTTATACTGGGTCACAAATTCACTGTAAGCACCAACTTCTATTAATTATCAGTAGCCTGCATATTCTAAGGTTTTCTGACATGTTTACCCAAGAAAATTCTCTGTTAACTCTCAGTAAAATTTCTGATAGAAATACAACAAAACAGAACTTCAAGCATCTTATTTTCTGGAAGATGGAATGGACTACAATACACTCTCATCATCCAGTTGTTAGCCATAATGATTTAGCAGCTAGTCAGTGCTGTCCAATAAAATCTGAGATAAGCCTTACATTTTCTAGTAGCCACATTACAAAAATACAAAGAAACATATGAAATAAGTATTAATAGCACCTACTTTATTTAACTCAATATATCCAAAATATTATTTCAATATGTAATCAATAGAAAAGCTATTAATGAGATATTTTGCATTCCCCCCATATTGTAACTTTAAAATCAAAGTGTATTTTTCATTTAGGACACAGCTCAGGTTAGATGAGTTATAATTAAAGTGCTTGAGGGCCACATGTGGCCACTGGCTAGTATGCTGGACAGCACAGATTTGAGTTCCAGACACAATTTGGGGGAAGTTAGGAAGCAGGTTCTTGTCATTTTGCCTCAAGATTCCCTCCCACTCCCATGCTTTATCCCAACTGCAGTCTACCATTAGTTCCCAGGCTGGGGCTGCAAGCATATAGCACACTTCATTGTGCACCAAATGACAAAGGGACAGGAAGAAAAAAGCGCCCAACAGCTGGGAGAACCCTGGGGAGGCAAGAAAGGGACATGCAAGTCAAGTGGGGAGGGGATAAACACTCCCCCACAGAGGGGCTGCACTCATCTGCGAGAGTCTCACTGCTACACAAGATTTCTGTTGCAAGGCTCTGTAACTGAGCTGGAAAAGCATTCCTGGTTAAGAAAGGACTGCTGTCCTCAAGGTTAGTTACAAATGTATTTGAATAACCCTGTAATGTAGACTTGATGTCCACATTTAAATCTGCAGCCCCAAAATGCAGGATTTGTGACAAAGCCACAAGTCGCAGGCTTCAAATTACAACAAAATCACAGGACATTATTTCAAAACTAAATGTTAGACTTTTTTCTCCCTTTTAAGCCTAATACAAATGAGAAGAGAAGCCATGGGAATTTAAAATAAACTAACTGATTTATATATCTAGTATCAGCTATTTCTTTTAAAATGTTTCAAATTGTGGTGAGTTTTTATGCCAGGAATTCTACTGCAGCCTTAGACTCTTTTATACATATAAGATCCTCTTTACCAAGAGAAAGATGTTTGTGGAATAAGGTAGGAAAGACACATCACTGGATGTTAATGGGCAGCTGGTTCTATCACAGGAGGTGATAGGGAGCCAGTTGCACAAGAAAGGCTGTGTATGGACACGGGATAGCCCAGAAGTAAGGCAGAGATGGCCCACAGCAAAGCTGCTGCAGAGACCTGGGGGCAGACGGGCTGGGAGGATAGGAGCAGAAACAAATGCCAGGGCAGGGGCCTCATGGAAAGAATGTGCTGCTAGAGTCAGGACAGAAAAGGAGAAAGGAGCCAGAGGAGCAGGGAAGCTGTTGGCAGGCAGAAGCTCTAGGAGGAGGCATGGCATAATTACCGCCCTGCGACTTGCTAGTCCTGCTGCCGTCACTGCCTGAGAAGGCTCCACAGTGTCCTGCTGCTGTCGCCACGCGGAAGGCACGGTAAGCGCCTGTTGCTACAGTTTCCCCATAGGGGCCTCCAAAGCCACAGACTCCTGTGGGACCCGGGAGGAAAGAGATGGGAGAAGCCATGAGGAACCAGGTTCAGGGGAGAGCCCCCCCGGGGTGGGCTTTCAGGCAGAGTGATCCCCATGTCCTCCAGTTTTTGTTCTTACACCATCAACTGCCAGGGAGGTGTTTCCCAGCCTCTCTTGTCAACACCAGAACACAGATCCACTGATACCGAAGGAGCCTCCTGCAACCTGGAACTATCACGTGGCCCAGTCAGTGACCGGGAGGTGGCCTTAGTAGAGGAGGGCTCCCTGAACCTCACGTGAGAATCTTAAATCATAAGCGTGAGCAGAATTTCCAGTGATATTGACTAATTTTAAAATCTCATCTCTGCCACAGCTTCTGTAGCTCCCTTTCTCCCTTTCCCAGAATCTCTTCTGGACTCAATTTGCCCCTTTCATAACTAAACCTTACAGTTAATTATGAAGTCTCAATGTGGCAAGATATGGTCCACTAAGGCCTGAGTGTGAATCTATCGTCCCGCACCAGCAAGGCTCTACTTGTGGTTGTGGGCATACTCACCTGCAAAGCCCCGCCCTCGGCCCTGAGCTGGGGGTACAGGCCCGAAGTGCCGCGGGTACACAGAAGTTGGGTAGAAAGGCAGTGCTGAGGGTGGTGGGAAGGGGAGTGGGAGGCTCTGCCGGGAGAAGTTCAGCCCTTCCAGGATGCTCTGCCGCATCTTTTCCACCTTGGCAGCTTGCTCGGCCTGCAAATCAAGCACCAGCATGTGAAAACCTGATTCACAAGGTCTCCGTTGAATTAAAATGAAGAGGAAAGAAATGACACATGGGCCGCTATGCCATGTCTAGTTACTTATCTGTAAATAGTAACAGTCTGCTCAGCAGTACTGTTTACAGAATGCAAACATGACCACATGAACAAAAATGCAAAAACACTAAGGTACCTCTTAATCTCATAAACAAATATGAACTCTTACTGTCTGAGTGTATCTTCAGGTAAGAACCATTTATTCTAAAGTTATTACTGAAACTGTGACTTTGGTTCTCAAAACCAATGGTTAAGTCAAGACAGATCTCACCCACAGTTTTCCTTCTTTCCATTCATGAAGCATTGGTGGTATAGTGGTGAGCAAAGCTGCCTTCCATTCATGCACCACATGGTAGATGATGCCTAGTTTACATCTCTGAAGTTTACCTTCCTAATGATTTAGTATTAGGTCAGGTATTCACTGCACTTTGTAGAAAGCAAACTGAGGTACAGAGTAACAGATGCTTCCTAAGGGAAGCCTGGAGCTCTCTCTTCAGGATGAGACTAGACCTCCCTGTGAGGCTGCCCATGAAATGACTATTCTGTCATTTTACATTAATTACATTATGAAAAACAATATAACCTGCAAAAGTGTAGATTATACAACTTGTGTGTGTCAAATTCCACTGAACTTAGGGACAGCAGCATTATAACTCAGCCTGAACAAAGTTCATCTAATGTCCAAAATATTCAACTGGAAGTCTTTTAACACAACCACTCTTTAATCAGAGAATCTGAAAGTCTGCTTACTCCATAATAAATGAGTCCTAGAGATCACATGTTTTGTAGTTTACAGTTTAAATGCTTCAAACCAATGTGAGTCTCTCTCAGGCAATGAGACAAAATAACCTGATAACCGACTTCACTTTATTTTTAAACCAGGATTTTAAATAAGTACAGCCAATCCTTAAAATTCACAAGCTTTCCATCTGTGATTTCATCTACTTGCTAAATGTATCTGTAACCCTGAAATCAATACTGTGGCATTCTTGTGGTAATTGGTAGACATGTGTAGAGCAGGGGACACTTAAGAAGGCGAGGCTCTGACTTTTGCTTCAGCTTTTATACTGTAAACAAGTATCTTATTCACTGTCTACTTAGAGCCATTTTTAAAATTTTTGTGGGTGACTTTCCTGTTTGACATGGCTGCAAGCACAGTGCTGAGGGCTGTCTGTGTTCCTAATTGCCAGGCTGTGATGGAGAAAATGTGTGTGTTAGATTGAACTTTGTTCAGGATGAGTTACAGCACTGCTGGCCCTGAGTTCAATGTGAGCAAATTGACAATATATTCTTCAAGACGTCTTCAAACAGAACACAAAGTTATATGCTGATCGGCTGACAAAGATGTTGTAACTGGAAGAGTGCAGGTACCTAAACCCTGTATTTCCCCAAAGAGGCGAGGTTCAGTATCTGCTAATTCCATGTTTGAGGCAAATTCATAAAATATAACTGCAGTGATTAAGAATCAAGTGTACTGTGTATCCAGAGCTCAGCTCACATGAGCACTGAACTGACACTGATTCAAACAATGACTGGGCCCAATCTAAAAACAGTATCCTGTCACATGAGGTCATTACAAATTTGGTATGAAAGACAATCAATTAACCAGTGAGTGATATTTCCCTCTGGTTAAAGGTGGCCAGCTGCTCCTCCCCACCTCTAAGCCTGCATCCTTGCAACTGACCTGACCATCACAGAGGTCGATGAGTGGGGTCTTTTCCCGGCTTGCTTTCAGAAGCTTGGACTGGAAGAGCTTCCCATCAAAATACATCCAAGGACAGCAATGTTCCCAGGGCACGGGCTGGCCACACGCGTCGTTTGCAAACAGGGCCATGTCCACGCCACTCATGAAGAGAGCTGACAGCTGAATGCCTCGAGGGTCGAGGTTCTCAATCTTTAAATGGAAAAGAGTGATCTCTATGGAGTAAGAGTACTGCATTACGAAGTTCTTGCAACATCTGACTACAACTCTCATGGTTAACAAGGACACCCCTCAACCAGACACCCTAAGCAGACCTGCTAACACCATACGGTGAACTGGCAGTGTCCTATTTCAACACAAAGGCTTTTTATGTTATTTAACAAATTTAAATTTAAGAGACTTTTATAACATACTAAAATACAATAGTTGAGTGTGGAATTTGTGATGAGTAATACAACCACAAAGTAATACTACATTTAAGGTTGACACATGATAAAGTAACAAATTATTTAATAGTCTTCTTAGCAGTTAAGAAGCCCACAATTCATTTATGAAATAAACTTCACACTTCAGATTCTATACACTGGTATAGAGTGAGTGTAAAACAGAACATTCTAATAAGACTATGCATTTTAAAAAGTTATATTAAAAAATTACTTGGTACAATTTCATCCTAAAACTTGTACTTTGTTTACATTATTTTATATGTTAATGTTTTAGATAGCAACTTATTAATGAGACTGTCAAAATGTTTTAGGAGGAATGGATAGCTTATAAATGAAAGAACACAACAACAGAAACATTGTATCCGAACCATGCAGACTACCCAGAATCTAGAGACTATCTCCCTGGTCTTCTCACTTGGTCATTACTGCTGGGAGCTCTCCTGTGTGCACACAGCTCTCTCTCTCCTAGCATCTGATGCACAGGGTGAGAAACACTGACAAATACAGTCAACTCTTGATTATCTGCCTGTGAAGGACCTAGTTTGTGGATTATCCAGGACTGAGTTTTAGCTGCCCTGGTTTCTGTCTTCCCACCTGGCACGCTTATTCTTTAAGGTGATGGAGTCTCAGGAATGTTATCTTTATGAGCATCAACCTAAGCAATACATAATTGTGGCAAGTAAATTGACTTTTCATTTAAATAGGAAAAAAAGATCACTCTAGTGCCAAATACTGGTGAATTTATGAATATCTTCTGTTTTGTGCTGTCAGTCCCCCCATTAACAGCTAACAGTGTTTTCTAATTTTTTTAAAAATAAATTTTAAGTCAATGCACTTCAGAACTTCCTGAACCTAGAGAAGTCTGTCCACCCCAAAAGGCCTACCATGCTGGCTCCTGCTTCTCCCATGCAATGTTGGAAATGGGAACAAAGCATGTTCAGTTGAGGGCAGGTGGGGTTAGGGTGATGGAATTATATGTATTTCTATATTTATGAGCAGAAATGGAGGGTAATTAGGAAGTAGAAACTACCTTCTCTGAAAGTCTTAAGAGGTACTAATTAAGGGGGGGTTTCTCCTCCCTAACAGCTGACATTGTGGGAACATGGCATAGCAGCAGCCTGGCTGCCAGCCACTCTCTCTCACTGCTGCTATGGCCTCTGGGCCAGGTCAAGGCTGAGGGAGAGGCAATGATGGTGCTGGTGCTGCGCTAAAGATGTCTGCTCACAGTCAGAACAGTGATAGGTGCCACCAACAGCCTCTGTGGAAGCACAATGCTGCTCTCGTTTCTCAGTCACTGGGAGTGTTGGCCATATCAACAACAAACCATTATTTGACTAATAAAGCTCAAAACTACTCTGGGCAGGTGGCTATCTGAGTGCTGAAATTAAGAAAGACCAGCAGCGGTGTGTGGAGCACAGAAGTACCCTAGTTGGAAAGAGTACTGTGTTTTTCTGACCATGACACACACCTAGGTTTTAGAGGAGGAAAACAAGGGAAAAAATTTTGAAGCAAAAAATGTAGTAAAATATTTAATAACATAAATAACATAATATTTCACCAATGTAAATGTAAACAAAACTCAATAGCAGCATTAACAACCATTATTCCTCACAAATGGCAGGGGGGAGGGGGCAGCGGGGGGGTGCATCTTATAGTCTAATAAAACATGGTGATCTTATGAGCTGAGAGGAATGGAGAAGCCTACTATCCACACACATCACTTATTTGAAATAGCCTCACCATTAGTTGAGGAATTGTTTTTATGGGTTTAAAAAGTGATTTTCAAGTCACTTAGTTTCAGTAATGACAACTACCATCAATTTAATAAGGAAAAATTCTTAAAAGTTGTCTAAATAATGGGAATAAAATATCAATTGCTGTGTAGATTTGGCTTCATGACAATTTTTAAAATTCCTTTACATATAGCAGCTTGTATTTCTGTCCCTAAATATTAATTATACAAAGAACAATGTCTAATATTTATGGGTAACTTAAATATTTATCAGATACCACACTAAGTATTTTTACATACGTTGTCTCATTTACATCTCAACAATCGTATGATGCAGGTACTGCTCTTAGCACTCGATTGAATAAACGAGGGAACTGTGTTGCATGGAGTTCAAGGTCACAATAATGGTAACTGGTAGCACCAGAATCTGAATCTCTGACCACAGAAATGGCCAAAATATTCACACTTCAACCTCATTTTCTTATACCAAGTAGCATAAAATATTCAACATTATCCAAAGCTCCTCAACTAGCGAAATGCTGACAAAATTTTCTGACTTTACAGGAAATACAAAAATGGAATTTAATTTCTGCCCAATTAGTTCAAGAACCAAATTCCAGTAAAATGAACTTGTCTGACTTCTAATTACCTCTAAGTCTCTTACTGCAATCTGTCCTATTTACCCACATGCACAATCACTGCCTCAGTTACCACAGACATGCTACAGCCCATAACACTGTCTTTAAACCTCTTCCCTTTCCATCTTTATATTTCCACTTGGCATGTGAAAACATTAAAAGAATGTAAGACAGTTACAGGGAGGTCAAGCGCAAGGAGAAAGAAACTAGATAAAAATTTTGTCTGTACAAAGGTCCTTCTCCTCATCCTTTACCTGCTCTCTTCCAAACACAGTGTCAGTGCTGACTCTACCTTAGTAATTCCATTCACACTGGTGTCCTAGAAGAAGCACCTAATATACCAGAGAAAAGTGAGGGTGTCAGTCACTGTCCCTGGTCCTCAATGAGCCACCCAGAACACTCAATTGTTCATGCCTGCAGCAGGTAAACAGAGCACAGACCAGGTGAAACCATTATCAAGTCATTTTAACTTACAGTTTCAACATATTTCCCTACCAAACATCTCATCAGAAAACCCAACCAGAGGCCAAACTGTCAAATTCAAGTCTTTTCTTTCTCTCTTTCCTTTATTCTCAAAGCACATAGACAAAAGTGGGAAAAGAAAAACAGGGTCTGGGCAATCCACAAACTGAATAATGGCCCCTAAAACAACACCAAATATCAAGAGTTGACTATATCCTACACAGTGAAATGGTTGTAGAAAAACGCTGTCATTGATTTTCATATATCAAACAACTTTTAATGGTTAAATGAAAAAGCAGTTTTAAAATTTACTTTTCCATCACTGAATTTTGGGACCCTCTCTCAGGTCTACATAGAAATTTTTGTAGCATTTAAATAATGATTATTCTTATCAGTTCTCAATCTGATAGCTGAGAGGATCTTCAATTTTAAATAAAAAACCAACTATCTCTTCCCCCAAGGAAAGCTGTTATTTTTTCTTTTGGTTGTTTCAGAATCTAAGCTACTCAGGAACAGAGTGCTAAAGTGCAGGCTGCCCTTGGTGATGGGAACACAGACCTCCAGACCATAAGAGTCAAAGGGACAAGGGTGGGCCTGAAGTACCTGCACTTTCTAACACAGCTCTAGAAACGCCCAGCTTTAGACGAAGAATCAGGAGAAAATCATGAAAGCACTGAGACTTCAAAAGAACCAAAATGAAAGCTTAGAGTGTGATTGTCTTTCAAAAGTTATATCCTATGTGTTGATCCAAAAATGAAAAGGATATGGGAGAAAAGATGAACTTTGAGTAAAAGCAACTTGATGGTGAATAAGGCTTGGTGGGCATACCTGATACCTGGCGGTCTGATTTTCAGAACTGGAATGTCAATACTGATGTAATAATCTAAATAAGAGAAACAGGAAGTAGAGGTAGAGGGATGGCACCACACTCTGGTAAAAGTATTTACAACACCCCTGAGCACAGTCTGGTGATGAAGATGGTGGTGATGGCACCACACTCTAGGACACAGGAGGGAAAGCCTGTGCTTAATACAGCCTCTCAGGGACACCCGGCCAAACAGTCTAAATCAAAAACTTAAATTCAAAACCATTAAAATAATAATTTCTGTCTAACAAACAGAAAAGCTTAATCTACAAAGTAAAGAGTATAATTTGAGGTAGATCTTCCTAAGTTTTGTTGTCTTATTTAGCTTGTTTCAAAGTCACCAGAAGCCCAAGGTGACCACAAATGACATGAGCTGTCCACAATCAAGGGGCACTCAACACAAAATTACTGAATTTAACTCAATAATATAGGGCAAACCAGAAATTTATTGAGTCCCAAGTGTAGATTTCTAAAAATCTATACAGTAAGCCTAAAACCTGGAAAGAACGCCTTCATAACGGATAGCAAAAAGATCTAAAGGTGAAGGCAATTTTGTCAAGAGATTACTTGATTACAAATAAAATTTTGTAAAATAAATAAATAAATAACCAACGGCAAAGAAAAATCCAAAACCCTATGCATTAAAAAGAAAAGGCAGATTCACTAAATTAAGCTAACTCTGAAAAGTCTTGAACTTTCTAAAATTTAGTGTGGAAATTAGAAAGCAAGCACAGCCATGCGAACACAGCAACTAATAAAAGTGCACTGAAAAGACAAGCACTGAAAAACCAGGTGACAACGTGGAGAAAATTAACATTGTAAAAACAAAGAATAAAAGGAGTTACTGAAGGGAAAATTAAAAGGAATACGATGTTAAATGCTGACTAAAAGGGCATAGGAATGATGGTATAACGTTGTTCTTCAAGTGGTTTTTTTTAAAAGGGATTTACAATACTAGGAGGACAAAGACTTTTTTTTTTTTTTTTTTTTTTTTTAGAGAAAATGAATGTTGCAATTAGGAACAACAGAACGAAATAAGAAAAAGATCCTGGCCAGATGCTAGAAAATTCTTTAGACCAAGCCCTCCCAGGGTTTGGGATCCCCACCTGAAATAAAAGGTAAGTCTATCTCCTGATGTGAAAAACAAGAATAAACACCCAAAAGTAGATCTGATTGTTTCAATAACTGGGAAAGAAACTCCCTTAGCCCTGAAGGCTCTCAAGTTCTTGTCCTTAGCACTACTAGTTTGGTATACTGAGCAGCTGCCAGGTGAGGTGAGCTGTCCCTTGAGCGCCAGAGCAACACTCCAGGACCAGGAAGAAGGTGTCAGTTACCTTGAGCTCCTGCAGCTGATCAGGCTCATAGAGTTTGGGGGACAATGCCTGAGCCAGGAAGGCATCCAGCTCCTGACGACGCAATATCCGTGCTCCAGGCCACTGCACCATATACCTGCATGAGTAGACAGACAGAGAGGGCCTGGAATTAGGATGCAGTAGTCACCAGTCATACGCATAACCTGGTGTTCAGGTTTATAAGGAGACTCGCGTAACACAAGCTAAGAAAGCTTATACAGATTTCTTACACAGTTTTTCTATTTTCACTGGATGATGCCAATCATCACCTGGGCCAGTCAGCATTTTAGAGTAATTAAAAACAGCTCTCTAAACTTATATATACTGCAAATCAGCTGGCTGGTGATTTTTGATACAACTTCAATCTTATGAAGTATTTAAATCCTGAAAATATGTTATATGTACCAAATATATGATTTACCTATTTTAATTCCATACAGGATACCTGGGAGGCAGACCCTAGGTTAAAATAAGAAATCCCTTGATGAAGAGCGAGTATTGTATGAATCATCTGCACCAAGGGGCTCCAGCTGGCAATGTATAGGGATAAAGTGGAAAGGGACCCCAGGAAGAGAATTAAAATTTCAGTCTTCATAATGAGTTCCTACAGTTTCCAGGACCACAGCCTTACTGGGGGGTCACTCTGGTGTGAGCAGCTGATGGGAAATCAATGTCTAAATTGACAACTTCCAATTTGTACTATCTGCCTGAGAACCACCAGACCTTTTTTCCCCACCAACCCCTTCTCCCTTAATCACCTTGCCACACACACAGCACCAGTGGCAACCCTGGGGCACTAAGCAAAGGCACGACTACAGACAGTGTCCGAGGGACTAAACTACTAAGAACTTGGTCATAAGTCCTGTTTAAGTCCAACAGTTCCTAATACCCGGCATCCAGCAAACTTGAGAGATGACCTAATCAAGTTGCCAGCTGATCACTAAAAATAACTTTTGGTGATAGGTTAATGTCATCTCTGGCATGACATGCCTCACATAGCTTTTCCAATCCCATCCACCGAGGAAGTTCTTAAAATCCAAGTCAACGAAAATGAGAATCAGAGTTGTCGCAAAGCCCTACCTCTATCTCTTTTTTATAATAATTAGTATTCATCCACAGGCACACGAACTAATGGGTAAAGGAGGTGGTTCCATCCAGCTGATTAAGAGGAGTATTTTAAGTAAAAATCCCAACAGTGCTCACTAGGTGCCAGGCACTGATCTAAATATTTATATGCACTGGCTCCCCACATGATCACAGAAGCTCTGAGAAGAAACCACCAGTGTCCCACTTGAGAGATGGGGAAATGGAAACACAGAGCTTAAATACTTCATGGTAAACTTATGTAACCTCAGTAGGGAGGAAATGAATTTCAAAGTAAATGAATAGTGCATGTCAACTCTCTATGGTATTTAGATCCAATCAGATATGATGTAAAAGTTTTATTTAATTAAATTGTCAATATCTGCAATGACCAAATAACATCCTTTGTAATAGTTCGAGTCCCACAAATCTTAAATACAATAGTCTTACTGAATTTTAATCAGGGCTTGATGCAAAAACCAGCAAATATGGACAAGTCCCCCCATTTTTGTCTGAAAAACACTACTGTGGAAAAGACTGTGCTCAGTACACAATGTTCTTTGCCTAAGGGTCCATGCCATGCATCCCTTTTATTTTTGTCGTATTTTTTAAAAGTTGTGATGAAATTTACCATTTTAACTATTTCTAGGTGGACAGTGCAGTGATATTAAGTACATGCAGCGTTAGTTATGTAGTCATCCACACCATCCATCCCCACAACTCTTTGCATCTCAAACCTATGAAACACTAACTTCTCTGACTCCCGAATCCTTAGCGAGGTATTACTTTAAAAACTATGAATCAGAATAAAAAACTGTCTTGAGGGCAGGTCTTCTCAAGAGCTTTCCTGGTTTTCCTGGCAGCAAAGACTCCCAGCACTCAGTTTAGATGCAGCAACAAACAGTCTTTTCAGTTAGAATACCTGCTATTTCCTTCATTTGGCTTCCTACTACATTTTAACAAAGTTAGCACTTACTTCTTTCTTACTCCATGTCCTGGGATAGCCTTTCTAGATGCAGAAAGAGTATGAAATGCACATAAAGATACAGAGGTATACAAACACACGGCTTAAACAGCATAAATAAAATGGTACCCCTAGCAGGAGCTAACACTTATTCCCTTGGTTATCCCATATGTCCACACTACTAGCTGTGCACTGACAGTGCTCTCAGCCCCTTTGACATCATTCAGTCACTCTGGACACTCTGGACACTCTTTTTTTTTTCTCTGGACACTTTTTTCCATGACTTCTAGGGCCTCAAGTTTCCTACTATGGTGGTGTGAGAATATCTGCAGTTCCCCTTTTCTCACTCTCTTCTCAATGCCTTTTAGAAGTGCAGGAGCCAAGAGCTGGGAGCTGGGGCAGAAGCAGGTCCCTGCATCTCTTGGGAGAATAATGCTGTCTGCCTTTGTCACACAGAGAAGGAGGTGGACCCTGGCTGTGCAACTTGGGTGTTGGAACAGGCTCCACTGGTTCTCTTGAGTCCTGCTTGGGGCTCAAGCCCTCCATCCCCTTATTTCATTTATTGATTTAGGTTCTTCCAAGACATAACCTAGTCTGTCTCCTTAGAAGAACGTGAGTTCTCTTGGGTAAGGGCCTCATCTATTTTTCTGGGCTGCATCACAGAAAAGGACCTCTGTTCTTTTCTGAACAACCACTTCACCCTCGTGCTGAACATCTGCTCAGACACTGGCCCCTCCTCCTGGTCTGTTATAAGTATTCTAAGGATTTGCCTGCCGTCCTTGCCCCATCCTCCTGATTGTGTCCTGGCATCACATTTGGACACATAATATGTGAGTGCTGACAACACTGGTGAAAGCATCAAAGAGACCACCATCTCCCTGCGGGGGTATGCCTACCCTAGACGCAGAAATGGAATCTCAGCATAAAGGAACACCAACACACCAAGACTGAGAAGCAGCCTCCCCACAGGTTGATAAACCGAAGCTGAAGGCTGCCACCTGTATATCAACACTGTTTCCATTTGTTCACGTACATCTAAGATGACTGTCTGCAGACCCCAGTGTACAGAAAACCAGGGCTCACTCTTCAGAAACATCTCTGCATCAACCCAGAAGAACAAGAGAGGCAGCTGAGACTGGAAGAGGCATGGCAACTGAACACAAGCATGAACCAAGATTTTCTGTTGCTAATAAAGGACGTTATTGGAACAAATGGTAAAATCTAAGACCTATATGGAAGATGTATCAGTATTATTTTTGTGATTTTGATAACGACCTTGTTTTTCAAGAAAAAAATACTGAAGAGCTCAGGGTAAAGGAGCACCATATCCACAACTTCATTTAAGGGACTGAGGACTAACACAGTTACAGAGAGGAGGAAAAAGCAACAGCAGTAGAACATTAGTGTGTGGGGAATCCGATGGAGGACAGCCATGACAACTTTGTACTAATCTCACAATTTCTTTCAGTGTGAAATTACAAAAAAGAAAAGATAAAAGAAAGGAAAGAAGTCTTTGTTGATGACAGCCTGGCCTTGGGATAACCGACCTTTCTTCCACCTCAGCTATCAAGGCCACAGGTCATGCTGCAGGGTCTCATCTTATCCAGGACACAGATTTTGCCCTTTGTCCACAACCCTCAGCCACCAGCCTGAGTCTGAGCTCAGCAGCCCCTCTCCTATTACACAGCCTCAGTTTCTCCAGATGGGGACCCCTAGGCTGCCAACCTCAGCCCACAGCATGTTGTCGGGGGCTCTTGTTACTCATCTTCATCCAGACCCCTCCTGCGTCCCCACTCTCTTCACCCTAAGACTTTGGATCTCCTCAGCCACCCTGCAAGTTCTTAGTAGGCCACACCCATTGATCAGACAGAGGCCATGGAGGGTATCTTTCCTCTGATATCCTGGGGCCCCAAATACAGAAGGTAGAACAGATTCTCTTAGTGGAAAGGGACCAACCCATTTATGATGTCTTAGCCCCAAGTCCTAGGGACTCGACCCAAGAGACACTATCCCTCATCTCTTGCCAAGCCCCCTTGCCTCAATGCACTGCTCCTGAAACAGTCTTTCCAAGTGAGAAACTCCCTGTTCCCAAGTACCCACTCTACACATGACAGTCTCTTCACACTAAGCAAATTATCTGGCTTCTGCCAAAGTATGGGGGGCTGCACTGCATTCACTCCAGTTTCTCGAAGCCATCAAGGTGAACAGAGGAAAAAGTTTGTTCAGACCTAAGATTATTGGTTACATTTATTAATCTTTTCAAGGTCTAAAATAAGTATTAAATGAACAAACACACACACACACACACCCCAATAATAAATACTGTCTTAAAACAGGGACCAGGACAGTCCTGAAATCAAGGGAGACTTTATGAAGGCCTTTCCTGGGGTAATGGCAGAGGAAAGTCCACAAGAACCAAGACATGTGAAAAGGAGAGCGGGCAACACGGAACGACATGAGTGCTGCACTCCCAACAGTAGCAGCTTGTCCTGCACTGATGCATGGCCACCTCTCTCCAAGGGGCAGCCCCATGAGCCCAAGTCCAGCAGGCTCTTCAGGTCAGGTATATGGTGGACAATCAGTTGCCTGACTAAAGACCACACATATTTTTTAAATTTAAAAGAGAGAAATACAAAGTAGCCAAATTTATTATTGCTAATTAGATTTTATAGTACTCCAACTCTTAATCTTAAATTTTTAGCTAATATAAGGTTTTTATTGATAAAAACAGGTCCATAAATAAATTTTCCATCAGAGGAATCCAAAAGATTCAAAAACCAAACACAGGCCTAGTCTTTCTCACTAGCTAATTCTCAACAGAGACAAACATAAGAAACTGACACATATACTCATTTTAGTCAACTGCAATTTAATTAAGAAAAGGCTTCTAAGTAAGTTATTGGCCTTAAAGTCTGAATTTAAGAAACTTCAGGAAATAAACACCTGACTAAAGCTCTGTCCTCTATCCTCAGTTAAGAAGGTGAGACCCACTAGGGATCAAGGGACTGAAGAGGAGGTGCCAGTCTGGAGGGACAGGATGGCTAGGGCAGGTGATAGCCTAGGCTTTTAGCCTAGGAGAGAGCTAAAGCAGGCAGGCTGGAGGTACAAAAACGGAAGTCCGCAAGCCTGTGGGTATCTGTACCTGTAAACATACTAGGAAGGCCTGATGACCAACACGGTTCCCACTGCCAGGAAGACAGGGCTGTGGGGAGAATGTGGCATCTAGGTGGGGCCAGAATACCTGGACAAGTCAGGAAGTGCTCAAAGAATGACAAAGACAACTACAGAGGGCCAGCCTGACCAGACCCCTACTGGTCCAAACACTGACAACGAAGCACCAAATTAAATGATGGTAGCAATGGACTAGAAGCTACTGAAGAAGACAGAAGCTGTGAGTCCACACTGGATGGTTTACACAGTTTAAAAATACCTCCTGTGAAATACGATTAGTTACAAAGGGGACAGAGGGGCCTCGTTGGAGATGTCCTGCAGACACTCCCTTCACCAAGTGGTCACAGTGCAGGTGCACAGCCTGGAGAGGGCCACAAGGAGCAGAGGGATGGCTGCGCTGCTCCACCAGCCTCTGCCCTCTGTACACCTATGGGATTTCACAAAGAGAGGGTCTGAAACAGACTGTGAAGTAGACTCTGAAATGAAGATAGAAATAAAGTATGGATGTTGATTGACTCCAATGTCTATCTTGTGATTATATAGGAAAGTGTCTTTGATGGAAAAATCACACTCAAGTATCTTGGTTAAAAAAAAAAAAAAAAAAGCCCTTTGCATTGTACTTAAGACTTTTCCTGAGTTTGAAACTGGTTAAAAAAACAAAAAGAAAAAGTAATAAACCTGATTCAGGTATGTACCAACTGAAATGAACACCAAGCAGCATCTACACAGGCATTTGTGGCCCATCAAATGAGAGTGCCTAGAACCACACACTGCCCAGTTCTGGGTTTTCAATCACTCGGTCCAAGGAGAGGCGCTGGTCCCTTAGAGACAAGTTCCAGGGCAGGGAAGATATACATGAACCCAAGCATTATGTGATACCAAAAAAGCAAGAATATGCTGTGGGGGACAAAGGACATAGGAACTCACTGAATAGGCTCCAAGGCCTGAGGTGGAACAATTTGAGCAACCGAACGAGCAAGGATACAGCAGGCTATATAACTCTAGTAATAAATCAGATAACTACAAGTCTGTACTGATCTACATATGGTTAAACAAATGAGAGAAAAGAAGAGACCCATTTCCCTTATAGAGCAATCCCAAATAATATATAATGTAATCCTCCCTGATAGCCTTCAAAATCTTTAATATTTAAAAAATAAACTGTTTAAAACCATATTTACATATTTGCCAAATATATCTATTTTGTAAACATACTATTAGCATCAATTCAAGTCCACATTGCATTTACATGGCCTATATTTCTGTAATATAAGAGGGGGACCCTAAAAAACCCCAGAATTTATCCTGGAGGGCAGGGCCCCTGTAGTAAAGGCTACTCCATTAGGTCAGTGTTCTAGGAACCCATCTGTATCAGTGTACCACCTGGTGGTGTTGTGAGAGGCTGTGTTCAGCTTCAGTGAATTTTTTTTTTGAAGATTCTTACAATGCATTTGCCCATTTCACGATGGGTGATTTACAAACCCACTTGCCCACACCTAGCTGAGCGTTCAGCAGTTTTTGACCAAAGGTGGCATGACCCCTGTGCCAACATTCCCTATTCATCCAATCTCAACCTGAGCGACTTTCTTTTGTTTCCCTGAATGGAAAAAGTTCTCACGAGGAAACATTTTGCCGAAGTGGTAGAGGTGAAATGAGGCATGGCAGAAGCACTAAAAGGCATCAAAATTGAGGAGCTGAAAACTGTTTTGAGCAGTGGAAAAAATGTCTTGATAGGTGTATTACATCAAATGGTGAGTACTTTGAAGGTGACTGAAGTTTAAACATGTAAGAACACATAATTTTTTTATAAATAAATTCCTTTTTTGGCGGGGAGGAATATGGACAAACTTCAACAAACATGATTCACTTAGAATAACCCCTCACCCTTCCATGCCCCCTGCTTCATACACACATCTCTGAGAAGCATCTGTCCATGCTGCACCTACCGTAGGACACAGCACAGCACCGTGAGATGAGTGGGCACGCTGGCTGGGTTGAGCATGGCTGGAGTGTCTGACCTCATGCAGGCCAGGAATGCCCTCATCCTGCGGTTCTTGTCCTCTACTGCCTTCCCCAGCCAGAGCCTCTTCAGATTGGGGCAGGTCCACTCCCTGAAGGCAAGAGCTTCCACCAGTTCTGGGGTTTGTGGAGATTTCCCTTTATAAGCTGCCCACTCCTTAATGATCACTGGTGAAACTACAGGAAGGAAAACAGAGAACCATTTATAGCCCATCTCAGCTCCTTTAAGCCTAACAAAAACAAACTTCTCGAGTAATTACAGCGTTGAAGATGTCACCTCTCATGTCTAGTTAACAAGCTACTGGTCACCAGTCCGAACACCTAAGACATTTGTTCTCTTACTCTATGCATTTTAAGCACTCATTTATATTTTCAGTCAGGCCACCAATAAATTTCTCCTCAATGAAATCATGACTTAATTTCCCTACATAACATGTATACTGTATTTTGCAGTGTATAATGCACACTAACATTTTTGGCCCAGATTTTCAGGAAGAAAGATCTTTCATTTTTTCAATTCAATTATTTATTTATTTATATTTAGAAACAAAACCTATTATCATATTTCAGAGTATTATTTTGCATACAGATATCATTATTGCTTTCCAGAGTTATACTTTTAACGCATAAGCATAAATAAAAGAATTAAAAAACACCTGGCTGGTGTAGCTCAGTGGATTGGGCACGGGCCTGTGAACCAAAAGGTTGCTGGTTTGGTTCCTAGTCAGGGCACACGCCTGGGTTGTGGGTCATGTCCCCAGTAGGGGATGTGCTAGAGGCAACCAGACATTGATGTTTCTCTCCCTCTCTTTCTCTTTCCCTTCCCCACTCTTTAAAAATAAATAAATAAAATATTTTTTAAAAGAATTAAAAACATTTATATAGATATGGAATCAGTACTACCCATGTATAATGAGCATCCTTATTTTTCCCTCAAAAATTTGGACAAAAAGTGCACATTATACATGGCAAAATACAGTAAATCAAAGATGTCAGACAAATTTGTTTTAATATAAAAATCCATTAATAATTTCAGTAATAACAATTGGTATAATTCACAGAAGTATGTGATTATCACAGAAATCCATGGAAAATCCAATTCACATAGCTAATCTTTTTCTACATAAATACTTCTACGAGTTAGACCTGAAAAAAATTTGCATTTGGTAGTCACTTTACTTAAGGATCCCTTACTTTAACAAATGTAACAAAATGTTAAATTCTACTTTAAGGATTAGCAAGGGCAAACTACCACGAAGTGAGACCCCAAAAGCCCAGTAAGGCTGCAAAGCAGAAGCAATAGTCCATGTTTAAGAAATCCCAGGTGACACCAGCATATAGTAATTCCATTTATCAAAATTGATGTAACATAGAACAATGACTTTTATCCACAGTTGTTTTACCACCATTAGTACCATTAATTCTTAAAACACACAAATATGTACATTCTTCCACATAATTTCCAAATAAATTTCAGAAAAACTATGACCTGATAGGGGAATGCAATGAGGACAAGATATACTACAGTGAAGTGTGTTACAATTTCATACCAACTTAACTGGCTTAACAATTCAATGGTAAAACTTGGGTGTCCATTTCATAAGGAACAATAAACATCAGAACGAAAGCAGAGCCCAGTGAGCTGCCAGTGGCCAACAGAAAAACCAGGAGGGTGTTGATTCGATCTAGTGAGATCTTCCACACCTAAATTCTTTCCAAGGAACAGTACCCCACTGAGGCTTATTTTCCCTAAAATAATGCTTGTGGCAGTTGAGAGACCAAATCCTGGTCAAGTTAAATGATTAACTGGGTCATCTCTAGCTCCATTCCATGTCTAAACAGAGTAAAGGTTAAACAATTGCTTCAGAGGTCAGGAAGATCACTAGGAGTCAGGTATTTGGCTACCCAAAGTGTGTGAGCAACAGGAAAGCAAGCGGAGCACATTTGATCCCTGGTAGCCAGGTAAGGCACATGATGCAGAGGTGCTGGGCAACAACCCTCCTGTGGTGACCTACCACCTAGGAGCTGCCTGAACACGGGTGCAAGTCAAGGCAGTTACAGAAAATCTTCCTCTTACAAAAGAATTACTGTTTTTTCATTGGGAAAATCTCTTTCATTCACATTTTAGTATGTGTTTATATGTTAAAAGAAAACTTAAAAACACTTAAAATGCTTATTTCAAAGTCTATTAAGTCAAAACAGATACACATTTCTATGAAAGTACATGCATCTTTGTACTCATCAATATTATTAGGTACCAGACACAAACCCATTAACCCTTCATCATTCAGCATACCCTGTCCTCAGGACTCACAATCTAGACATCCGGCCCCCACCCCTGCCGCCCCATTCCTGAAGAACTCTCACATGCAGAGTGTGGCTCTACAAAATGAGCCATTAGGTTACTCTACAAGGTTCATTTCCATGCCAAAAAATCCTGCAAAAATGTGTAATTCTTTTCTTCTGAGTAATACTTTCATTTTGGTGGCCAAGATTTATTTAAAGGAAATGACTGGATTTTACGTTTAGTTGTAGGACCACTTAATCCAGGTTCTCTCACAGCTCTGGCAAAACACACATGCACACAAAGCATGAGTTTCCTGAATCTTAAAAAACTCAGATTATAATGTCAGGAGTCTCCTTTGAGTTTTTCTCAAGAGGCATTCTTATTAAATCCACCTTGCCTCTGGTTTACTAAATTTTTTTAGCAATCATTTTATTTTTTATGTCTTAATTTTATTCTAGAAATAAATTTTTGGTGGATGATTTTCATTCTCAAGTTCAGAATGCTTAGAACTCTTCATACTTTATTTTCCAAGGTCCTACCTACATCAAAGGTAAGTGGAGGTCGGAGATACCTCTCACAAGTGGCTGTTCCACTTGAGGCTTCCCTGAAGTTGCCCTAGAACAGCTGTCCACACTAGCTGGAGCTCTGAGGGCCCAAAGTGTGCCCAAATTTATCTGGCATGAAGCTGTGTACTCCAATCCTACATGGCCCAGAGTGGCTACAGATGAGCCTCTGTACACACTAGCACCCAGGACAGCCAGCTGATGCTTATGAAAGAACTGCACAATCCTAGCAGGGACATGCAGTCAGTGTCCACCAGGAGCACAGTACAGGGCAAGGGAGACTGACTACAGCTGTGAAGGTATCGATGTATTAATCTCCTCTCAATCATATACACGTTTTTGTTGCCCAGCTGCACTATTCATGACAAGAATAGCTCAAATCAAATTTAGGAAATAACAGGTAGGACCCCCCCCCCCCGCAAAAGCCCAGAATTATCTTCTAGAGGGTGGACCCCTTGTAGTACAGGTTTGTGAGTGTTCTAGGAACCCATCTGTATTGGTGTACCAGCTGGTGGGTAATGAGAGGCTATGTTTGGCTTCAGTGAATTTTTTTTTTGAAAATTTAAGTTGATTTATTAAATAGTTCTTCAAGTTGTAAAGAAATTCTTTTATGTAATAAAATTTTGTCTCCTTAGTTTCCAGTCTATGCTTGCTCCCAGTCATTCCTCCCCTTTCATGATTCTTAAGTTTTTGAAAAGGACTAATAAAATATCTTCCAGTTTGGATGTGTCTCCTATTTTCTGATTTCATTAAAGTTCTGCATTTTTTGACAAGAATACAACAGAAATTATGGTATGTCCTTTTCAGTTCAACAAATCAGATGGTCCAAGATCTTGACATATCTATTACAGGTGATGCTAACCTTGATAATGTTCTGAAATTGTTGTCTGCTAGGTTTCTCTGTTGTAAAGTTGCTATTATTTTCTTTATAATTAAGATTAATTTGGGGGAGTTGCATTATGACTATGCAGAGATCTTATTTTTAAAATTTGCTCACTGATTTTATCATCCATGGGTGAAACTTGCCTGCAATGATAATTAATTTGACGTCTGCTTAATACTAATTTGATATGTACTTCATTACTTCTACATTTTAAATTTTGAATTATTCTATTCAGTGACCATACTGAGTGGGATAGGTGAAACAAAAAAAGGCCGAAGCACTAAAAGGCATCAAAATCGAAGATTTGAGGAACTGTTTTGAGCAGTGGAAAAAATGTCTTAACAGGTGTCTTGCATCAAATGGAGAGTAGTTTGAAGGTGACTGAAGTTTAAATATGTAAGAATACATAATTTTTTTATAAGTAATTCCGTGGTTTTCTTTGTTTTTGGTTCCCCCTTGTACACATCTTTATCAGACAAAATAAATGTGTGGTAACACAAAGTTCTGTTTCAAAAGCAAAGCTATTTCTGGCTTGCTTTATTTTTATCATGTGTGTATCTGTTTGCCAACAACTGAACTTTTGGAGATCTCTTGTGCATCTCTCTACTTAATAGCTGTGGAACCTTTGGCCAATTACCTAATGGATAATTATTGATTATCTACTATGTACCTGACAGGGCTGAAATGGGGGTGAGGCAGATGAGGTACCCAGGGCTGAGACACATTTCCCATGTGCCCATGTGAGAATGAGGGTTTCCTTAAATTTTGAGGCCTGGGCTCCTTTGCCAGCCTCCCCACCATACCACCCTCAGTCCTAGAACCAGGTACTAATAAAAGGACCAAAGACTCACTCTGCAACACAACCCTGATGAGGAAATACAAAGGTACATCAACCTTACACCCTTGTTATATGGTTACAATGGATTCATTACACTAGGTTAACTAATTGAAGGTTAGTGTTTCATAGATTAATGAATTTCAAGGGAAATCCCATTTTGGGATTGACATGTGGTGCCCTCTGCTTTATAAGCTCCCCAACATGGGATGGCTGGTGCACACATAGCAATTCCTCTCCCTCTGACTCCTGGCCTCTTCCTGAGTCACTGTTGTTCAGGAGGGAGGGCTTGGTGTCTGTGATGCAGTTCACAGAACAAGCAGATGCAAAGGAGCCAGCTAACAAAAAGTCATCTGGGCTCTTACCATTTCTGCAAAAACCACTGGTTATTCACGGGTTATCTAGATCAAATGAGGCAAATGGATTTTAAGAACACCCCGAGCACTTTTCGAGAACATCAGGGCCTCATGCAAGAGCACTGTGGTGTGAAACTATCTCTGAGATGACACTACTTTACAAAGGCAGGTTCATGCTGCCTCGTTAAAACAGAATAGTTGGCGGATCCAGCTGCTGGCCATGAAAAACGTTGCGCGTCACCAACAAACACTCATCTTGTCTTTTCTGCTGACAGGAAAACTGACAACTGCAAGAAGTAGGCTGTTTCTAAAAAAACAATGTTAGGTCACCCTTGGCAAGAACTCCAGGGGAATAGCCTTCTTGCTACCAGAGGCTAAATTCATAATGTACTTTCTTTACAGAAAGAACCTCTTCCAAATATAATTTCAGTACATAAGACACTATTATACTTTAGCTCTCAGTAAAAACCCAGTGTTGACCAGCAGACATTAATCATCTTCTACCCTAGAAATCTACTATGATACTGATCTTGGGATCGATCTTGGACCAGAAATAATGCACAAATTTCATTTTGTAAGCCAATTCCAGCTGATTGACAGTGTCTGCCTGTAGTGCCACATGATGAAGTATGTCTCTAAACTCAGTGCCAAGACAGTGCGAGCAACACCAGTGCCTGCTGGGGGCTAAGGAGTGGCAGCTGTAGCATGCATGCAAAGTGATTACGAGTCAGAGGAAAAGGAAGGAGATACACAACTTCAAATACTGTGGCCAGCTGGACCCTTGGTCTGTGACTGCATGTGTGCACATAGGTGTGAGTGTGTGCACACACTGGTGTGCCTGCACATGCATGTGTGTATTTGGAGAGGAGTTAGTCTTGTAATCGCTGAGCTTTCCTGGGGTTGTACCTAAAACAGCCACATCACACAAAGAAAGAACAACAAAATTCCTTCTTTTATACCAGAGTAGAAACAGAGAAACAGGAACACTGCTGCAATGATGGCCCGGCATCTTTTTCCTTGTAATAGGAAAACTGCCAGTTAACTTCCCAGGAGTCCGTGTGCAGGCAGGGATCCAGCTGGCTCTACATCTCCTTATATTCACAACATATCTGTGCACACACCCTCCATGATTCTCAGAGGTAAAAGACTGTGAATTTTTCCCTTAAACCTTTTTATGTCTGAAGCTGGGGCAGCCCTCTGTCCACAAAAAGATACATGTTCAGCAGGCCACAGTGTGTAGGGAAGAACATGGTGTTGTAGACATGTCATAAATGCTATTCTACTTTTCACTTTCCCCATTAACAGCATTCCTAGTGTACTGTAAACTCAAGTTTGCGGATCTATGACATAAATATTAATCCAAGAGTGCCCTCTGAGCCAGGCTGCCTTCCTATGTCTCTGGAGCTCAGCTTCTCAAAGTTCTGAGAGGAAGAGGCAATTAGCTAATGTTCATCCTAGAAAGCTCTGTAGTGCAGTCTTCATAAAATCATAGGGAAAATGTTTATGACACCAATTTTTATATCTATTAAAACAGCACACTAATATTAGTCATGTTAAAGCATTCTATTTTGAAATATAATACACAGTGAACAAATTAAATTATTTTTAAAATCAGTCCCAATTATTTGGCACAAACAAAATTTTCAAAGCAAATTGGACCAGGAAAAACCAATGTTCCTTTTGGCTTTTCTTAATAGCTTAATTAAGTAGAGAATAAATATAGAAAAACCATTTATAAAAACAGTACTCACAGTATATAAGCTTGTTTCTTATTTCTATAAATTTATTTCATATTTTTATAATTTACGCACATATACTGTCTATAAGCCTGTTTCTTTTACTTACCTAATTTGGAGGTACTGAGA
Organism: Anoura caudifer; assembly: GCA_004027475.1. Taxonomy (NCBI): domain Eukaryota; kingdom Metazoa; phylum Chordata; class Mammalia; order Chiroptera; family Phyllostomidae; genus Anoura; species Anoura caudifer. The sequence continues at coordinate 146,415 of PVKU01002132.1, forward strand.
TGACTTGTTATAGAAAGAAGAGGCCAGTTTTATTAAGAGGACAATAATTTTAAAATGTGCAAATCACTGAGCTTTACTCCTTGGATTTTTAATTTTTCAACTATAGCTAAGGCAAATCATTGTTCTGCTGTCTTTTTAGAACCTGAGCCCTTTTTCCTTGTCCCTCCCATTCACCTTTGGGGAGCACATGAGAGAACGCCAGTGCCCAGTAGCTACACGGTGCTCCCAGGGAGAACAGCTACTAAGGTAGCCAAGTCCAGAGCTACTTACAGGGCAGGAACATGTCTTAGAAGCAGCTACCTCATCTGGATTTCACGCATGAAGACCTCCAGACCAGGGCTGGCTGAGACCAGATGCCTATCTCCAGACCCAGCCTTTATTCTAGCAGCTATAGAGACAGCGCCCTGATCCCACCTCCTCCCAAAGCAGCTTCCACTGCCTCTGCCACCACCCAGCACATCTGGGTAAATCTGCCTGAGTGGGGTCAGTAGTCTTTGGGTGACCCCACGGGTGGGACATGGAATTCCACAACAGTGACTTCAGTACCATACTGCCACCACAAACACGTATTCAGAAATATTTCTTAAAAGCAAACTCATAGAAACTAGGGACAGACAGAGAACAATTGAAAATAAACTGCCAGCAGGTACTTTGATATAATTTTTAAAGGCTATAATTTTTTTAAGGACCTGATTATAGATATCCTACTTTAACCATATAATGATTTTAAAATGAAACACTGATAAATCACACAAAAAGTCATTATAGATTATGATCAATATATCAGATGTATTAAATCTAGTGAGAGTTAAATATTTTAAAACAACCCTTTCAATTCAACACATCCTTTGACCAGTTCTTCCTGATAACAAAGTCCTCTTAGGGAACTTCTGAGTGTCACAGTGACCACACCAGGAGCATGCATACATCTGCGTACATAGTGTTCTGAAGCTGTGTTAGAGGAAAACCCTCACATTCAAAAGCGGCTGCATCACCCACTTGAGTAGGCAAATTCATTGGAACCCACAAAGGTGGTTTAGGTTACCAGACCACCAAAGTGGATGGCAAAGCTAGTGGGTATTTGAGGAACAAATCTGTCCTAAGGCCTCCACAGTGTACTTTCATTTGGTTTATAAATCTGTGCCACTGACTTTATTTCATCTACATGTGGTCTAAGAATGACCACAGTTAAAACAAAATTTCAAAAGCTTCATCTTTCAAATCTTGTCAACCAAGAACTCTCAAGAAACCATTCAAGGTCAACCTCTTTTCAGCATGACCAGACATTGTCATTCTCCCATCTTATCCAGTGCATCAAGAAGCTACAACATACCTCCCTCAAGAAAATAAAATGTGCAATCACTTAGGTAATTCTAAGCATGGACACCTAAAGCCGCGGCATCTTCAGAACCAGTGTTTAGAGCCAGCTGTAATCTAGTGCAGGGTCCCCTGAAATAATCTTAATGCACTACTGAGGATGTAAGGTCTTAGAGTGCACAGGTTTGGTATGAGCAAGTTGAGAGCACTGAAGATTCCAAGGCCAAAGTCAACCCTGTGGAGACTTGGTGTTCAAGTTAGTGAGATGATCAGTGGACAAGCAGTATTCCATGCAAGCCTTTTCTGCAGGCTGTTTCTACCTTACTAACAACCAATGCACGAAAAAAGTTCACTTTTATCAGCTCCACCAAAACACCAAGATTCTAAAGCCCCTTATGACTATCTCACCCACCAAAATTATAGAGCTAACTAGCGTTTCTCAACTTGTAAATTCTGAGGTCAAATTTATACATCTTTCTACCCAGAGGTAAATTTTTATTTGTAACAGCACTTTAATATTACTTTTCTCCAGAAAACTTTTAAGTTCCAGGGGCTAATTCAGCTTTGTCTAGGCAACGGGCATCTGAATCACTCTTACTTTCCCATTTGAAGATGTTATCTCTACTTCAATTCAGCCACAGTCCCTACTCAACCCATCTTCTAAACAGAAATATCACTTATGCAACCCTCAATGGCTCTTCCCTACCTATAGAAAAGTCAAAATCTACATTCATAAACCACCTGAGCAGAAAAGACTGCAATGTATTTAGTGCCAACATTTCACAGATCCTCAGCGACTATGCGCCTACTTGCACATGAGCATCATTCTCTCTATAGCCTACACTTTGGGTTTCCATTCCAACAAACCTTGTGTCTTCATCAGTTAATTCATTCAGTTTTTTACTGCTGGCTGTACATTCCTCTAAGAGAGGGATACACAGCAATAACAGACATATATCCTACTTGCTATTTAAGAAGTATTAAAAGTTAAACTAACTAGACCAGTTGTAGCCTTGGCCCTCCTCCATGAGGAAGGAGCACCCCATTCCAATGTCACTCCTAAGTCCAGTCCCTTTTCCTTGTAACAGCTGGCTCCCTTTTCCAAACCAAACCAGATTTATCTTCACTAGAAGATACTAAAGTGACATATCTTCACTCTAGTTCTTGGCCACATAAAAAATGTAGCCTGAGTACACACTCCACTCCCACCCTCCTTCCTACCTAACCCTAACATCACTCCCTCCTCCAGATTTCTATTCTGCCTGATAAATTCATCTTTACTTCCTCATTCAATACTTCCCACTGGCCAAAAGTAACATAGTATTAACAACTTCACATCCTGAGCTTAAAAACAAGTCAGCGGAGTGTGCTGAGACATGGAAGCAGGAAGGAAAGGAAAGAGTGACACCTGCTGAGTAGTCTCTGAGACTAAGACCTCTTCCACTCACCTCCATCAGGTCTGACAGGGAATACCCCTGTGCCTTCCTTTCTCTTTTCTTTGTATTCTCCTGTGCCTCTCCCACCTGATCCAGAGCCTCACAGAGCCCATCTCAGTCATCCCAACCATACCATCCTTCTCTCTTCTTCCCACTCCCATGCTCTCCAGGCCCAGCTAGAGCTGGCCTGTCACCAGCAAGCCAACCTGGCATTTTTCTGTGAGACAGTGCTGGGCCTGTTGTGTGGTCTGCATTCAGCCCTTCACCATGCTCTCCCTCTCTCCTGCTTATGCTGAGAGGATGGCGGTCCATTCAGCGAATGCCCACCCCTGCCCTGTGCTTCCCCTAATGTATGCTAACAGGACAGCTTCTCTCAGGCCAGTAACACACCTAGAATACCAGGTACAAAATAACTAACAAGAAGGAAATGAGTATGTTCCATGTGGCTAGTTGTGCATATCACAGCATTTTAAAATTTCAGACTGCTGTGAACACTGCTAAGGGGAGTTGTCCTGGGATTCATACAAGGGATTCCAGGTTGTGGTCACTGAAAACTCCTGAGGAGTCTGCTGCATAAGGAACTATGTTCTGGAACACATAAATAAAAATAATAATAAAAAAAGGGAATAGCCTTTCACCATGAAAGCCAAAATGGTGGTATGGTGCTGAGGACATGGCAGCATGGTGCTGCACTGGACTCTACAGCACATGTGGCCCCCACCAGAGAACCAAGCAGGTCACAGGGCTCAGCCACTCAGGGCAGCAGAGAACCAAAGGGCGGTCAGAGCTACGGAGCCAAGGTGGGCTGGAGGCGGCGGGGGATGGGGGTGCAACACCAAAAACTGACCAACCTTCTGCTAAGTTAGAAAGGTCCATCTCTTCTGAGCAAATGAATCACACCATGTGAGAAAAAAGTGAGAGCATGTACTTCAAGAACACACTGGGCCTTATAAAATGAGTGTCCACTAGCAAAATTCAGTGTTTATGCTGAATCTCCGGCCCTGTTCTAGGCAGAGGCATGAACTATAGGAGGCTCTTCAGGGCTGGCACCACCTTCTGCAGTATAGACTCTCAAATAGCTCAGCACCACTCTCAGTACAGCTGTCCTCAAGCAACGGTAGTGACAGACAGATGCTTCATTTTAAGGGCTTGTAAAATCATAATTTTGTTATATAGCATCAGAAACAGAAAACTTAAGAATCTATAAAACTGAGTTATAAATATTGCTAGAATCTCTGTGGTTTACAATTCCAAAGGTAAGTCCCACTCATACATTTGTCCCTGAGCTGGTCACCTTCATCTGCCTCCCAAGCCTGCAGTGACTTACTGCATGCAGGTGACTTTTCCCTACATATCCTTAGTTAAAAGGATGAAATATTAATCTGCAACTTCCACAGTTCATAATATTATTTCAGACTAGGTTTTGGGAAACTTTTCTATATGTCCTACTAAATATACAGTAACTTTTGTTTTCCCTACATCAGTAGATAAACTTACCTAAAATTGAAAGACACAGTTTCCCCAAAATATTACAATGGGTTACTAGAAGACAAAAACCTGCTTTAACCCCAGTGTTTACCAACATGTACAACAGTCCTTTTTGTCTTTCCACTTCCCCCTCCACCCCTAGACACAACTGGCCAGGATCTCTGAGGGAAACCATTACACACACGTGCCCTTTTGGCATCAAGCTATGTGCAGCAACACACCCGCCACACAGAGGTGGTGAGCGGACAGCTGGTGGAACCTCCCAGGAACACTGACTTGTGGAGAGCAGACGCTGCCTGGGACATGCTAATCACAGCAGGACAGTGATCATCAGGACTATTTGCAGATCAGTTTAAAGCGTAAACCTGCAGTTTTATCATTTTACTAAATAATCACCATTACTGGGGGGTGGGGGGGGTGGGGAAGCCCATTGCTGTCCTCCTTCCCTAAGAGCCCGGATGAAGCCCACCTTCTTTACGTCAGGGCGCTCAGGGTGATCTCAGTCACGATCCTTCTAAGGCTTTAGAAAATGCACATGAGATTATGAGGAACCGAGGAAAACAAACAATGGATTTTACAGTACATACATTCTGGTGGAAGTCTGTTCTTTCTAAAAGCAAGTCTCTCAGTTTTCTTTCTGCTTTCTGCCAAGCTAAACAGGACTCCGTAAACATACTGACGAACTGGCCTATAGAGCAGGGCGGCGGGAGGCAGGTCTTTGCTGGCTTCATCTTCAATAGAAACAGCAATTTTGATTTCACCCTTTGCATGGAAGAAAGCAGAATAATAGTGCACATTTTTCATGTTGAATTTACAATAAATTCAAAGAAATATACTGTACTATCTCCAGTTAATGACATTGCAGTTCTATCCCAAATCAATTACTTAACAACTTGCCTACATCAAGATGTTTAAGGAGAGTTTACTTAGTAGGTTGTAGTCAAAAAATATGCTCAAAGAGTCAAAATAAAATCTACAAGGTTTTATTTTCAATCTGAAAGGAAACCACATAGATAATCCCAAAGTCCTTGAAATAATGCATACAGATAATATCAGGTATCAGATAAAACAGAAAATGCTAAGAACTTGAAAATTTTATTTATGAGTCAAGATGGTCATATGTAGTAAAATTCATAATTTTTAATGACCTATATGAAATCCACAAGACTAGTACTCAATATAAAACGGTCATTTTTTTCATTACCAAGCTCTTCCATAAAAAATTACCACAAACAAGATAATCTAGCCAGGAGTACTTTCTTACATGTTATTTAACTGCCAAGTTTTTGATATGTATCAAGCCTCCACCCTAATGCAGCAGGTACTCAGAAGACGTATCTCAATGAATGAGAGGGCATGGCAGCTGGCAAACAATGAAGGGAGCCCTATTCTGTTCATCATCTGAGGTAGCATGGCAGGGGCTTCCTTATGGTACAGGACCATGCCTCCAGGACAACTGCATACAGTGACCAACCAACTACAAAAATGCTGGTCCACCTTGAATATTTTATGGCATTAAGGAACATCTCAAGAGATTTTGTAAGAAATTTTATTTACATATATTTATAACATAAAAAATATATTTATGACCTTCAATGTCTATAAAGTTTATTCATACGAGGTCTGTCCAGAAAAAGTCCAGCCATTGCTAATATAAGAACAGTTTGCGCAACATTCACGTAGCCTGGCAGCCAAAGAGAGTGGAATGTGCACGAGTTAACAATGACTTCACTGTACTAGTCAGTGGGATGGCAGACACCATTGGGTGAGCATGTGTACAGTGTGGTCATTGCATTCAAAATGACTGAGCGAGTAGAGCAATGAATCTACATCAAATTTTGCATTAAGCTTGAACATTTCTCCATGAAAACTATTCATATGACTCAGAAGGCTGCAGCTATGGGCAACTGGTGATTGGCAGCTTCATCATGACAACACACCTGCACGAGTCATGCCTCCTGCAGAGATTTCTTGAGAAACATCAAATCACCCAGGTGACTTAGCCCCCTACAGCCTAGATTTGGTACCCTGTGACTTCTGACTTTTCCCAAAACTAAAGTCACTTTTGAAAGGGAAGAGATTTCAGACCGTATATGAGATTCAGGAAAATACAACGGGGCAGAAGATGGTGATTGGGAGAACTGTGTGAGGTCCTAAGGTGCCTACTTTGAAGGGGAATGAGGCATCATTGTCCTCTGTACAATGTTTCTTGTATCTTCTTCAAAAAATGTCTATTTTTCATAGCTCATGGCTGGATACCTTCTGGACAGACCTCGTATATACAAGATCTTTTTAATAATATATCTTTTTAGTACTAATTTCATAACATTTGCTGTTTCTTTCACACAGATTTAATTTTAAAATTGGTCTTTCCCTTTTCCTCAGTACCTTCATCCTGTAGTAGCTCTGCATGGTTAACACTCTCATCTAGGGAGTATTTACTCCCTTAATACAATGAGGATTTGATAACTCTACATTCCTATGAAGCTTCACCCCAGTGCAAAAGTCTCAGTATGGACAATTTGATACGAGAAGTGCTTAGCTCACAGGAAGCAGCAGGTCTTACAAGTCTAATCTTTTCCCTAATACACTGAAAAATTTTAGGTGTCATTTTAAAATCTGAAAAGACAGTCAAGTTTACTTTTCTTAACCACAGTCATTTTATCAAAATTTGCCCTTGAAATCAGTGAGTAATGAAGAGGACAAACAATTTGCACACTCATACTAATCAAACAGACTGCCCCAGTCATACCCACCAGTGTGGCAGGGCAGAAATAACTGGGACCTAGGGACTTTACATCTCAAACACCCCATGGGAAAAGGGTACAATCTTCTAAAAACCTTGCCCTTTTAATCTTAGCAAAATCCTTTTCCAGCAACAGTAACTTTTCACTTACCCTTACAATTTATGTTGAACCTGAAAAATAAAATGTTTACCTTACAATCATAATTTCAAAAGTGATACCATACATGCATATCCATATTAAATAATAGATAAAACCTGGAGGAGATTACAATTTAAAAATAAAGGAGCTGAGTAAATAGCCCTGGTCTAAACATTCTTCTTCTCTTTTAATTTATAAAAGTAAGCAATGCTCAAATCAGTTAGCGGTCGAAGTCCAGCTGGGATGGGAGTGCTATGGAACAGGAGTAACTTTTGCATTCATTTCCTCCCTTCTACAAACCACAGATGGATTGCAGAAAATAGAAAGAAAAAAGTCTGATTATATATGGTGGTATAGATGCTAATGAAAACATATTAAAAATACATACAGCAATAAACCAATTCTGCATGAGAAATCTGTTAACCAAGGTAACTTGTTAAACATTGAGTCTGTGATAAAAGACTACAAATTACTGAAGAAATTTAAATACATATAGATCCATTCAAGACACCAAGATTCAAAACCAACTCATGCCACACTGTATAACTAATAGGCATATATTTAATAAGACTAGTAATATAAAATTATTACACTGTATAAAAAGATAAATTGCATTTTCTGACTACACATTACAACTTGTGTATTCCACTTTTTGCTATTAATGCTATAAAAACTGTTCTCAATGAGGCAGAGGAACAAGTCAAAATACACAAAGCACTCTCAGCCACCCACAAGGAGGCATTTCTGGGACAGATAACCATATGCAACATTGGAATTAACCTTGACATTATGGCACATATGCGGTGTAGGAAACTTTGAATTAAAAATAAAGAGAATAGCCCTCACTGGTGTAGCTCAGTGGATTGAGTGCAGGCTGCAAACCAAAGGGTCGCCAGTTCAATGCCCAATCAGGGCACATACCTGGGTTGCAGGCCAGGTCCCTAGTAGGGGACTTGCAAGAGGCAACCACACATTGATATTTCTGTCTTTCTCCTTCCCTTCTCCTCTCTCTAAAAATAAATAAATAAACCTTTAAAAAAATAAAGCTGACATCCCATCTTAAAAAAAATAATAAAAATAAAATAAAAATAAAAATAAAGAGAATAAAATTACAAATCAGAAAATAATGTGCTGTCATTAATTAGAAATTTAAAACATATTTTATACTACATTGAAGGAGAAAATGAAACTTTCCCCAAGTTCTCTTATTGTATTTAAAAGTATAAGTTTTCATAATTTTTCTCAAAGTTTAGAAAGGGAAAAATAAAGTTTGTTTCATAGAATTTAAGATAGGAAAACAGTTCCTAAAGTAAGGAGCTATACCCCAGGAACGACCACTGCACATACCTTCGTCAGGACATGGAAGATGTACGGGTACATCAGCCCCTTCTTGTGACGGTGCTCAGCTACTCTCAGCACCTCAGGCGCGACAGGGGGCAGAGGTGGGGTGGTGATGTCCATGTGGTTCCTTGTAGGCATGGACAGGAGGCACGGAATTGGCTGGACAGTGCCGATCTGGTTTCCCTTTCCTTCAGCAAGCTGGCTGCCTGAAGAGCCAGTGGACGAACCTTCTGCCTACAGAGCAATAGGTGAAAGGGGAATATGGGTTCATGTCATGTTGTTGGTTCACCCATGACAGTCCCGTCCAGAAAGACACGATGAACACCTTTACCACTGAGTCCAAGGGAGCACCGACCCACTTGTGCTTGGACAGAGGGAGTGATGAGCAGATACCCATCTGTCTATGTTGGGGAGTGGGAGCCTGGAAGACTTGCAGATCCTGCTGGGTGTCCCCATCCATGGTTCCTCCCTTGGAGCTGTGGGTTGACAGTGGCTTTCTGTGCCTGTTAACCCCTGGTGGGCAATTCCTGTGTTTACACTTTCCTTGGAGACCCTGCCTAACACCAAGCAGGCATGGTCCTCTCTACAGATGAGGAAACTTAATGCTCAGAGAGGGCATGTCACTTGTCCATGGTATACGGCCAATAACTTGTAGAACTAGGACTCAAACTCAGCCTGACTCACGTCTGTTCTTCACCACCACAGCTGGTATCTAAAGGGTAAACAAAAGCCCAAACTCAGGCATTCTCTTTGGTCATTATAAAGCCCCAAATTAATTACACACACACAAGTGTTTATGAAAAATTGAAGCAAAGAAGCAAGCTAATTTCATTAAAAATGATGAATCGTATCTATACGTACTGACAGAAATCTATGCTTGGTATATCATTAGGTAAAAAATATCCTTTCTGTAACAGTCAACTGCCAAAATAAGGAACATATGTACATAAATAGGAACAAGAGTGGAGAACATCAAGGCAGTAGGATGAAGGGAAAGGAAGGCAGAGGGGACTCTTAGTTTTTCTTTATGAACTTTAACAAAGTCTGATTTTTTTTTACCAAGAGCAACTATTATCTGCTTAATAAACTATATTTATATTTCTCATAATAAATGTTGGAAATAATACCACTTATTGTTTGATTTTGTGCCACTCTAGATATACGTTTTTCCACTACGAAGAAAATGTATTCTTTACAATGGTATGTATTTAAGTGTTTAATTTACTCCTTAAATCACCAGGTGCCAAAATTACTCTTAAGAAGAGTAACTCATAGATAATTCACGAGTATTTTCTACATTCCCTATCTTGCATGTGTACATAAACCACTGAAAGGTACTTGCAAAACAGTAGGTACCCGTGAAGGTTACTTATAGGATAATCATTCAACAGTGACAGTATTTCAGAGTTTTAAATGGATTTCTGATATTCTGTCACCTTGTATATAAACAAGCTTCTTCCAGCCAGAGATCCTATTATCTAAGTGATCAGCTGTAGGGATAGATGTGGCTTTTCAGTTAAAAAGATATTTCTATAAATCGCTATTAATAGGTAAAAGCAGAAATGTAATGTGGTTTATTTCATTTTTATTTCATATCCTACAAAAGACTCTACAAGACATAAGGCTCTGGAAGACTCTTAAGTGCATGACAAGACTATGCAGCCAACAGACAGGGTTGGATTTCCACCAGGCGCCCCAGCCCCTGGGATCCCTCCTTGCCCTGACTCCCCATGACTGTGATTCCCCCACTCCCTGCCAACGTCTGTATTATTCACAACATGCTTAAAAAGAGAGAGAGCGTTTTACTTTCAAACAATCCCTAACATCTCATGGTGAAATTGAGAGAATAAAAGGTATAGACCTACTACCTTTTGGTAGTATACCTTTGTTTGGTCTCCTGGGTCTCCCCGTGCTTGAGGCTCCGAATGGCTTCCTGTCTTCTCCCAGGCAACTTTGTTCCCACTGATATGGCTGAACATAAAATACACATGATTACTGTTTGTGTCAACCACTTCACACTCACTGTCTCTCTCTCTCTCTCTCTCACACACACACACACACGATCAAAGAAGGACCTGTGCTATAGACTCAAGGATACCTTTGTGCTTTACTTATCTTGCCCCCCCTCAACAAAACAACTCCAGACAGAACCCTACACAGGAGCACTTTCTGCCTACTTCCAATGGTCAGGTGATGACTACTCACTGTGGGAAACATGAACCGCCTAAACCATGCCGTCCGCTCAGCTTAACGATGGTCTAGGACAAGCTAACAGCATGAGGTATAGAAGACACAAATGTAGCCTTCCCTTTAAGAAATTCAGTTGTCTTGGAGAAATAAGATTTTAAAAAATCCCATTTAATTGACAATTATCAGGCAATGGAATGTTAAATATTGTCTGAATCACATGTTACTCATAATTTATACATAAACATAAGGTATTCTGTTCCAAGTAGCAACACAGGGAGTTCCAGCCCACTCATGGGAAGGCTCAAGGAGAGAGCATGGGTTTGTGAGCTCAGAGAACAGGGAGTTAACTGAATCTTATCTAGGGAATAACTCTATTTGGCAAAGTAGTGAAAAAAAGGGTAAGGAAAAGAGATGGGGAAGATTACAGGGTATCTAAAATGCCAGAATAAGGTATTTCAATCAGCATTTTTTTTTAAACTGTGGACTGTGACCCATTAAGAAAACAATGTAGTTAAACAATTTAGTTTAACCAGCATTTTTAAACACTAAAATGGAACAGAATGCAGTGAATGTAGTATAAATGATATTACTTCACAAAGTATTTGTTTATTTGTTTGCTATAGACCACAATGTAAGAGAAAGTTTATTCATGTGGGCAAGCGTTGTGAAAAGCGTCATTCTGGAGGGAGTAGAGACCCTAGAGCCTGAGCTACAGCCCTCAGCACAGAGAAGTACAAGGCCACCGTGGGGACAACCAGGACAGCTCCAAGCCCCACTCATTACTTATCCCTCCCTTGCAAGACTCTAAGCCAAAAGTGTCTTCTAAAACCAGTGCTGGACACAGGCATGCCAGCATAGAGAGCTTTTCACTGGCTCACCTTTCTAACTAACCCATGTGACAGGTGGAGAGATTTAAGACCCACTAATCCTTCTATCTTCCAATTGACTTCATCTTAGTTCTATTATTAAAAAAAAAAAAAGCCAAATGGAGATGTAAGAAGCCTGTCCCATTTTAAACCAAGAATTGTGCCCCATGTTGTGATACCTTAGAGCCTTGTTCTAGCTTCTTAATCCCAGGATGAGACACAGGAGGTGCCTCCACACAAAATGGGAGCAGCCCAGCTGCCCAGTTACCCCACATCCAGTCTCCAGTGAAAACTCAGAGAAACTACTGCTCTGTTCAAGTTTGCTATTCGTGTGTGCAATCTCAAGCTACAATTTTACAAAACTAGAGGAAACACTAGTGATGAAAAGGAAGCATCAAAATAAATGCAAGTATTCCAAGAGCAAAGTGATCAGTTCAGTTCAGTTTAAAATCAAAGAGAACAGCCCTGGCTGGTGCAGCTCAGTTGTTTGGAGTGTTGTCCCGTAAACTGAAAAGCTGTGGTTTGATTCCCAGTCAGGGTACATGCCTAGGTTGCAGGTTTGGCCCTGGGTTGAGGCTTGTACAGGGGGCAATTGGTCAATGTTTCTCTCCTCTCTCCTTCCCTTCCCTGCTTTCTAAAATCAATTAGCATGTCCTCGGGTGAGAATAAATACATAAGTAAATAAAACCAAAGAGAAGAGCGGCTACTATTGGCCAGGGGGGAGGTAAGAGGTTCGGGAAATGAATCTTAGTCAATTATTCACTAATCATTTCCCAGTCAGGACATGAATCAGTAAACCCGTTATGTGATTTAAGTGTGCCATGGCCTGTAAAATAGGGAAGCAGAGGTTGGACAACCTTATCACACACACACAACCAGAGTGAGTATTCCAAGAAATGAAGAGGAAAGGCTAGTGACTCTGAAATCAGATCTAGGATGTGGTATAAATAGAGCTGCTCATGTACTTTTAAATAAAAAGGTCAATAACATTTATTCAGTGAAATTAGAGAACCAATTACTTGGATACTTAAAGACTTTATACAGAAATAGACATAACAATCTATTACTTATAATTTTAAAGATTTAAATATAATAAAACTACAAAAAATTACACCAGTTACAAGTGAACAACTTATTAAGTGCCCAGGAACTGAATATGCCACATAAGCAACCAGGGATGCAGCCCCTCCTGGATCTACTCTAGTGACTTCCATCCTCAAGGACAATAGTTATTCTGACTTCTGACAGCAATGATACCTTTATCTGGTTTTGAACACCATATAAATGGAATGATGCAATCATGTACTTTTCATGTCCAGTGGTTTTGGCTCGTGCACTGGTTCAGATTCATCACTGTATATATCCCATCATGCACATGGGAGAACCCCAGAGTGGGGTCTATAGCCCTGCAGGAGACCCCAGGCCCCTCCTTGACATACTTAGTACTTTTATTCTCATAATAACCTTTGAGAGGGAAGGCACTGAACTTCAGCAGGTCTGACATGTGCTTATCCGGTAACAATAAAGATAAGCACTTCTCTATAGGTATGTCTGTTTGGTGGCATGCCTGTTCAAATATTCTGTACATTTTCTACCTGATACTGATTCTTACAGACTTATAGGAAGTCATTATATGTTCTGGATGCAAATTCTTGGTCAGGTATAAGGATTACAAGTATCTTTCATAGTCTGTTGAATTACCACTCCCTCTTCATGGCAGACTGAAGTTTTTACACATGACACCTCATCCTGAAGGTCCTTGGCTACAATGTCGTCTTAGTGCAGCTTCCTTGACCATCCCCCCTCCCCATCCCTGCTATTGTCATTACTGTTTCCTTCATGGCATGTATCACTTCATCACTGTTTGTAATTATTATCCGTTTTTATAACTAATTATAAACTCTGTGAAGACTTCATAGCCATCATCAAGGAAGTACCCAACTACTATATGAATAAATCACATAACCATAGCCTAAAGACATAAGGCAAAGAAGGCATCTCTTTTATGTGACATAAAGCACAACAAAGGAATACTCATTAAACTTGCAGCCTGCAGATGTGACAACCTTAGTTATCAGCCCCACTGTCGATCAGCAAACACACAGAGCAGTGTGTGTCTGTGGGTGGGGTGGGGTGGAGGGGCCTGCTACTAAAGCAGAAAGCTTGTCCCACCTAAGATCACACAGAATTTATATTTATAAACCTTAGTTTTGTTCTACATAGATTACCACAAGCTAAAAATAAAATATTACCATAATTAAGATGCTCATATGCCCTTCTAATAATTGTACTATAAAATCTAAGATTCTGCATGAAAAGCATCTTGACACTAGCCAATTTTTTAAAACCCAGAATATTTCAAAAAAAGATAGTTATATTACTTCACCACTTAAGTAAACAACATTTTGAATATGAAAACAAATGCCTTGCTTTGAAGAACAAATGAATTCAAGATTTTAGAATATTTCTACATAACAATTCATTGTACATGACTACTCACACCTCACAATCACACCTGAAACCACCCACTTATATATAGACATGAAGTTTCATTGGCCATGCCCTGGGAAGCCTGCTGAGACCTGGGCCTGGTTGGGTGACCCAGGCAGGAAGCCACGATGACCTTTCTGCTGAATTCTCCTATTCACCCTAAGAAATAAAATTCAGGATCAGAGAGAAGAAACCCCTTCACAACTACAGCAACACTGACTGGACTGAGACTCTGACCCATCATCCCAAACATTATCATATGCTGTTACAAGGAAAGCTAGACTCCGGGTGGGTTTTACACAGACACACTTGATGCAGCAGGCAATCAACAGAAAATGATTCTCACCAACCAGGAACAGTGACAGCAGAAAGGCGAGCAACACACCACTGGAATCTGTGGGCTTTCAGAGACAACTGCAAGGCTTCATCTCATGCCAGGACACCTGAGGCTTTTTCTACACTAAAGCTGGTTAAAGACAGCAACTGCCCTAACCCCTGGATTCTCTCTCTTGTGCATTTTTCTAGTCAGCAGGTCAGTGATGCCAGGATGGAAATGGACTAGTGTGCATTTACACCAAGTGTAAAAGTGTCTGACCCATCACAGTGATTTCTCCCTCCTGTCTCTATGGCAATGGGTGCAGTATGCCTTGATGGTGCAGAAAAGAAAGACAGCACAGACTACAGCTGACTTACCTGTCAACAGGAAAGAAAGTACAAAAACAAATAAAACCACAAGAGAACAAAAACACATGAAAGACTGGTAAAAGATCAAATCCACAGCAGCATTATCTAGTGTGTGTGTGCATAAGGTCACAGGTATGGTCAAACTGGGTGAAAATTACTTTCAACAAGTATGCATACATTTTCCTGTCTGCTCCCCAACAGCTGTTCTCACTCAACAGGTCCCCAGCCCTACCAGAGTTCTGACAGATGGACCCAGTGGCTCCTACTACAGAGCATAAATACCCAAGTTTCCATGTAGCTATAGTCTCCTTAGGCTCTGCATTAGGCTAATGCCACACAGTGAGGTTGTTGCATAAAAAGTCAGTACAGAGAAAGTCCTGGATCTGAATGATTTCCTACACAGCAGTCAAACAGGGCTTTTCTCCAGAGCGTGTTAGGACTCCCTGCACCAAGCAGGCCATGGAGCCATCCCTCTCCTGCCCACCAGGGAGGGTTCAGAGACACCTGACTGAGTCAGAGGAAATGAACATAAAGTACCTACATGGGTCAGTGGAGAGCTAGAACACATACAGGCACAGATGATTACTAATTTTTACTAACACATACAAGTAATTCAGATTCATTTTTATGAGATGTTAGAAATTTTGCCTTGTGTTAAAAAGTCAAAATACAAATGTAAAGTCAGTATTTGTCTGGCACAACAGTGTAATAATCTGAAAGAAAAAACCTGCAGCCTGTCTGGAACCAGGTATCCTAGGAAAGGTAAAATAAAATTCTTTGTGAATCATGTGGTTTCTCTGGAATGGGAGCCTGAGAAGACTCAAAATAGAAGAAAAACACCAACACCACTTGAAGGAAAAAAGATGCATTAGAAGCCTATTTTCTGGGACACCAGGTCAAAGGCAATGAATGAAATTCTTCAGGTATAATAACTAGGTATGGTGTCAGATGGGTACCAGACTTATCAGGGTGATCACTTCATAATTTATATAACTGTCTAATCACTATGTTGTACACCTGAAACTAATTTAATATCAGCATATCAACTGTAATTGAAAAATTTTCTAAAAATTAAAATAACAAGTGCTACTTAAAAAAAGTTTTGGTTTTTTATTTCACCCAGTTACTTTTTAAATAATAATAATAATAATAATAATAGTAATAACTATCTCTTGTGTGGTTACTCATCAGCTGATTTAACTCATAAACAACCTAATGACCTCTCATCCAAGCTGGGTGCACTGGATCCAGTGAGCTCCAGGTAACATAGCACAAGTGGGAACAGGACCCGGCAGGATCAGCCAGGAGACATTAGGAGGACTGGGCCCTGACAGAATGGGTCTACTCCTTTGGGGACTGCGAGTGAGTGACTGTTAACAGCCCAGACCTAGTCCCACAGAAGTCATGTGGGGGCCTACAAAGCTGACACCACAGACACCACCTTGATACAACACCTTAATATCAATGTGTATGTAACTACAAGAAAATGGAACAACTCTATACAAATTAAGTCAACAAAGTGGAGAAAATTTAAGTCTGTCTTGTTTCCTAATAGGATTTTTAAATATCCATTTAGAAATGTCAGTAATGACATGCAAAAACACTTAAGTGATATTCAGTGAACATACTCAGTTACATTCATACACAAATCAGAATATATGCTTACAGAGTATGAAAAAGGCAGAGAAGAAAAAAGGTACATTGTTATTCCTAAGATCCCATTACTGTAAAAATCATGTTAGTTATGCAGCAAAAAACACGATGTTTCAATATTCGCCAATCTTTCAAAAATGTTTTATATCTCTAGATGTGGAATTATGGGGGAATTCCTATATTATATTTTTTAATGTTTCAATTCTGTAACTTTGTATTGAGATATTAATTAGAAAAAAAATCAAGGTATTAAAATCTTCGAATTACCAACTCAGATCAATTCAAATTCTAAAAGCCAATGACTCTAAATGCCAATAAAATAAACATCTCCACAAGGATTCAATTGTAATTCTTAATTCAACCAAAAGAGGATTACAAAGATTTGACAAAGGCCAGGAAGAGAAGAAAAACAAAAACACTGCCAAAAATAGAGCAAGAAGTGTATGATGATTATACTCTAGGGAAAAGAATAGGAGAAAAACATTATATAGTTAGAATGCAGCACTTCTTTTTATTTGCTTCAAAATAATGGTCATGGGTCTGGAGTAACTGCCCAGGCACCACATAGTCTTCTAACACACACAGAGCCACTGCAACAGCAGGAAGCTGCAGTTCTGCAGAAATGAAGGGACACTCAGAATAACTCCAGTGGCGCCCATGCAGCTCATCTCAATCCTGGTGAGCCACCCAACTCACCCACCTATGTACAGGGGACCTCTCACAGCCCAAGACTCCTTGTCCAACATAGACCTGCAAAGTGTCCAGGGACATGTGTCCACTTCAAGACACTACCAACCCAGGATGTCCATTCCAGCAGTGTGGTGGGAAAAACATCTGAACACTCCCAGCTGAAGAGGCTAAAATCCTGGGTTAGGTATTAAAAAAGGGGGTGAGATAGACACAGGAAAGGACCTGACCAGCACACACGCACACCTGTGTACATGCATTTGTATATATATGTACACCCACAGTACAGGTGCTACTGTCTGAACCGAAGACCAGTCAGGAGGCACTTTGATACCCAGATGCTCCACAGAATACCTCAGCATGCACTTCCTTTCACATAAGAATATTCTTTGGGGTTGGGGCATCTTTCTGCTCTTGCCAACATGGCTGCAATGCATCCCCACACCTACTTTGAGCTCAAATGGTGCTAACATTCTGGGAGGAGTGCCCAGGGCTCTGAGACACCACAAATGCCGAGGACCTGCGAGGAGGGAGAGTCAAGACCTCGTGTCCCACCAACTCTACCCATTTGCCCCACTGAACTTATCTTTAAAAACAAATGTTTGACAATTTCATAGGTTAAAAAAGGTATGTTTTAAGTTGCATTCCTTTGATTTTCTTTGTGAACAAGAACATCATTTCATATTTTATTGACAACCTGTGTTACCTATGTGAACTGCATGTTTATATTTGTCATTCAAAACACTTAGCTTTTTAATTTGTAGGAAGCTTTTTTTTTTGGTGGAGACAGGGACAGTTCTCTTTTATTCTTTAACAGTCTCATCACCCATTAGCACCATGCTATAAGAAAAATTCCAGATTTCTGTTGGGGAAACATTGTCACTTATTTTGTGGACTCTCCACATTCTGGTATTTTTTCACCCATCCATGCAAAACACAGTGGAATAAGCGCAAATGCCTGAGGGAATTGAACAGGGAAGAATGATGAGAAGTGATAAGGTGACAGAGAGGGACATACCCAGCTGGGGTGGTGGCAGACTCCCTTCCCTGCTATTGCACAAATCAAGATTGTAAGTACAGCAATTACAAACATTTCTATATTCCACGTGCAGAAGCTATTATGAGAGGTACTGAAGTACAACTATGGAGTAACTGCCCAGCTAAATAGTCCAGCCACCCAGATACCTGTCAGTCCTGAGGACAATGACACTAAAATCAGCCATTCTAAGTAAACACTGTGGATGTTTCATGTTACACTGAGAATAGAGATCAGACTCCTCACCACCCAGTCTCTACCTCACTAGACCTCCTACTGGTCAGGCTACCCCCCCTTCCACCCTGTATCTATCCAGCTCTGACCCTGCTGCCACAGCTCAAATCTCACCTCTCAGAGAAGTGCTCCCGCCTCCATTCCCTCTTATCTGGTGTTTTCTTCATACACTCATCAGTGTTCACCTCTTTGCAGACTATCTGCACTACACCTTGTCTGTACTGCCTGCCAGCATGCTCACAGGAACACACAAGTGCTCAAATGTTGCTTGGCTGAATGAATGGATGATTTCTTTCCCTCAAGACTACCCTCAAGAGTATGTTGTAGGTCCAGGGGTCCTATTTCAAATCTAAATTTGACTTACATCTCACTGGGTTTTGAACTAGGTGAGCGACCCTCATTGCATACACACAACTTGATCAACAGACTAGAATCTTCGCCCTGAAATCAAGAATACCACCTTTCTCTTGGCATCCTGCCACAAGCAAAGGATGCCTTTAACCAAGGCTGATACCAGGTCCTACTCTGCCTGGCTTATCGCCCTGAAGCTTCAAGCACATGCACCCTATTTCTTCTTCCCTCCCACCTTTCTCTCAGTTTTAACTGTTCTGTTTCTCAATTGTTTAAATAAACGGGAGAAGCAGATTCAAAGAAATTAAGGCATTGTGAAGCCACACAACTTGATCCAATCTTTCAATTCCTAGTAATGGATGTGCTCCAGCTGCTTCACCACATTTCGTATCACCAGGAGGGTGAGGCATCCTCTCAGACCCTATACCAAGTCCACCTCCCAGAAGAAGCTCCTCCAGAAAATGCAGTGAGTGTGGACGAGTGACAGAGCTCAGAAGTGGGAAAGAAGGACAATTCCAGGGAAGGCAATGTTGATCAGAACCTTCCAGAACAGAGTAGAGCTGAATCTGCACCAGAGAATGGAGGAGCTCTCAAACAATCTTACCCCAAGTTCAACTAATATCCTAACAGGGCAGTTTGCCAAATTAGGTTGACAACTTCCATTATCTCTGATTCTCTACCTGAAGGAAGGAGGTTGCAAGCAAAACTCCTTATGCTAGGCCTCTCTGCTGTCTTCCACACTTCTCACCACACAGACTCTGAGCCACAGAGCACATACTTCTGCTTCGTGTCTACCTATGTTTCAGAGTTTGGAATGAATGTGAACTCCAGAAATGTTTACTCAGTAGGTCTTAAATATATTTTCTTTCCAAAAGGTTAATTTAAAATTTTGAATGTGATATTATGACGACTTCATTTTAGGATTTTAGGATTGTATATAGGGTGAGTAAGAGTTTATGAATTTTATGTTCTCTAATCCAGACATCTCACAATCTCTGGATGTTAGCAAATTCCTTGGTAACTACCACTTGAGGTCAGCAGACATGAGTGCCCATTTTATAGTAGTAAAAGAGGACAAGAGAAGAAAAATATCCAGCATCAGGTAACATACCCAGGAAGAACTTGCAGGAAGAATGGAAACTATCTCAGATTTCTTACAACAAAAATTCAATGTAGTACTAACTAGCCATGGGCATCCACCCGTTAACTAGAGTTCAAACCTAGGAAAAGGAGTTGCAGATACAGACTCTTTCTTTTCCTTTTTTCTTTTATTTAAATCAGGTTTCTAAGACACAGAAAGTATTTTAAAGGGAGGAGGACTGTGCCTTTATTTAAGACTTCCTCAATCAGATTATAACAAATTAAGTACTTGAAAATTCATTTACTTTAGAGGCACACATTTAAAATACTCCTTTCTGCCCTGGCTGGTGTGGCTCGGTGGATTGAGTGCCGGCCTGCAAACTTAAAGGCCGCAGGTTCAATTCCCAGTCAGGGCCAGGTTCCCAGGTGGGGGCATGTGGAAAGGAACTTATCAATGTGTCTCTCACACACTGATGTTTCTCTCCCTTTCTTTCTCCCTCCCTTCCCCTCTCTCTAAAAGTAAATAAATAAAATCTTTATTTTATTATTTATTTTTTTAAATACTCCTTTCTGGGAGAACTCCAGCCTGGATCTGGCAGCTTTCCAGGGTTTTGATTGGGTGAACAGTGTAATTTCAAGAATAGTCCTATGAGTTGTTAAACTCAGGAGGGAAAAAAAAGGCAAAGGAAACTCAGAGTTCTCATTGGTCCAGGAGTTGAGAGATTGAAAGCCACAGGCATCTTAAAATGCTTTCTGGCATGGAGCTTAGGGAAAAATAGTAAGAGATATCACACAGAGAGTCAAGGTTAGCAGCACTTGACCAGACAACTTCACCACGATTGGTGATCACACAGACCAATTTTCCCAAAACTCCACTCCAGCAGAGGAATGGGCCGAGGCCACAGAGACTGGCAAAACAGACTTAGCGTGGGAAGCCCTGTGCAAATGTCTAATGGCCTCTCTCTTCCATGCCTGAGGAGCCCCAGTACTGGCACAAAGTGACCCTCACCTACCTGCAACAAACGGCATCTCTGCACACAACACTCAGTGCCGCAGGCAGGCCAGCCAGCTAGGCAGTCAGCAGGTGACTTCCCGAAGAACAAGCTACATAAGAAACCCACCACTCACTTTGCAGCTCCTCCACTGCCTTCATCATTGTCTGAGGATGACGACGTAGAAGAACCAGGAAAGTATGCTGAGTCCACGTGATTGGGGCTGCTGCTGGGAGCTGGGTTGATTGGGGAGGACCTTTCATACAGTGGAGTATGTTTTCCTTCATGAGGAATGTTACTGTAGTTGTTCTGCTCAGTCAGATTCTTTCCACTTGTTTCCAAAGTGAGGGCCGGCTCAGCAAGGCTGTATGGGTGTGGACCCTGACCCGGAGCACCTGGGCTGGGCCCCTGTGGAGCCTAAAACAGAGGGCAGAGGGCACAGGTCACTTGTGCACAAGCTGTCTACAGGACCTGGCTCCCATGAGCATTCTTGGTCTTGGCTAAGTTTCAATTCAACAAACAATGGCACCTGCTTCACATATCAATTCAAAAGATTAAGACATTTTAGTGTTCATTAAGATTTGATGCATATGCAGCTGTTCAGGCCAGCTGTCCCTCATGCCAGGGCAGACTAGCTGCAGAAGGAAAGGAAAGGCCTTACCACGGGCTTGGCTTGCAGAGAGGTCTGTGGAATGTTGAGCATCTGGGGGGGGACATACGGTGGCACTATCCCAGGCATTCCAAACGGATTTGGTCTGGCTGTTTCATCAACAAGGAGAGAAAACAATAAAACAACTATGAGCAGAGAACACTTCCCCAGGACACTATGGTGGCTAGCACGTGTTCCATCTGTCCTGCACCTCTCAAATGAGAATACACCACTGGCCTGAATGCTCAGAAACCTTTGGAAAATCATGTTTAACGTTAAAAAATGTGATAATGATCAATCTTACACTCTGGGGCTAGAATTTTAACTTCCAAGAATTTTCAGTTAACTTCTGATAGTGTTTCGATTTCATTTGTTTCCTTGAATGCCTAGATTGTCTGTCTTTAACTGGACAGGCATTCTTGGCCACGTTCTTGGCCATCTGGTCTCCGCTCACTGATGACAAAGCTCGATCTCCGATACTAAGGAACAAAATAGGGACAGAACACTTCTCCTTCCAATTGTGAAGCAACAGAATTTCTCTGTTTAAATTCTAAGCAGGTTCTTAGTTACTAGTAAGCTTTTAAGTATAAAAAGTGAAACGTGGTCACTGCTGCCTATAGTTTTGGTTTCTTTTTCGTTGTTAGCAAAACCAGGATCAAGGGACACATTTTAACACGCATTAGAGGATCAGTAATGTAGGGTTCTGTGTTCTTTCAGAGCATGACTGCATGACTTTATAAACCTGTTCTAATGTATGCTAGCATTTGATCATTATCCTTATGCTGTCACAGTAAAGCACAGAAGTGAAGCCACGAGGACTCAGGACTGGGTCCCATGCCATCTTTAAGATATAACAACAGAACAGTCAACCTGGCCAGCAGCCCAGATACCTCCCCATTCACAACCCTCAGGCTCCCCGTGGGTCTGAGGTGAGGGGTCTGGGTGGGTGCAGTTGGC
Organism: Anoura caudifer; assembly: GCA_004027475.1. Lineage (NCBI taxonomy): Eukaryota > Metazoa > Chordata > Mammalia > Chiroptera > Phyllostomidae > Anoura > Anoura caudifer. The sequence goes on from PVKU01002132.1 coordinate 168,751, forward strand.
TGTACCAGTAAAGTGAGCAGAGTGATCTGCACCCAGACATTTGATGACAAGGGATGAGTGTGGCCTAATGTCAAAACCATTTCAAAATATCAGGAATTAATTATTTACTGATACAATAAAATAGGAAGAAGACTCCTCAGGTCTTTGTTCACTCACTAAACAACTAGGTAAGGGATGCCTACAAGGTACCATAAGGACAGGCCTGGGGGTGCCAAGAGTCAGAGATATAGAGAAAAACACACACTTGTAAGAGAACACACAACAGACTGCATTAGAGCCTCACATGTACACAATCTTCCTTAGGTTTGAGTTTTTGGATTTTTAAAGCAGAACAAAACCAAACCTAAAGACACCTGAATGCCAATGTCCTTTACTAGGAAGAGTATTTCTCCAAACTTGGAATCTGAGTGGCACCAGGCAAGAAACACACAACCCACCCCACCAACTTGCCAAAATAAATACATTAAATTTAACTAAATATAATAATAAGGCACCCCAAATTCTCCTTTTCATTCTCTGAAAGAAAACTTCCATTGATGCCTAACCTAGCTCTCTGAACAAATCTAGTCCTAGTGGAGCCCAGGAAGGTACACCCTGTCAAGGAGAACTGGGGTTCAAGCCAGTGCTCACCTCTTCCCACACACGAGGACTCACAAGCCTTGGAAATCACATTCTTTTGGAAGATCTCATTTTCAAGTGTCCTGCGCTCAAGCTCAGAGAGGCCCTAGTCTTGTGAGCCCAGCTCACAGGAAGACAAAGCTCAACACAGCTCAACACAGAGATGCCTGTGGGAAAGTAGCTGGGGATGATTATGCCAGCATGTCAACACATGGAGCTGGTAGCACATGTACACACACACCAAATGTTCACCACACATAAACACTTGCATCACATACACATACATTAGACATTCCTTGTTTTAAAGTACTTTTTAGTGATTATGCTATTTTTTCCCATTTTTCCCCTTTATCTCCCCTCTGCCCGGCCCCCCTAACCCTCCAGCACTGCCCCCACCTTAGTTCATATCCATGGGTTGTACGAATAAGTTCTTTGAGTCCTCAGTTTCCTATACCATTTTTATCTCTCCCCACCTATTTTATGCCTACCAATTATGCTTTTTCTTCCCTGTACCTTCCCCCATTCCTCCTCTCCCCACTGAAATCCCTCCATGTGATGTCCATTTCTCTGATTCCATTCCCGTTCAAGTTGTCTGCTTAGTTTTTGTTTCCATTCTCTTCTTCTCTTTTAGGTTTATTTGTTGATAGTTGTGAGTTTGTTGTCATTTTATTGTTGATATTTAAGATCTTCAATTTCTTAGATAAGCCCCTTTAACGTTGCATATAATAAGGGCTTGGTGGTGATGAACTCCTTTAACTTGACCTTATCTGGGAAGCATTTTATCTGCCCTTCCATTCCAAATGATGGGTAGAGCCATCTTGGATGTAGGTCCTTGCCTTTCATGACTTCAAATACTTCTTTCCAGCCCCTTCTTGCCTGCAAGGTTTAAGAAATCAGCTGATAGTTTAATGGGAACTCCTCTGTAGGTAACTCTTTGCTTTTCTCTTGCAGCTTTTAAGATTCTCTCCTTGTCTTTAATCTTAGCTAATTATGATGTGCCTTGGTGTGTTCCTGTTTGGGTCCAACTTCCTTGGGACTCTCTGAGCTTCCTGGACTTTCTGGAAGTCTATTTCCTTTGCCAGATTGGGGAAGTTTTCCTTCATTATTTTTTCAAATAAGTTTTCAGTTTCTTGTCCTTCCTCTTCTCCTTCTGGCACCCCTATAATTCAGATATTGGAACGTTTCAGGTTGTCCCAGAGGTTTATAAGAGTCTCTTCACTTTTTCAAATTCTTGTTTCTTCATTTTGATCTAGATGGATGTTTATTTTTTCCTTTTGTTCCAAATTGTTGCTTTGAGTCCTGGTTTCCTTCCCATCACTATTGGTTCCCTGAATATTTTGCTGTATTTCACTTTGGGTATCCTTCTTTTTCTCCCCCCCCCCCCCCTTTTCAACCAAGCTCAATCAGCTCTGTGAGCATTTTGATTACCGGGGCTTTAAATTCTCCATCACATAGGTTGGCTATCTTCTCTTCACTTAGTTCTCTTTCTGAAGTTTTGCTCTGTTCTTTCATCTGGGCCATATTTCTTTGTCTTGGCGCACCAGTCTGGTTGTTCTGGTTGACTTTTTCTTTAATTCCTTGGTTGTCAGAGTTCCATGCAGTTTGATTTTCTGGCACTTCTGGTGTTGATTGATTTTAGATTGGTTGTTATCCTCCTTTTGGTTGTGTGAGAAAGCAAAGGGTTTATACCCATGCCTCCATCTTGGCTGGAACTCCGAGACATGCCCAATCGAGATATTCCCGACCAAACACAAGTCTGTAAAGATCCAAACCCCTGAGTATAAGATACAAGACCCTGTAACTGTTAAAGTCCCTTCTCAGGTAATTCTGAATCATGGCCAGATTTGGGGCCAAAGAACATCATGAAATCCATTTAAGTTTTAATACTGCTATTTAAATCACTGTAAAAACATCTAGTTTGCAATCTCTTGTAGCTGACCTACCACATTTAACTTCTGAGTAGCAAAAATGAAATGCTGAATTCAGTATCAGCATTCAAATGAAGATAAGCATTTTTGTTTCACGTTTTTTACCATTATATGCTACAAACTTCATGAAAAGCACAAACTTACCTTAAAACAAAATAAAACAAAAACCCTCAAGCTATATTAACATTTAAAAAGCAATGATTTCCAACAGAAGAACATTTTCTAAAATCATACTATAATCGCTGACCTCACATAAACCTTTGAGAATCCAGAGAGCTAGTTCCTATTCTATCATAATGTAATCTAACTAGTGAATGAAATTTGTCTACATTTCTCTGAAAGATGCAGAAATGTCTAATAAGCCAAGGCCTGTCTGTGCATACTTCATATTTTCTTGTATCAGTTCTTGTTCTCAAAGCCCTCGTGTGGCTAAGAATCATAGTCTGTCCTCTACATGACAAGGGTATCTTTCTCAGAATTGACACCGACTTGTGGAGTGGAGATTAACAGCAGCAGTTTCTTGTTCTTTCACAAACACCAGAGGCAGGCTTTTGTTAGAAAAGAACATGGACTGAAGACAGAAGTGTTCAATGAAAAATACTTTCATAATTCAAAAATTATCTTTTAAATATTAAAGACCACTTTGAAAATGAAGAGAAAAGTATCCACTGCAACCCTTACAGCTGTGCTTAGTAAGCTTACACCATTCCGTACCCACTACCTCACTTTCTGTGCTTACATGAAGTTATCCAGTTTTTCTTCAAATTAAAATAAAACAAATTTTTAAAAAGAAGGATGTTAACCAAGAACAAGCTCTACTGCCAGCCCTACCCCAACCTAATCAATATTCATCTATTACTAGGCATATTACTACAGAGATGTTACATTAAACAAATAGTAACAAAATATTTTTCAAAAATTCTATAATGCAGATGTGTGCTGATGTATGATTTTCATGTTACTCAAAAAAAATATAGCTTTGAAAATTCAAAGAGGAAATAAATCAGCATATTCCCTACCAACCAACCCTAGTTCTCCATGCTTCCAAAAACAATGCAGAACTTTCCAACTACATTAACCATGTTGAAATGGATTTACAGTTGGTCCTTAAACACAGGCTTGAACTGTGTGGGTCCACTTATATGTAGGAGTCCAGTGTATTTACTCAACCTCAATATTCTATAGAAGGCACACATAAAATGATACTGTTACTGGCATTGATGTTCTTGGGTTCCCCAAGATAGAAAGCAAAAGGAAACAGTCAAATTGCTAGACAGATTTTATTAAGCTTATGCCTGAATACAAGGGAGGCAGCAAAGAGGAAAGGTCCTCTTAATTGGCTTGGGGTCTGACTCTACTTGATTTTTAAAAAAATTGTATTAATCCTCACACAGAGATATGTTTACTGACTTTAGAGAGGAAAGGAGAAAGAAACATCAATGTGAGAGAGAAACATCGACTGGTTGCCTCCCATGTGCGCCCTGACTCAGGACAATGCTCCAACAGAGCCACCTAGCCAATGGCTGCTTGTCTCCTTTTATGAGCTGGGGGCAAAGTGGGCTTGTAGGAAAAGGAGGTGCTTTTGAAAAGGTGGGCTTGTGGATTTTTCCATTTCAACATTCAGGTGAATAACTTTTCCATCTGCTTTGCCTGGTAACTACTTTGCACCTGGGCTGTGGGGGTAGGCTGGAAGACCGCTCACAACTGCCACCTAAGAAGGGCAAATAGTGGTCAAATCTTGATCCAATGCACATTCGGTCAGTAACTTAAGCAGGCAGTTAAATGAGAGATAAAATCAGCTACTTCTGTGTTTATGAGTAGAAAGTAAAAGGGTGGTAACATTTTTATGGTCCAGCATTCCTTCTGGCCATCTGGTGTCCTTGGGGTCCTGGGCCCGAGTCCCTATGCTGTCTCAACATAAAGGAGAATTTCCCATAATTGTTTCCATCCTCTCATAGATAAATAGCTTCTGAAGCCTGGCTGGGAATAAGAGCACAGTGGGAACCAACAGGAGGCTGCTGTGGCCTACGGAGTTCAGTCTGGCAGGCCAAGCCAGGCTCAAGGCCAGGAGGGAAGGCAGAGTCAGGGAAGTAAGAGACTTTTGGACAGGAGGACTCAGAAATCATCCGTAGCTTTTAAAGGTCTGAAACTTGTTGATTTCCATTGAGCAGCAACTCTCAGAAGCCCAGACCTGAGGCAACTGATGGCTATTCAGAACTGCAGTGCCAGCCAGGCCCCACCAGAAGAGCCCTAGACCACTGTCCAGGTCAGAAACCCTCGAAATGGAAGCCTCAGTACAGGGCTAAGAAGAGTAAGATAATGAGAAAGCAAGCAAGCATATTCTGGGCGACACCTGAAAGAACTACAAGCAAGGGGGAAAAATTAATCCAGGGAAGCACATTCTAAATCAACATAAATAAAAACTTTCTGAGAATTACAGTGGGTCAACAATGACAATGGCTGCTTTAGCTGCTCAACTGTGGGTACAGGGATATTCCACGGCCATATAAGCACCCCTTGCATCTTCTGACCCTGAGTCTGGATAGTGCACATGTGGACCTCACAGGACCACTTGGTGCCTGAATCTTGAATAGCTAGAGTCTGGGTAGTGATAGATTAATCCCAAATTTTATCCAAATGCTTTCTATTCCAGGGTTCACTGAATCAGAGTTTGAATCATAGGTGTTTAATGGCAAAGGATTCTTGCACTTACTCTGACTAGATCCAGAAAGTAGAAAAGGACACACCACTCTTTTAGCTACCTACATGGTTTCCTAAGTCTATGATAAAATAGGATAAATTTGTTTCTGTCAATCTCCGTGTTTTAGGAAAGCACAACCCAAAACAACAGTCTATGTGGAAGTCACTGGTAAGTTGAATTGACATTCTTCCTCTCAGGAAGACACTCTGCAGTCTTTCAAAATACAGAGCAGCTGAAAGAAGGATATACCTCCCATTTTCACTTCTTCCAAAATGACTAATTTTTAGGTTTTAAAAAACCCTTTCAAAAAGCCACAAGACCAGGCAGTCTATATTATTTCATACCACATCAACTAAAATAAACTCATTAAAAATTGAGTGAAAGGTCATAGGAACAGACTGAGATAATCCAATGATCCCCAAATGATCTGCCTGGGGATCTAGGAGAAAGATGAGGACCTTTTACTCAACAGGATATATCTTCGCTTTCCTCTGGCAGAATCTACCCTGTCAGACCCTGAGGGCTGACATCAATGTCATTTTCATTAGTTTTAAAAAGACAAAAATGGAAAAAAGATGAACATGAACACATCTCAAAAAAACAAGTGTAGAATGACATGAACAGAGCACTTCATAAAAAAAATAACAAAAAATCAAAGCACTCTGTATTCTATATTGTGAGGTTAGAAAATATAAAAACTTGTTTAAGGGAAGACACGTGACTTAGAAAAGCCTAATGTATTTCTTTAAAGAAAGATGTGAAGCAAACATTTGTTAAACCTTTTCAGTGGACAGACATACTACGTTTGTGATACTATCTTTTGTACTCTTCTGTTACAAAGTTTTTTTCTTTTTTGCTGGTTTTCCTTAGAGTAGCCATTTTATTTATTTGTGTTTTTTTTTAATTGTTGTTCAAATACAGTTGTCTCCATTTTCACCGCACCATACCCCACCCATCCCTGCCTCCCACCCTCAAACCTACCCTCTTCAGCTTTGTCCATGTGTTCTTTATACATGTTCCTTGATGGCCCTTCCCCTATTTTCCCCCATTATCCCTCCCCTCTCCTCTCTGGTTACTGTCAGTTACAAAGCTTTTCTTAATTAAAAAATTAAGTAAAAATCTTGGAATGAGTGAGTTTAATTAGCAAAGCTATGACTGAATATTGCATACATTTAAAATAATTAAATTTCAAAAACTTATTAGTAAAGTGTATCAGCAGTATAACATTGAATACCTAGTGAAAGAGAATTTTTTAAGTGCTATAGAAAAACCAAAAGGAAAATATTCTAGATAATGACCACAGGACATGGGTAAGTAGATTACAGTACATCTGCAGGGTGGACTATCAGGCAAGTTTTGAAAATAGGAAAGGAAATCTATGTGATGTTATGGGGAGTCTCAAAGGTACATTGCTGTGTGGGAACAGGACAAGTTATCGTGCAGACTCATATTGTGCTGCCCCTGCATGGTGAGCCTGGCTACGTCAGCAAGGGGCAAGTGAATGAGATCCTGAAGAGTCAGTTTGGGATGCAGGAGCAGCATGGGCAGTTACATTCTCTCTCACTCTAGCTCATCTCTACCCTACCCCTCCCCTGAAACATGTGTGCAAGCCATTGCCTTCCATTCCCAGCAGGTCCCACTGTGGATTCTGCACATGTCTCAACCTGGATTCCCAAAGAGGAAGTCCTGCAGGTGCCACACCCTTCTTCACAGACTGTCTTCTTGTTCAGGGGTGATGCCTCCTAGCCATTGCCTCACATATGGTAGGGCATGTTGTTGGCAGGTTAGCCTTACTTTCAAGAAGACTATTAACAATGACAGTTGATGTATAGTCTAGTGAGCACCAGATGTGCAGACTGTGCAGCTACAGGAATCTACCTTCTCAGTCACCAGAAAGCCACACCCTTCAGCAAAGCAAGGGACCAAGACCAGAGCCCACTGACTAGCCCTAGTCTCTTACTCCCATTTGCACAGGACCCTTTTTGAGCCTTGACCCTGAGAGTCAGGGTCCTAATCAATGCAGTTAGGATGGCAGTCATTTCTGTTCTTTGTACATCAATCACCAATGTTTGACATTCTGTGAGCTGGCATCCTCTAACTTGGCCTGGTAAAGTATGGCCAGCCATGGTGGCCTGCCAGGATGTGGGGCACCCCTGCCAGCATCTTAGCAGTTGTGAAAGCCAGAGGGCCTTTCTTTATGGGCACTATGTAGTCTGTTCTTTGCCCAGTGGCAACACCTCCTATTTCAATATGGTCCTCTTTGCACAATTCTTTGTTTGCCATGCAGTCCTGCTGCCTAGGAGCATCCCTTGGTTCCCATTAGAACTCCCACTTCTATGTTCAAAGGTACCAGGGCACTGTGCCTCCCTTGGCTTTTATCATAACTGGTTAAGCTTGTTCAATCCTCCCTACCATGTCAAGCCCTACCCTTTACGGAAAGGATCACGGACAGATTTAGTGGACTGGTGTGGGCCACTCATACTGCCCTTTTCCATGTCCTTCAGTACAGAAGAAGTTACAAAGCTAAAACCTCTTTTGGGAGCTTTGAGTACTCAGAAGATTCCTCCTCACCTCTATGGACAACTGTTCTTGCGAGCATTCCTCTTCTGGCTGCGTTGCTCTCTGGCTTCTGGCTCTACCTCCTCTCCCTAGTGTGAGGCATCTGTTTCAGGACCTCTCTACAGAATGTGCCCTCCATAAAAAACCTCCCCAGGGAAGCCTACCTACTTGCACAGCTTCAATTAGTACTTGGGGAGGAAACACAATGGAAAAAAGCAAGGAGGCTGGAAAAAAGCAAGGAGACAATTACTACAAAATTCACAGTACTGGAGGAGGAATGTGAAAATGAGAGATGGGGACAGGGCTGTGGTATTAGTTAATATTCCTCTGATTTTTATTTCCTGTATAAATATATTGTGTGTATGATAGTTTCAAAATAACTCATATTTTTATAATGAAAAATCCCTCAATGAGCTTCTGGGGTCCTAAGAGTAAGTCTAAAACCCTAAGGCTGTGCAAGGTCACTGAACCCAGACTAACAAGTGTCTTCTGACCACTCTTCCCTGCTTCCAGTGCTCCTATCACATTCTTCTGTTTCTTCCATACCCTGTCCTCTCACCTCAACACCTCTGCACATGGTATCTCCTTTGCATATACGTCCTCCCTATTGTCACCTTGCAAAATTCCTACCCTACCTCCAAACCTCACCCAAAAATATAATCAGAGACAAACTCTAATTAGGTAATGGAGTTTGGTCTTCTTTGACCTTCCTTTTCCCATTCTTGTCTCCTCTCATGACTCTACAAGGGCAAGGACAACATCTGTCCGGTGTATCACACTGTCCAGCACAGTGCCTGCCATGAACTAACTGAACACATTAAGGAGCTTACGTACTCTTTCTGTGTTTAATTAAGACTTTTTTTTAATCAGTTTTAGTTTACAGAAAATTTAGCAGGAAGTACACAACTTGCATTATTATAGTACATTCGTTATAACTGATGAGCCAGTATCAACACATTATTATCAACTAAAGTCCATACTTCATATTAGGGTTCACTCTTGGTGTTGTGCATTCTATGGGTTTGGACAAATTTACATAGATACGTATCTACTTTATAGTATTATATTATGAAACAGTTTTACTACCCTAAAAATACTCTGTGTTCCTCCTATTCATCCCTCCCTCCCCTTTAATCCCCAGCAACCACTGATGTTCTTACTTGCTTCATAGTTTTCCATTTCCAGAATGTCCTATGACTGCAGTCACACAGTAGCCTTTCCAGACTGGCTTCTTTCACTTAGTAATTGCACTGAAGGTTACTCCATGTCTTTTCATGGCTTGACAGCTAATTTCTTTTTCATGTTAAATAATATTCTACTATCTGGACATACCACAGTTTATGAATCTATCCACCTAGGGAAGGACATCTTGGCTGCTTCCAAGTTTTGGCAACTATGAATAAAGCTGCTCTAAGTATCTGTGTGCAGGTTTTTATGTGGTCTTAAGTTTTCAACTCCTTTGGATAAATACCAAGGAACATAATTACTAGGTCCTACAGTAAAAGTATGTTTGGTTTTAAAAGAAATTGTCAAATTGTGTTCCAGTTTTGGCTGTACCATTTTACATTCCCACCAGCAATGAACGAGAGAGTTCCTTGCGCTCCACATCCTTGTCAGCATTTGGTGGTGTCAATGTTCCAGATTTTGGCTATTCAATTAGGTAAATAGTGGGAGTTCATCTCCTTCCCACTGAGGAAAGCCAGGAAGATATTGTACATGCTTTTTCAGGCTCATTGGACCTTGTTTTCACTGGGACAGATTTTTACAAATATGCAGGATTAGCTTGTGCGTACATTTCGCGGACCTGAGGTAGCCTCTAGCATCTGTTATTTTTAAAAGTCTTCCAATGATTCTGAAGCACAGCTAGGGTTTGAGAACTACTGACTCAACCAGGAAACCAAACACTGCTAACAACTCAATTTTGAAACATTTTATTTGTGCTTTCATTTAGACCGGAGATTCTCTGGTGAGATGAGATGGATGTTAAGTGCTGTGATGGAACGGACAAAATTATAATCACCTCTAGATCTCCAGTTAGTTTCTGACATAGCATGGATTGGAACATTCTTTTTTCTTCACCCTGAAAAGGACCACACACTATGTAGATTAAGCCTCATAGCAATGGGAAAGGAGACCTTTCTGTTTCCCTCTGTAAATTCCACACCACCAGATAACTATGTAGAGATCGCCTATTTTTTTTAACTTGTAATGTATTTTTCTTTCTTCCTTCCTTATTTATTTATTTACTTATTTACTTACTTACTTATTTTAGTTGTTCAAGTCCACTCATCTCCATTTTCACCCTACCACGCACCCCTGCCCCGATTTGAGGTTTTCTCAGTGCTGCAGAGGACCACGGGCTCAGAAGGAAATCACGAAGACAAAGCAGTCATTCCCCAAGAGCAATCCACATGGGCCCAGCCAAAAAGGCTTTTCTTTTGAAAACATAGAATTCTGGGGCCAATTAACATTCTGATATAGCAGTTCTAGGGTACAAGCTAAAATTCCAGGCAGGTTTAGAAAACTCTGGTTATAGTCAGCTCTCCCAACTTTGATTCCTGTTTAGTCATTCTTTAAAGCTTTCAGTATGATTCTTTAAAATTTCTTTAAAACACTGTAATATTCCAATTTCTAAAGTGATTAATACAGATTGTAATGAAAAAGAAAGTTATGTTCCAATACTGGTTGTTCAAAATTCTGAATGTTTTCTTCTGTAAAATAATACAACAGACTACAGCCCTAGCTGGTGTGGCGCAGTGGACTGAGCACTGGCTTGTGAACCAAAGGGTCACCAGATTGATTCCCAGTCAGGGCACATGCCTGGGTTGCGTACCAAGTCCCCAGGTAGGAGGTGCCTGAGAGGCAACTGCACATTGATGTCTCTCTCCCTCTCTTTTTCCCCTCCCTTCCCCTCTCTCCAAAAATAAGTAAATAAAAGTTTTAAAAAATATATAATGGACTACAGTGGGCAAAGACTACTGATGGTCTCTACTACTTATAAGAATGTTTTTATGGACAATATATCTTGGGTTGTAACTTGGAATACCAAGAAAGCATTTCCCCCATTCCACTGTTGTTTCTAGACTCTCAATTTCGATTTCAGTCCCCACTGTCCGCTTAGTTCCACAGTAGGACCTCATTAGCACATAAAGGCAAAAATCAATGAGTGCTGTATCTCTAGACCACTTTTGTTTCTATCTAGACTTATCAGAAGAAAAACAACAAAAGTGATTTTTACATGAATCCCTTTCTGCTGGCTCCAAATTGTGTGTATGTAACTTCATGTAAACCTACCCTCCAAATCCTGCGCCAACGTTTCTCCAATCTCATTCTGACATTCCAGACCACACACAAGACACCCTGAACTCTGCCCCACACTTCCCACTTTTGTGCTTCTGTGCTGGTGTTTTGTGAATGCCTTTTGGTACAATTCAGATTTCTGCAATAGTCAGATGCATCAGAAAATGCTATAAAGATAGGACTTCGGCCAAGATGAAGACATAGGTAGATACACTTTGTCTCCTCGCACAACCAAAATAAGGACGTTTAAAAACAAAAAATACAGAAAACTGTACTTGAACAATTAAAAAAAATAAATAAAATTTAAAAAACAAAAGAAACAAACAAATAAAAAACCCCACAAAATAACCAGATCTGCCAGAAAAATTGAACAGTATGGAAGTCCAACAACCAAGAAACATTCATTCAGACTGGTATCAGTGGGGGAGACAGGCAGCCAGAGTGGAAAGGATGTGTGGCAAGGCAATGGCTGTTGGACCAGGCAGGAGAGGAGGAGGCTTGCAGACCGGGTGGTCCCACATTTGCATGTGCCTAAACCAGGAGAAACAACTGGGGAACGAAGACAGACTGCAGAACCCAGGGTTCTAGTGCAGGAAAACAAAGCTTCAAAACCTCTGGCTGTAAAACCTGTGGGGGTTGCAGTAGCAGGAGAAACTCCCAGCCTCACAGGACAGTTCACTGGAAAGAACCACAGGGTCCTAGAATGTACACAAACCCACCCAACCACTCAACTGGGAATCAGCACCAAAAGGGCCCAATTTGCTTGTTGGTAGCAGGGGAAGTGACCTGAAAGCACGGTGAGGGCTGAGCTATAGGCATTATTCCCTCTCTCATCCCTCCTCAACATTCAGTGCCACAAAGCAGAAACATGGGTTGCCCTGCCCTGGCAGGTAACTAAGGCTCCACCATTTAACACATAACAGGCAAGAAGAGATAAAGAAATATCACCCAAATAAAAGAACAGATAAAAACTCCAAAAAAAAGAACAAAGCTACAGAGACAGCCAGCCTATCAGATGCAGAGTTAAAAACACTGGTAATCAGTATACTCACAGAAATGGTTGAGTATGGTCGCAAACCAGAGGAAGGAGTGAAGTCTATGCAAAGTGAAATAAAGGAAGATGCACAGGGAACAATCAGTGACAGGAAGGAAACTGGGACTCAAATCAATGACTTGGAGCAGAAGGAAGAAACAAACATTCAATCAAAACAGAATGAAGAAACAAGAATTCAAAAAACTGAAGAGAGGCTTAGGAACCTCTGGGGCAACTTTAAACGTTCCAACACTGAGTCATAGGCATGCCAGAAGAAGAGGAAGAGTAAGAATTTGAAAACTTATTGGAAAAAATAATGGAGAACTTCCCCAATCTGGCAAAGGGAATAGACTTCCGGGAAGTCCAGGAAGCTCAGAGTCCCAAATAAGTTGGACCCAAGGAAGCACACACCAAGGCACATCACAATTACATTAGCCAAGACTAAAATGAAGGAAAGAATCTTAGAAGCAGCAAGAGATAATAAGGGGACAGTTACCTACAAAGGAGTGCCCATAAGACTTTCAGCTGATTTCTCAAACTTTGCAGGCAAGAAGGGAATGGCAAGAAGTATTCAAGGTCATGAAAGGCAAGGACCTACATCCAAAATTACTCTATCCAGCAAAGCTATCATTTGGAATGGAAGGGCAGATAAAGTGCTTCCCAGAAAAGGTCAAGTTAAAGGAGTTCATCATCACCAAGCCCTTATTATATGAAATGTTAAAGGGACTTATCTAAGAACAAGAAGATAAAAAATATGAACAGTGAAATGACAACAAACTCACAACTACCAACAACTGAACCTAAAACAAACAAACAAACAAAAACAAACTAAGTAAATATCTAGAACAGGAACAGAATCAAAGAAATGGAGGTTACATGGATGGTTATCAGTGGGGAGGGAGTGGGGGGAGAATGCAGGAAAAGGTACAGGGAATAAGAAGTATAAATGGTAGGTACGACATAGACGGGGGGGCGGTTTAAGAATAGTATGGGAAATAGAGAAGCTAAAGAACTTATATGTACAACCCATGGACACAAACTACGGTGGGTTGGGAATACTGGTGGGAGATGGGTGCAGGGCAGAGGCAGGATAAAGGGTAGAAAAAAATGGCACAACTATAATAATATAATCAATAAAATACATTTTGGAAAAAAACAAAATGTTTTATAGAAGGATTTACAGGTCTTAATACCTACATTAACCTCCCTCAAAATGTCACTCTAAACATCCCAAATTCTTTACCAATTAGACCGCTGTTTTCCATAAAACACTGAAAAGTGAAAGTGAAAATTCAGGAGTGTCCACTTCATTAATACATTATTTCATGATCTAACAAAATATAAATGCACCTTATAAAACATTACATATTTTAAGAAGCTCAAACTTACACCTGATTTAAAACTCATCAGCTTAGATCAAAGCCAAACATTAAATCAAACGCCTTTATTCTTTTACCCTAACGCCCTCTTCTTGTATAAATGTTCAAGTCTCAAGTACACAACAATGACTGTTTAAACCACTACTGTCACAGGAGGGCCAGATATCGCTTAAATACAGGAAGCGCAAAGTATGTCCTATGAACTGCTCCCTTTGGGGTTTCTTATCATTCATTCAACATTAATCATTCACTGCCCTTTCCAGCCGTTCTTCCTAAAACAGTGGCAGTACTTGCTATGTAATAGGCATTCATTAAAGCACTATACATATAGTTTCTCTTTCCATAGTCACATAAGTACACTGCTCAAGAAAATAGGATACCTGTGGCTGGGAGGTAGGAATCAGGATGCCCACAGCCTTAGAACCCAGTCTCTCACCTGCCTCTACTAGGCATCCCCTGTGCCAGGAGTAAAACCTAAACACCATCATGGTATCTGTCCCCATCACGTCTTGCCTTAACCAAAGTAAAATAATACATGGTATCAAGTCTCCTTCCTTCCAAGGGTATTCCTGTCCCCCTTTCCAAAGGTATTCCTAAATCACATCAAATCATTTCACTCTCCTCATTCAACAAATTTTCATGAATTAATTTATTCAGTCAAATACTTGCCCACTGCAAGTACAAGAGTGAAGGTGGCAGGTGAGGTCCTGTCTCCCCAAGGCTTGACATTCTTGGGGTTGGAAGGTGGGTGTGAGAAAGTGTAAACAGAATTAAAGATAAGTGACATGATGATGGCCTGGTGGACGGACATAGACAAAAGACCCCAGAGAAGTGACAGTAAAGCCTAGAAATTGGAATGTCCACAGCACAAGTCAGGGAGAGAGAGCTCTAGGCCCACAGCTGGTGCAGAAGGCCCTTAGCCTGAGCCAGTGTGACACATTCCAAGCAGGAATGAAGCCAGGGCCTGGAGAGTGAGAGGCAGAGTGCAACAGGCGTCAAACTATAAGGAAGCAGGCAGGCAGCTAGGAGTTGCTTCCAAATGAGATGGGAGTGGCAGGGACCCACACATTTTTAAACACTACTCTGGCTGCTAAAAAGAAAATGGTGGTGGTAAGGGAAAGCAACAAAACAGCAAAACCTGTATCATAAGGAGGCCTCTGTGACAACCACAGTCTCAACAAGGGGCTGAGCCAGCAGAGTATATGACTTGCACCCACTGCCCCCACCCTCCTTGGTCCCATGGCATCAGGACCATTGATACTCACTTGTCCATCACCCACCGAGATAGCCATCGACAGCCAGCACTTGCCTTTTATCTCTGTGCCTACCACACACACAGCACACATGAGCACTGTCTTTGAACATGTGAATGAATGTAAAGGACAAGTATTAAGGACATTTTTCAACCCTAGGATTAATCTTCTGAAACCAGTAAAAAAAGTCAAATTCCTCTGAGTTTCAGGAACATTCTGTCTCTCATATATGAAATAAGCAACACTGGAATAACTGACAGCATGATTTCTCGCAGCTTTCCTGCTTTGAACCCCAAAGAAAGGCAATCTGACTCTGGAAGGAGGCTAGTATTTTACAACCTCTCAAGAGACAGTCACTACCAAGCAAGCTCCAGGCAAACAGTTTATAACTGTTTTTATTCCGCAACTTCAAGTCTGAGTTAAATTTGATCTTTTGACCAAAAAAAAAAAAAGCAACAAAAGAAGAAACACACATCCATACATTCATGAAAGCATTTATAGGTCTGGAGGGTCTTCTATGTCCTCAGCATACTCTGCAAGAGGATTCCTCAGGGACACGGAGACTTCAGCATCACCACCATCTACAACCTTTGTCCTCATGGCCTTACTTTTCTCCTCTACTTTCATCAAGTGTCTTAAGTTTTCTTTTGCTCCTCATTACTTTCAGGGATTACTAATGAGTCCGCCCAGGAGGTTCTACTATACTTATTTGTATAACTGAAGAAATCTCCTCTGGAAGAAGAAGCCTACAAGGTTATCAGGTAAATATTTAATCACCTTGGTTACTGTATGGTCAGCATACATCACTGAGGCCTTGACTTACTTACCTACGTAGTGTTGTGGGTGAAATGCCACAGGCTTACTAGTCGCTGAATAATATCCAATTGCTCTCTTAAATCGAATAACTTTGTCATCTGTTCTAGACTGAAATAAACATAGAAAAACCTTTGTAAATTAGCATGCCACTGGTCATGTCTTTCAACATATTTTTAAAATTTAGTATATATATAAATAATCTGTAGACTTCCAAGCTTGATAAGAGTTTAGAATGATATTAAAATCTTCAAGCATAATCAAGACAGCATGGCAGTTAACACAGAATCTGAAGCAGCAATCAAGAAACCTCGGTTTTAGGATGTAGCCCTCAACTTGTCTAACTTCTCCTTTGCCAGGTCCCTGGTACTGCCAGAAGAAATTTTATTTTCCATGTCTAGCAAGCTGGGCAGCTATTTTAACTCTTCGGAGAACAGAGAGAAGTCACATAAACTTCACCTCTTTTACTAATCCTGACCCTTCAAATCCCTTACTTTTTTTCCACAAAAGGAAGAAGAAACCCTTTACCGTCACCTTAAGGAAGGACAAATCAGAGATTCACAATTTTACTTGACCCACTTGACACATCTGTCTTCTTAGTGGAAATCCTACCAAGTCATGATGAAGACTCTAGGAACAGCAAAGACCTTACCAGTCACCTCCCTCAATTACTCCTCTGTTCAGGCCAGAGGAGAGGCTGGAGGAGCTAGGCGAGGTGCTAGCCCTCCTGGCCAGCATGTAGGCCTGTCATCTGGGCAAGTGCTCCTGGTCATGGCCAGCCAGCATACACCTCTCAAGCCCCTTCTAAACCTGGCACACACCAATGTCCAAGTGCTACCTGGGCACCTGCATTTCTACCTGAGAATGCTGGAAAACATCTTTAGCTATGGCATCCAAGTCCGAGGTATCCTGGATGTTGCGGACGTAGTCAGCCACAGCCTTGATCACCACATCACATGGCGGCAAGACCAGCTGGTGGGCCCGGACCTGAGAAAACAAGCACATATGTCAACATGCTAATTCCAAACACAGGGCCCAGAAACTCCAGGTAGTGCTTCTTTCTGAGGGCCCAATTATTAGCCATCTGTGAATTTTTGGGCCTAAGAATCTAGTGCTCTGAGGTTCAAGCCCTGGATCTCCCTTTCAGTTGTTAAAATACAGCCTGGTTAGGTTAAGAAGCATCCGACAGGCTTTCATTACTTCTGTGCCCAGGTCTGTGACCTGCTTATGATCAGTTCCAAGCCTGAGACCCTGAGCCCTGTAAACAGCCAGCACACAGCTATGGAGAAGCCATGGGCCACAGATGCATCCTTTCTTCAAGCACCCAAGTACACTTCAGAAAGACAAGGGAGGAAACTTATCTCTCTTCCTGCTGAGGGACATGCCTGATGAAAGACATATGGAATAAAGTACATGAGTATTTTATTGTCCCAGAATAGTTGATACCAGGAAAATATAAGCAAACAGAGATATAATTATAGCTATGCCCTTGTGTTCTTGGAAACAAAGGTGAATCGGGTACTAATGTTTCCAGCAATTAAAAAAATTTAAATTATAGCACAAAATGATGTCTTTATTTTCTAGCCAGTCATGAAATGCATAAAGTTAAAAAAGGGACAAAAAGACCTAATGGCTTTGTGCCCTCAGAGCTCTGCACTCCTGCCCAGACCATGGCATTCAGCTGACCTCAGGCCAAGCCTGTTACCCTGAATTATTCAGATGGGCCCAATGTCATTACAGGGTCCTCTGATGTGGAAAGGGAAACAGAAAAGCTGGTTTCAGAGATGAAATATGAGGAGGACTCACCAACCATTAACTCGCTTTGAGAGTGGAAAAAGAGCCAGAGTGTATGTTGGCCTCTACAAGACAGAAAAGGTAGGAAATATTCTCCCTGAGCCTCCAGAAGCAATGTGGCCCTGCTGACACCTTGCATTTAGTTCAGTGAGACCCATTTTGTATTTGTGACTTCTAGAAATGTAAGATAATAAATTTGTGTTGTTTTGAGATACCACCAACAAAAGAAAATTAGAAAAACTCAACCTAATCAAATGGAATGAAAGAAACCTCTAGTAAAATAGATATTTACACTTTTAAGTTATTATCATGAAAATTTTCACATGCACTAGAGCACAATTTTCTTTAGAAAAAGCAGTAGTTTCTTCTTGATGTTTCACATGTTTGAGCAGCTGTTCTACTCTCCTAGGAAGGTAAACCCCACATAATGGACTGCAGAGAACCACTGAAATGTCGGTGGATATGGGTCAGAAACCCATTCCCAGAAACCTAGCTCTCCCCACGTAAAAATGAAAAATCCGTGACACACACCTGCTCCTCCGTGAGGAAGTCCTTGGAACAGCGCATTCCAGCCAGTCTGGAAGGCATGGAAGTTCTAATCATTCTCCACCTTCAGGGTATTTAACAGTCCCATAGTTGGGCAGGTAGGAGGGTCAGCTGCTGGCAGTCCCAGGAATGGGGAACCAGGATTGAAACTCTGGGGGGTCCTATACTCAATAGAACACAGCATTTACCCTTCAACAAGTGCACAACACAGGGATAGCGATAGGTATGCCTGAGGCTCTCTAATTGCAGTTGAGGGCTGGCCTCACATGTTTGGTGGTACTCCAAAAGCCTAGGATTCTGTAATTACACTGTATACAATACTGGAAAGGCCAGTCATTTTAGAATTTTATATACAGAAAAAATAAATGACAATTAACACGTTAAGAAGAGAATTTGCTGGGCAGATATAAAAAGGCCAAAACATGAAAAAGCTTTCCCTCAGGGGTGGGGAGCTACTGGGGTGATGCAAGTTGCCTCTCCTAGGGGTGCACACATTGACACCAGGACACCATAGACAAACGGGCAGACACTTACTATCCCACCCACTTCAAGTAAAAATGACAGTGTGTTGCTTTTGCTCTTGCAGATAGCCTTGTCTTCATTACCGTCCCCCAAAACACTGTAGCTAAAAGATCCTTGAAGTGAACAGATCCTATAATTAAAGAGCCCCAAATCCTTCTGAGTAAGTAATTAAGACAACTGTAAACCTACATCCTTTAAAATTTCCCCATGGCCTGGACTCCTTCCTCATACCCACCTACCTCCCACCCTCCCCACTTCATTGCTAATATAGCCTTCCAAATCTAACTCAGGGTGAACTCCAGTATTCCTTATACTCAGGGCAGAACTTGGTGGTGATTACATGGTGGCCCCACCCCAAATTGCCCCAGCAATGCCGAGTGACAGGATGCAATGGCTTCACTGCACATAAGAGGCTTTCACTTAGGAAGGAAGAGCATATGAAATAACTTCTAAAATTCAGCTAGTACTAAGTTTTACCAAAACGATTGATCACAGAATTCCATTTAGCAGTAAGATACCTGGTACATTTTAGTATGGATATGTTTACAAACATCCATTTTACTAAAGTTTTGAAACTCTTAACAACTTTTACTTTGTATTTTCTTTAAAAACCTTGCCATTGCGTGTATAAGGGAAACCACACATTCCTGTTAGAAACTAAGTGTCATCAGAACCAATTAAATGGAGAAAGAAAAAATCCTAAAAATCCTGACTACCTTAACAACGCTCTGTATCTATCTGTCCATACACATACACTCACATATACATATAAAGGTATTTATCTACCTACTGTACTTTCAACTGGGAAAAAACACATTGAGACTTGTTGATCCACACAAAGAACCATCACCTTATGTTGTTAAATCTTCCCAAAGATGCTAAAGAATAGCATCTGGCTCATTCTGTTACAGTAGTAACTACACATTAAGGTTACAGTAATCTGTCTTTGTCTATTCACAAAAACAAAATTAACACTTATGCCAAATAAGTGTTTCCTGCTTCAAGATAGGATTCAAAGTATTTTAATGGAAGTCCCGTTTCTTCTCCATTTTTCTTCTCTTTGAGCACTTTTGAATTTTGTTTTTATTTTAGCTCAAAAGTTTAAGATTAGGAAAAAAC
Source organism: Anoura caudifer (assembly GCA_004027475.1). Taxonomy (NCBI): domain Eukaryota; kingdom Metazoa; phylum Chordata; class Mammalia; order Chiroptera; family Phyllostomidae; genus Anoura; species Anoura caudifer. Next base: position 188,316 of record PVKU01002132.1, read on the forward strand.
AAGTCAAATGGCAACATACCTAAATTAAAGTTGAAAACATGTACTTTCTATCTCCAAAGATAGACAGTAAATTCTGTTTAACTAAAGAGCAAATGTTTACGATCAAATTGTCTTTTTATGGTACGTGGTGGCAATTTCGATGTTTCTTAGTCACTTGCTTTATAAAAAAAATAAAAATCTGGAGCTGGAAAAGATCTCCAAGATGCTGTATAAACTCACCCCTTTACTCCCAGGCAGAATAATCACCTTGCTTCTCTGTCAGGATCCCTAAGCCAGCAGGCACCCTCCTCTGCCATCCATGAAAATCCCCTGTTCCTTTTGCCACTCTTGACAGCCTCTACTTTGTATTTAGTTCTGAACCCCTCCCAAAGCCCTAGGACTGGATAGGAGCAGGGGCCCAGGGCACACATGCCTGCAGCCACCTCATTGGCCATCTTCCCAGGCCTGCCCAGATACATGCCACACTTTTGCCCTAGCCAAGCAGTGTGGGCCTCACGTCTCCAAGCACTGGGACAACAGGGCTAACCTCCTGAACAAGAGGTCGATACAGCCATGTATCCTCAGTGCCAGGGCTCAGTGGACATGCCCCCAAGCTACATGAGCACAGGGCAGACCCACACTATAGCAATATCAAGAGAGTCCTCAGAAGCCCTGCCACACATACCCTCTAAGAGAGCTGCCATGAGCAGTCTTCACTGTAGCCAGTGCCAACTACCACAAACAGGGGCAATCTGATTCTTTACGGCAGTGGATCCTAACCTTTTTGGCACCAGGGACTGGTTTTGTGGAAGACAATTTTTCCACAGACTGGGGCAGGGATTGGTTTTGGGATGATTCTAGCATATTACATTTATTATGCACCTTATTTCTGTTATTATTACAAAAGTAATACATAATGAAATAATTATACAAGTCACCATAATGCAGAATCAGTGGGAGCCCTGAGCTTGTTTTCCTGAGACTAGATGGTCCCATCTGGGGGTGATGGAAGACACTGACACTCAAAGTGTGTTGCTTATGTCCAGTCTACTCTGTAATCTCATTTTGGTTGCTGTCACTGCAGAAAACCATGCTTCACACTGAGAGGACACTGGAAATGGAAACAGACTTTTCAGTGCTTTTGTGGCAATTGCAGGATATTCTGCCTTGACTTTAATCCAGATCATATGGAGATTTGAAGTCTCAAACATACTTTTGAGGTCACCATCATTTGCGATCTCAAGCAGCTGATCCTCTTCTAGCACAGACAAAATCAATTCACCTGGCTTATTCAGAAATGGGTAAGCAGACTCATTCCTTCCCAGCTTGGGGTCTTTTGCGGTTGGGCACTAATGCTCAAATTCTTTTGAAAGCTGAGAAAGGTGACCATACACCAGCTGGGAGAAAGAAGGCCCTAGCTCAGTCTCTTTCAAAATCTCTTCTAATGTTTGAAACATGTCAAAAATCCCCATGTTCACTCGTCACCCCCATAATTCCAGTTTGGCTTTAAATGCAGCCACTTTATCTGCCAACTTGAACACAGTTGTTGTTCTCCCCAAAGTGACAGACTGAGATTGTTGAGCATGTTGATTATGTCACACAAATAAGCAAGTTTTGCAATCCATTCTGTGTCACTGACATGCTACCAGTGATGACTGTTTTTCTAAAAGTAATCTCTGGAACGGCTCTCATAACTCAGAAACTCTGGCCAGTGATCTACCTTTAGAAAACCATCTAACTTCTGTGTGTAAGAGAGGACGTGTGTGTTCTGTGTCCATCTCCTCGCAGAGCTGTGTGAGCAGATGTGCGTTAAGGGCATGTACTTCAATGTGTTTGATAATTTTAATCACATCCTGCAAAACACTGTTAAATTCAGGTGACATTTTTTTGGCTAGCCAGCATTTCTCTATGGATGGCACAGTGTGTTGATTCACATTTATTCATAAGGGACCTCTTTGACCCAAGTAGTAAAACCAGAAAGCTGTCCAGTCATGGGCAGTCGCTCTGTCCATGACTACCGATGCAATTCAGTTTTCCTGATACGTAATCATTCAAAGACTTGAATAGTTCTGTAGATGTGGTGTTACTTAGCAACAGAAGTGCACGTAACATATCCTCATGCACATCCTCCTAAAAAAATATGTTGCACAAAAACAAGCATCGTTGCCTTGTTGCCAGCATCAGTAGACTTGACCTGGATTGTGTACCACAGTGACTCGTTAATCCTTTCTAACAAATCATGTCTCAATATCCTGTGCTATTTCATCAATTCGTCTAGTTATGGTGCCAGCTGAAAAAGGAGCACATGCCACCTTTTGAACTTCAGTCTCTCTGAAAGTTCACAACAAATGTCCTTTGCAGCAGGCAGGATCAACTTTTCACGAATAGTAAAGGGCTTTTCAGCTCTAGCAATGCAGTTAGCCACTAAGAATGATACTCTCAGTGCAGACACATTTGATGAAGTGCTGGCCTTCAATAATTGCTTGTTCTTCACGTTCACATTTTTCTTTTGAAAAACTCCAAAGGCTTGTCTTTTCATGCAGGGTACTTGGTCTCCATGTGGCAAAGCAGTTCTAAAGGTTTCATGGCTTCACTGGATAGCTGGTTGCCAAATATTATCCAAAGTGGGCTTGGAAAATGTGAATCACCTGTTACAATGAATCTGTAATTTAAGTAAGGACTCTTGGTATTTTCTCTTAAATGCAGCTTTTTTTTTTTTTTTTTTTAATGGCAGCCTTAGAGTCTTCTGCTGTTTCATCATTGGGTCTTTCCTCCTTTTCAAAGCTCTCCAGTGACATTTGTTTTTTACTTATTTTGGCTAGGGTCAGCTTGTGGGCTTACCAAAAGTGCGTAGTGCAAGAAAGAGGCACAGATGGAAGTGGTAAATAAACATTAGCATCACCACCTCAGATCATCAGGCATTAGATTCTCATAGGCAGCACATAACTTAGACCCCGCACATGCACAGTTCACAGTAGGGTTCACACTCCTATGAGAATCTAATGCCACTGCTGATCTGACAGAAGGTGGAGCTCAGGTGGTAATCAAGCAATGAAGAGCTGCTGTAAATACAGATGAAGCTTTGCTTGCTCACCTGCTGCTCACCCCCTGCTGTGCAGCTCAGTTCCTAACTGGCCACAGATTGGTACCAGTCAGTGGCCCAGGGGTTGGTTACCACTGCTTTAGAGTCTTTCCATGATTTCTATCCATTAATTCGGCAATTCAAGGGAGGAAACACAGGAGCTAAAGAACATCTGCATTATAAGAATGCCTGTGTCCTGGCTGGTGTAACTTAGTGGATTGAGTGCAGGCCTATGAACAAAAGGGTCACCAGTTGGATTCCCTTTCGAGGGGCATGCCTAGGTGGCAGCCAGGTCCCCAGTGGGGGACGTGCGAGGGGCAACCACACATTTATGTTTTTCTCTCTTTCTTTTTTCTCCCTTCCCCTCTAAAAATAAATAAAATCTTTAATAAAGAAAAGAGACAAAGACTGTCTGAAACTAAAAACAAAACAGGAAAAAAAAAAAACCTCTTCCATATTCCTAGAAGCAAAACAATGAAGGGTCCCTACTAAAAATCAATTTTACTATTTTCTCATATTTCACTACTTATAGTTCTATAGTCTCATCTACAGCTATGAATCATTTAAATAGTACAAAGTAGTTAGCATATTATATTTCAATCAAATTACACCCACCATGCCACAATGGCAAAGGATTCAATTAAAATCCAAGATTCTCTTGCACATGATATGTTGATTTAAAACCTTCAAAAATGTACCACGAGAAAGAGTTATTTGACAGATTCTTAACTATTGCATGATGGAAATGAAATGTCTCTAATAAAATGGCAGGCCCCCATCTGAAGTGAGAAGCTCATTTCCCCAGTAAACGTTCAGGTCTGCACATCTAAAGCATGCGCTGGCTCTCCCTGGCAGGTTGCTCAGTTGGTTGGAGCATTGTCCTACACACCAAAAGTCTGCAGGTTTGATTCCCAGGCAGGGTGCACATAGGAGGCACCCAATCAATGTTTCTCTCACATCAATGTCTCTCTTTCTCCCCCTTCCCTTCTTTCTAAAATAAACATATCCCCAGGTTGTGATTAAAAAAAGATGTTTATAGCATATGTTGGCTCACAGGAGGAAATACATTCAACAGACTTACTGGTTTATTATAGACTTAGAGAAAAATCCAGCTATTGTATTTCTATTATATCATGCATTAATATATTGTACTACAGACACAAAGACCTGTGAAATTTTGTTTTAAAGTAATTAGTCATTTATTTTGATGAGGTCAAACCGCTGTATTATGGTCTATTATTCCATAGACTCTTTTCCAATTCTAAGTGGTCTCAGAACCTAATTCAGAACATTTTTGTTTGTTTTATAAGCCAAAGAAAAGGACCATTTTCCAAGCCTATAGGTGTTATGTTTTTGTGTTGCAAAATACTTTTCTTCTCTTTTAAGAAGAGATTTGTTCAAATATATATTTTTTTACTTCAGTTCTCTTCTCCTTTAAACCTTACACATGTGTGCTGACAGGAGTCTGAAGCTATCTGTACTGTTCTATGTCTGTTGTTCTGGAAACAGGGGCCAGCAACTACATCTATGTTGCATCTTGTTTTGCCACATGTTTTAGATGAACACTGGTTTCTTAATACAACAATTAGCTACCACCCCCCCACCCAGGAAACAAAAATATTTAAGAGCCCATTAAACTATGTTGTAGAAGTATGTGCACACATATAATTTAATATCAGGCTAAACAGGGCTTGTGGCTGGGAAAAGATATAAATAATCAAGTTCTACTTATTTCTCAAATAATCCTCATCCTATGCATTTTTCCTCCACAAAATATGTAATTTTGGCCACTAAAATCTTTTTTTTCTTTATATTGGTAGAAATTTGAAATCCTTGAATACTCAAGGAAACTAAAGGCACAAATTAAGCTCCTGAAAGAACAAACTGCATCACTGCTCACCAGATTGGGTGTAAGAGCTAAGGTATGTAGGAGGTAACCTCAGAGGTGATGACAATTCATTATGGATCATTTTTCCCCAATCTGCATAAATGAGCTAGAGATCTGATTTAATAAAAATAATTATAAAGTACATTTTACAATTTGTCTAGAATTCACGTTATAGTAGGGAAGATGGTGGAAGTTTAGGTGGATTATGTTCTACTTTATGGCACATTAATATATAGTAGACAATATAGTTTGTAACCTAAAATATTTTCTTTATAAAGAATTTTAAACTTTTTAAAAATTAATTCTCATGCAAGGATATGTTTTTTATTGATTTTAGAGAGAGGAAAGGGGTGAGAGAGAAAGAGAGGGAGACATATACACACTCAGACTGAGGTGAGAGATGATCAGTTGCCTCCTGTACATACCCTGACCAATGATTGAACCCACAACCCAAGTACATGCCCTGACGAGGATCAAACCCCCAACCTTTTGGATTATGGGATGACACACCAACCAACTGAGCCACCTGGCCAGGGCTCTATAAAGAATCTTAGAAAATATAACAACAATTAGAAATTCAAGGACTTGAAAGAATGAAGCACAGTTAAAATTAAACATGCAAAGTGTAAAAAAGATTTGTATCTGTTTGAATAGTATTGTAGTTATATACCAATTTTCTTACTGCTAATTATGTCAGAGTTCGTTGGTATTTTATTTTTGCCTTTGAAAGTCATGTAGGTAATAGTTTCTACATTTTCAGGTTTTATTTGAAATTTATATATTGTAAGAAACTGCAGCACTACCATTTTGATTAGCCTGAAATAAATTTTGCCGAAGTGAAAAAACAAGAACAAAAAAGCCCCTTGCTGATCTCTCCCAGTTGCACCCAAACTTCACATAAATGTTAAGTGTACATCATGTCCATTTTTCCAAGTGCCATGGTTACTTAATTTCTTATCATCTTAAAACTACTTGATATAAAGTTACACTACAACAATAAGGAAAGCACAGAACACCAAAGCATGAATATCACAGTCACTCCCAGTCTTTCCCCACGCTGATTCTGCGCGGTACATCTGGCTTGATCTCTAAAATTCACTTGGTCACACAGTTCCTATGGGAGTTCGTGTGTTCATTGAAAACGCCACGCAAAATTATGATTCTGATACTACTGGTGCAGCCGCTCCCAAACTATCTTTTGGCTGCTCATTTAAACACTTGGGAATACAAACACTCTACTAAAGGAAAACAGCATGATTCCACTTTACTTTCACTCAGATAATGGCAAAGTACGATAATTATAAATACTCTGAATCTTGGCAATTTCATAGAAGGAAAGGAGAGCCCTGATTTGGTCAACATCTGCATAGGAATGCATGCAGCACCTTCCTAGCATCCTGACTTCAGGAGACTCAGATATTTGTTGGAGAAAAAGTGCTGACAGACTCTAACACAGCTCCTCAAAGGACCTTGTGGGAGATGATCTCAGCCCAGCCAAGGAGGGAGAAAGGTTTTCATGTCATCCTCAGTGGCAGTGGTCCTCCGGTCAGCGCTGCCTGCCAAACCAACCCAAGGAACTGTGCAAAGGGCTCTTCCACCTGGGAACCACTGAGCACACCCTGAGGCCCAGTGTTTTCTACTAGAGTCAACAGTGAGGAAAGCATTTAATAGATACCATAGCTGTTAGGTAACCACAAACTGCCACACCTTTGAGATTCTTGAAAAGTTACCAGTGGTATCAATATCTGACACACATTTGTCTAAATAAAGCTATGAAAAAGCTACTAAAATGCAATTAATCACAAATAATGCTGAATATAATAGCTCTGCAGATGGAAAGAGCTATGTAGATAGAATGAAGTACTTTGCAGAAATTTGAAATATTTGATGTATTAAAACTAACCCAAAAGAGGTTCTCATCACAATATCCAGGCCAGGAGCCCCAGCAGGTCTGATGGAAAGGCAGGTGGGCCTGGGCTACCTCCTGCAGGTATGTCCACATCCAGATGGAGCTGCAGAGTCCTGTGGTTGCATTCCATTCCTCTCCTAGCACTATGTGCTAGGTACTGCTCTCAGCAACGCATCGGTTCATTTAATCCTTAAAAGGCCACCATGGGGTACGCTCTGAATGTCCCCATTTGACAGAGGAGCTTACTAAGGCACTCATAAGAGACAACCAGGTAAGTGGCTGGGCCACCACCCAGAACTGCAGACAGACAGCACACTTGGCAAGGATACTCTAATGTTATTTTCTAAATTATGCCTCTTTTAGTATTGAAATGTCTTTTTCTCTGAAATGATAATTTTTTTCTAATATTCTTATTTAGAACAATTAAAAGTTGGCAACACTACAGTAGTCCTCTCAACTTATTTTAAAAAAACAAAAACAAATCCATGGAACCCAAATCCCTGTTGTCTATGAAGGGAATCCAAAAAACTGTCAACAAGGAAGATGTGAAGTCAAGCATGCAGAAGATGGGCATGAGGCCAGAGAACCAAAGAGTGGGAACACACTGCTCCTGGGATAACACAGGTAGTTGGGACTGGAGAAAATGGGTGACTCAGGAAAGGTCAGACTAGCTACAGGGACAGGAAGATTCCCAGACCACTCTCAAGTTCTACCCTGGATGATTGGAAAGACAGTAGTACCACTAGTGAAGGAACAAAATACAGGAGAACAAACCCATTTAGAAAAGATGACCTTTCTAAGTTAACGATGTCGAAGTTGGTATACAGATAGAGTGCCCAACTGGAAATGCCTGGTGGACAGTGGGATGCACCCTGTAGTGCAGGAAGCAGTCTCGCTGGGAGAAGTACACTGGAGAGTCATCAACACAGAGGTGGTAGTTAAAACCTTAAGGGCTAGAAAGAAAGCATGAGGACTGCAGCAAGGTACAGATGGACTCTGGTGATGCACATATAACCAGAAGAAGCCAGCTGACATGTAACTCAAGGAAAGGATGAGACACATGACAAGCAGAATGCTTTGGTCTGAGGAGCAAGGCAGAGTGAGGAGAACAGGACAAGTGACAGTACTGAGTGGCCCAGGTAGGGTGAAAGCCATTTGTCAAACCTATTAACTGAGTTATCAGCAGCCTTGGACAACGGCCCACTGTGTCAGCCCAAATTCAGTGCAGAGGTTAAGCTATCAGGGACTTTAGGAGAGGCCAGCTGCCCCTGGTAGATTCTAAGTGAGAAGGAAGTTAGGAAATCTGGGAAGGACAGGATTGCATTTATAAAGTGAGGGCCAAGAGATGAGAGAAGGGGCACAACACAGGAAGAGCAAAGGGGCCAATGGGATGAGGTACACAGAGTATAGTCAATGAAAATAGCTCCCCAAGTACAGTCAATAACAATAGCTCCAGAATATCAAGCTGGGCAAATCTCAGGCTGGAAAAATGAGCATGGATGATGAAGAATGCAAATAGGGCAGGGTGCAGGGATAAGCTGAGGAAGGTTCCCCCATCCTGGGACAAAGGGTCTGCATCAGAAAGCAATGTGCAACTGAGGAGTGGCCTGAAGAGACTGATGACTTTTTAAGACAGACATTAAGGAGAATAAAAGGATTCTGCTGACACTGACAGCCTGGTTCCAGTCAGAGAACATAATTTTGTAAATCAGTGTTACTGAGATTATTTTACATAAAAGAAAGTCCATCAATTTTAAGCACACAATTCACTGAGTTCTGACACATGCATACACTGGTGTGACTGCCACCACAAACATGAAATGTAACATTTCTGTCACCCCAAATAGTTCTCCTGTGCCCCTTCCCATCCCAGCCCCAGGCAACTATCACTACAGTTGCAGTCTATCACTCACTATAGTTCTGCCTTTTTCCAGGGTTTTACATAAAGGTAATTAATCCTAGATATTACCTTTGTGTTTGACTTTTCACTTAAGATAATGCTTCTGAAAGTCACACATATTTCAAGATGAGAAGTTCCCTTCATCACCATCATTTCACTATATGATTGCTTCACAGTTTATTCATCTACTCACCAGCTTACAGACATATGGATGGCTTGCTTTTTTGAGGCTACAATAAATAAAGCTGCTAGGACACTAAGGTTCTTGTTTGAACATATGACTTCATTTCTCATGAGTAAATGCCCAAGAGTGGGCCTCCTGGGTGATACGGAGGGTATATGTTGATATTTTTAAGAACTGCCAGACTGTTTTCAAAGTAGCCATATTCCTTCCCATCAGCCCTGTCTGAGATGCAGGTGCTGATACCTCTAAACACTACGCATTGTTAGTCTCCTCATTTGGCCCATTCTAGCAGTCACAGTACATTTCACTGTGGTTTTAACTTGCATTCCCTAAAGATATGGAACATCTCTTTATGTGCTCACTGAATATTCTGCAAAGTGTTTATTCAAAAATTGCCTCCACCTGTTTTGTTGGGCTGTATCTTCTTATTGTGCTGTCCTTTACATATTCCAGATATAAATCCCCAACTACTGATATATTCTGCAAACAGAGTATCTCCTCATTCTATTGCTTGCATTACATTCTCTTAACTAAGAAATCTTTGTCTAACTCAAGGTAAGAAAGATTTTCTCTTACATTTTCTTCTAAAGTTAATTTTTATACTCTTAGTTTTGCATCAGATACACAGTTGTAAAAACTATCCTTTCTCTATTTAGTTACCTTGAGTTTTGTGGCAAAAATAACTGACACACATGTGAAGGTCTATTTCTGGACTCTCTTCTGCTCCACTGATCTACATGACTACCTTCTCACTGAGTTGATTATTATAGTTTAAAGTGAGTCTTGAAATTAGGTAACATTAAGTCCTACAAATCTGTTCTTCCTTTTCAACATTTCTGCAGCTGTTGTAGGTCCTTTGCAATTACTTGTGAATTTTAAAATCATTTTTTAAATTCTTACAAAAGAAAAAAAGAAAATAAAAACTTGCTGGGATTTTAAGATAATAGAAATCTATATGGGGAGGACACCAAAACCCCAGATTCTGTTTATAAAAAATTGTGTATTTATTCTTATACGTTTAAACTTCAGTCACTCAAAGTACTCTCTATTTGATGCATTACACCTATCAGGACTTTCTTCTACTGCTCAAAACAGTTTTTGAACTGTTTGATTTCGATGCCTTTTAGTGCTTCTGCTGTTGTTTTGTTTCACATCTTCCATACTGACAAAACGTTTCCCTTTGAGGACTTGGTTCATCCAGGGAAACAAAAAAAATGTTGTTCAGGGTGAGATCTGGTGAATAGGGAGGGTGGAGCACAGGGGTCATGCTGTTTTTGGTCAAAAACTGCTGAACACTCAGCTAGGTGTGGGCAGGTGCACTCATAAATCACCCATCATGAGATGAGCAAATGTACTGAAAAGGTCTCCAAGAAGAAGGGATGCAGCATCTCACAACAATGCCAGCTGGTACAGTGATACAGACGGGTTCCTAGAACACTCACGTAAAGCAGGAAGCCTGTACTATGAGGGGCCTACCCTCCCAAGATAATTCTGGGGTTTTTAGGGTCCCCCTCTTATATCAACAGTCTTTGATCCATGAACACAGTACCCCCCTCCATATATTTAGGTCCTTCTTTAACTTAAACTATAAATCTGTAGTGGCATCTATCTGTTTAGCCATGTGCTTCTCAAGATGAGATGATGTCGAATGTAGAATCTATCTAGGCTAGAGGGGTTTGCTGAGCAAATGAAATAGAAGAAAAAGCAAGAGAAGAGTGATACTGGTACACCCAGTTCAAGATAACCTATTATGCAGTCCCAGGCTGGTCAGGGAGAGAAACTATGAGAAAATGGGCAAAAGGTGCCCTGGAGGGTCAAAGAGCAGAGTGTGAGCTTAAGAGTACTACAGGTAGAAGGCAGTGGTAACAGAGGACAGAAGTGATATTAAAATTTAAGATAGGAGAAGAGCCAGTGTATGACTTTGGGCCTAGAAGGCCATAAAGTATAGCAGAGGGTAGACCACTAAAGTTAAGGGAAACAAAGCATAAGTTGTCTCTGGACAATCTCCAGTACACTGAGGTCAGAGAAGATTCTAGAAGGAACAGAGGAAGGCTGAGATCCCCAAAGCTATAATAAATGACAAAGTGACATGAATGGAGTGACCAGAAGCAGTAAAAAGTACATTTAAATGGCCTGAGTCTCAAAAGAGTTAACAAAAGGACCCCATTAAGAAAGTAGAGACAGAGATCCAAGATGGTGGAGGAGTAAGTAAAAGCTACATTAACCTCCTGCCAGGATCAATCTGGAATTACAACTAAATTGTAGAGAAATCACCCTGAATAACCAACTGAACAACAGCTGGTGAGAGGCTTTATGACCACAGACAGGCAGAAGAAACCACTCCACAACAATGTAACTGATAGGGAGTGTGGAGGAGACACAAGAGGGCTCCCGTGGGTAGCAGCTGAAGTACTGGAAGGAAATTTCAGCAGCCAGAGGTTAGAAACCCCAAGCTGGGATCCCTAACCTACAACAACGGAGCCTAAAAGGAACCCAGGTATCAGCCAGTTGTGAAAAATGGTGGGGTTTCTGTCTGTCAGGGAGATACAGCTAGAGACACAAAGCCCCTCTTAAAGAGCTAACACGTAAAATTTTGTTTGCAGCCACTTACCCTGGGCTCCAGCAAAACGGGGGCAGAGTGGACTACAGACACTTGAAGAAAGTCTGGGGCAGGTGGCTCCCGGGAGAGAACTGTGGGAGCAGCTGCCAGGACCCCCATGCTGAATCATTACCCATACTGCAGAAGCCATCTCTCTCAGGCAGACAACTCCCCTCCAAGTGGCATCAGCCTAAGGGGAAGCAATAGCCATGTCCACAAGAATTACTTGCTGCACCCTGTGGTGCTTAAGTCTGACTCCTCATTACAGAGTGACTAGATTAACAACGGAAGGAGACACAGCCCCAGACTGTGGATCGCTGGTAGTCTTGAACAGGCTACCTAGGGCCAGACTGAGATACCATCTCATATCACCAAGGACAGATCTACAAAGAAAAAACAGTGGTAAACACTAGATTCTACTGAGACAAATTCCACCACTGTCTTCCTCATGATTTGCGTTATTTTCTACCCTGTTAACATTCACTTCTTGCCCTTCAAGTTTGTGGCTATTAGGTCACTAGTTCTTATAGTATAGTTTATTTCAAATCTCTTATTTTGCTGCTTCCTTCTCTTACTTCATTTTACCTTTTTCTTTTTTCTTATATTCATTTTAAATCTTATTTAGTCTCTTGCTACAACTTGTTAACATTCCACACTCTTCCTATTTCTCCCCCATCCAGCCTCTCAAAACTATTTTTCATGACATTCTCACTTCTTTTCCCCATTCTTAAAATACCCTTATTTTCTCTCCACCTCTATCAGTCCTTGCTCATTGGGTGTGAATATGGTGGTTGTTGTTTCATTTCTTCAATTTTATTTCTAGATCTTCCCTATTTTTGTATTTCAAATTTTACCATTCCCCTCTCCTACTCCATTTTGCCTTCCTCCTGTCCTTTATTTATTTTGTTTCAAATTTTAATTTTTCTGTCTTAGCCTGTTTTTCATTCCTTACTCTTAATGTTCCTTCTCCCTCTGTCCTCTCAAAAATCACTTCTCTTTCCTCTAGACATCTCTTAAGCATTTCTTTCTTTTTTCTCTCTTATTCCCATCCCACCTCTATTAATCTTAGATCATTTGTTGTTGATAGTGCTATGGTGGATCTTTTTCTACAATTTCATTCCTTGTTTTTCCTTTCCACCCCTGCTCTCACTATACTTACTTGCAAAATTTCTGTTAAAACCTAATACTATACATTTCTCTTCTTTTACTCCATTCTGCCTTCTTCCCTGACTTTTTAATTTATTATATAAATTTTACATTATTTCTCTCTTTATCTTGTTCTTATTATTGCTCCTCCAACTACCCTCTCAAAATCATTTTTCTTTCAGTTAGTCAACTCATATTCATTTTTCCTTTCTTGTAACAATCTCAATCTCTTTATACCTTTACTAATATTAGCTCATTTAATTGTGGGTGGGGGTTATTTTTGTGGGTGTGCATTTGTTTCCTGGGCTGTTTGGTTTCATTCTGGAAGCACCTGTACAACAGCATACAAGAGACTCTCAGTCAACCAGCCGGAGAGAAGAACCCACCAAAGAATGACCCAACAACAATCAAAACAAAATTACAACTGGAGAGCCAATATAAACTACATAAAGGTCAATCCAAGAGCAGTAAGTTCAGGAGATCAAAGAGACTGCACCGCTGAATCCCACAGGTCTCCTACCACAGACGGTCACACAATGAAAACAGTAAGTGAAAGCAGATCAATCTAAGCAGCAGAAACAAGCAAGAGTCAACTAAAATTGGGAGAAAAAGAAACAACACCCAATCAAAAGGAAAGGAAGAATCCGCAGAAACAGTGCTAAATGAAACCAAGGCAAGCCAACTATCAGACACTGAGTTCAAAATAATGGTTATGAGGATGCTCAATGAGCTCAGTGAGAACCACAAAGAACTCCAGGGAAGCTACAAGGAAATTACTGCAAACTATACCACCATGAAAAAGGACACAGAAACTACCAATAAGAACCAAGAGGAAATGAAGAATACAATATCTTAAATGAAGAACACAGCAGAAGGAATTAAAAGCAGGATAGATGAAGGAAAGAACTGAATCAGCAAGCTGGAGGACAAGGTAGAAAAGAATTTCCAGACAGAGCAACAAAATGGAAAAAGCCTCAAAAAAAAAAAAAAAAAAAAAAGAGGGTTTAAAGGAGCTTCATGGCAACATGAAAAGGAATAAATTCTGTATCACAGGGATATCAGAAGGAGAAGAACAGGTGCAAGGGACAGAAAACCAGTTTGAAAAAGTAATGATGGAAAACTTCCCTGATTTGATGACAGAAAAAGTCATGCAAGGCCAGAAACCACAGAGGATCCTGATCAAGATGAACCCAAAGAGGCCCACTCCAAGACACAGCATAATAAAAATGGCAAAATTCAAAGACAGAGAATATTAAAAGCAGCAAGAGAGAAACAGCTAGTAACATAAAAGGGAGCCCAGATGAGGCTATCAGCTGATTGCTCAACCAAAACACTGCATGCCAGAAGAGCATACTAGGAAATATTCCCAGTAATGAAAAGCACAGTCCCGCAACCAAGACTACTCTAGCAAGACTAATCCAGCAAGACTACCACTTAAAATGGAAGGAGAAATAAGGAGTATCCCAGACCAGAAAAAAGGCTAGAAGAATACATCTCCACCAAACAAAATTTGCAAGAGATGCTAAATGGACTGCTTTAAGAAGCTGGGGGGCTGTGGAAAGAAAGAGAGAGGAACACAGGTACAAGGGGGAAAAAAAGCAATAAATAAGTACCTATCAATAATAATCTTACATGTAAATGGATTAAATCCTCCAATCAAAAGACACAGGGTGGCTGAATGAATAAGAACCTTGAGCCACATATATGCTGTCTACAAGAGACCCACCCTCAGAACAAAAAGTCCACACAAACTGAAAGTGAAGGGATGAAAAAAAATATTCCAAGCAAATGGACATGAAAAAAAGCCAGGGTGGCAATACTTATATCAGACAAAATAGATTTGAAAACGAATGCCATAAAAGGAGACAAACAGGAATACTACATAATACTTAAGGGAATAATCCACCGAGAAGATATAACCCTTGTAAACATGCATCCAACATAGGAGCACCCAAATATATAAGGAAAATCTTGAAGGACTTCAAGAAAAATATCGACAACCACACATTGATATTAGGGGATTTTAACAATGGATAGATCTTCCAAGCAAAGAATCAACAATAATATTTTGGCATTGAACAACACTCTGGATCAAACAGACTTAACTGATATCTATAGAACCTTCAATGCCAAAAAGCAAAATACTTTTTTTTGAAAAGGAGTAAATTCTGTATCATAGGGATACAACATTCTTTTCAAATGCACATGGAACATTTTCAAGATAGACCACATGGTAGGCCACAAAATAAGCCTCAACAAATTCAAGAAAACTGAAATCATATCAAGCATCTTCTTGGACTACAGTGGCTTGAAACTAGAAACCAACCTCAAGGCAAAAAAAAAAAAAACAGGCAAATTAATGCAGACTGAATAACATACAATTAAACAATGAATGGGTTAACAATGAGATCAAGAAAGAAATAAAAAAGTCAAATAAACAACGTGACCTCACATCTAAAAGAACTGGAGGAAACAAAACAAACAGCCCAGAGAGAGTAGAAGGAAGGTAATAATCAAGATCAGAGCAGAATTAAAGGACAGAGACACTAAAAGAATAATTCAAAGGATCAATAAATCAGGAGTAGACTCTTTGAAAAGATAAACAGAATCAACAAGCCTTTAACCAGACTCATCAAAAAGAGAGGATCCAAATAAATAAAATCAGAAATGAAAGAGGAAAAATTACAACCTATACCACAGAAATACAAAGGATTTTAGAAATTACTACAAACAATTCTATGTGAAAAATGTTGAAAACCTGGGCCAAATAGACATATTTGTAGAAACATAGTCTTCCAATCCTGAATTAAGAAGCACAAAGCCTGGATGGACCAATAATAACTGGTGAAGTTGAAGCAGTAACCAAAAAACTCCCAGCACACAAAACCCCTGGATGGGATGGCTTCACAAGCTAATTTTACCAAACACTTAGCAAAGAGCTAACTCCTATCCTTCTTAAATTATTCCAAAAAATTCAAGAACAGGGAAGACTCTCATACCTTTTTTATAAGGTCAGTATTATCCTAATTCCAAAACCAGGTAAAGACACAACACAGAAAGAAAACTACAGGCCAATATCATTGATGAACATAGATGCTAAAATCCTCAACAAAATATTGGCAAACAGGAGTAAAGACATCATATAGCAATATTTTCACTGATATGTCTTCTAGGGCAAGGGAATAAAGGAAGAATAAATAAATAGGACTACATCAAATTAAAAAGCTTCTGCACGGCTAAAGAAAACATCATCAAAATGAAAAGGGAACCAACCATATGGTAAAACATATCTGCCAATGACACCTCGGACAAAGGTTTGAACTCAAAAATATATGAAGAACTTATATGACTCAATGCCAAGGAGACAAACAATCCAATTAAAAAATGGGAAAAGGAGCTGAACAGACACTTCTCCAAGAAGGACATAAACACGTGAAAGGATGCTCAGCATCACCAGCCATCAGGGAAATACAAATTAAAACCACAATGAGATTCCACCTCACAGGGATCAGAATGGCCATCATTAACAAGTGCACAAACAAGCGGTAGCAAGGATGCAGAGTAAAGTGGACCTCTATGTGCACTGTTGGTGGGAATGCAGACTGGTGCAGCCACTCTGAGAAACAGTACAGAATTTCCTCAGAAACTAAAAGCGGGACTACCTTTTGACCCAGGAAGCCACTGCTGGGATTATATCATAAGAATCCTAAAACATCAATTCAAAAGAACCTATGCATCCCTATGTTCATAGCAGTGCAATTTACAACAGCCAAGTGTTGGAAACAGCCGATGTGCCCATTAGTAAATGGATCAAAAGACTGTGGTACATTTTCACAATGGAATACTACTCAGCAGAAAGAAGGAAATCCTACCTTTTGCAACAGCATGGATGGAACTGGAGAGTATTATGCTAAGTGAAATAAGTCAGGTGGCAAAAGACAAATACCATAAGATCTTACCTGTAAGAGGAATCTAATGAACAAAGCAAACAAACAGCAAAACATAACCAGAGGCATGGAAAAAAGGAACAGAATGAAAGGGACCAGAGGGATAGGAAGGAGCATGATAATCCTCCAACAACACAGCGGGGTGGACTGTGGGACAAGGATCAGAGTGAATGGGGTAGGTGAGAACAATGGGTGAAAATTGGGGCAACTGTAATAGAACAACAATAGAGAAAGAAAAAGAACAAAGAAAGTAGAGACAAAGAGAATGACAGAGTACCTGCAAATCCTGTATCTGATAAGAGATGTAAAACTAGAATCTATTTAAAACAAAACAAAACAGAACACTTTTACAGCTCAGTAATAAAAAGACAAATAACCCAACTTAAAAATAGATAAAGGATCTGAATACTTATCCAAAAAAGACCTGCAAATGGCCAGCGGGCACAGGAAAGACACTTAACATCACCAGTCATCAAAGGCAAGTAAACAAAACCGCATCACACCCCCCGGATGGCTAAAGACAAAACAACGATGATAACCTATGTTCATGAGGATGTGGAGAAATCAGAGCCCTCACACAACGCTAGGAATTTCTGTTTTCCTCAAAATGTTAAGCACAGAGTTACCACCCAACCAGTAATTCTGGTTCCAGGTATATGGGGGAGACCCAAAAACTCCTGGAATTATCTTCTGGAGGGGAGGCCCCTCATAGTACAGGCTTTACTCTCTAGGTGAGTGTTGTAGGAACCCATCTGTATCAGTGTACCAAATGGCATTGTTGTGAAAGGCTGCGTTTGGCTTCAGTGAATTTTTTCTGAAGACTCTTTCAATGTATTTGCCCATTTCATGATGGGTGATTTATGAATGCAATTGCCCACATCTAGCTGAGTGTTCAATAGTTTCTGACCAAAAAGAGTATGACCCTCATGTTCTACCCTCCCTATTCACCAGATCTCATCCTGAACAACAATTTTTTGTGTCCCCACAGTGAAAAAGTCCTCAAAGGGAAATGTTTTACTGATGTGTAAGAGGTGAAACAAAACAATAGTAGAAGCACTAAAAGGAATCAAAATCAAGCAGTTCAAAAACTGTTTTGAGCAGTGAAGAAAACGTCTCAATAGGTGTATTGCATCAAATGGAAAGTACTCTGAAGGTGACTGAAGTTTAAACATGTAAGAATACATAATTTTTTATAAATTCCATTTTTGTGTTCCCCCTCATATTCCTGAGAGAAATGAAAACATAGTTCCACAGACAAACTTGTACACAAATATTTACAACAGCCAAAAGGTGTAAATAACTTGAATGTCAATTACTTGATGAGCAGATAAAGTATGGCATGGATAACTATGCAGTGGAATATTATTTGGCCATAAAAAGGAATGAAGTGCTGAAACATGCTACAAGATGGAGGAACCTTGAAATATTATGCTCCTTAAAAAAGCTAGACACAAGAATTCACACAATTCCACTTATATAAAATGCCTAGAGGAGGCACATCCACAGTAGATTAGTGGCTGCCACTGGTGGTACTGGTGGAGAGGTGGGCAGTGACTGCCAAGAGGTACAGCATTTCTTTTTGGGGTGATAAAACACTCTAAAATTAGACAGTAATGGTGGTTGTGTAGCTCTATGAATACAGAAAACCAGTGAAATGCATACTTTTAAAGAGGCTGATTTTGTAATATGCAAATTATATCTCAATAAAGCTGTCATAAAAAAAAGAAAACCGGACTTCCGGCCAAGATGGAGGCGTACATAGACACACTGTGCCTCCTCGCACAACCAAAATAAGGACAATTTAGAAACAAACAAACAAACAAAAAACAACGAGTACTGACAGAAAATTGAACTGTATGGAAGTTGGACAACCAGGGAGTTAAAGTAAACACATTCATCCAGACCAGTAGGAGGGGTAGAGTCGGGCCACCAGGGAGAGAGGGGTCTCAGCCAAAAAAGCGGTGGCTGGTGGGCCCAGTGAGGTGGCAGATTGTGGAGGGGTGCAGTGCACAAAGCAGCTGGCAGACAGTGCGGTTCCACATTCCCACACAGATAAACCAGGTGAAACTGGGGAGCAAGACAGACCATACAACCCAGAGTTCCAGTGTGAGGAAATAAAACTTTAAAACACTGAGACAAAACACCTGTGGGAGTTGAGGTGCCAAGAGAAAATCCCAGCCTCACAGGAGAGTTCGCTGGAGAGACCCACAGGGTCCTAGACTAGAATGTACACAAATCCACCCATAGGGGAATCAGCACCAAAAGGGCCCGGTTTGCTTGGAGTAAGCGGGGAAAGTGACTGAAATCCAGCAGAGAGCAGAGCAAGTGCCATTATTCCCTCTCGGACCCCTACCCCACATACAGTGTCACAAACCAGCAATGTGGCTTATCCTGCCCTGGTGAACACCTAAGGCTCCACCCCTCACTACATACCAGGTGCGATAAGACAAAAAGAAATGGTCCAAACGAAAGAACAGATCAAAGCTCCAGAAAAAAATACAACTAAGTGGTAAAGAGATAGCCAAACTATCAGATGCACAGTTCAAAGCACTCGTGATCAGGATGCTCACAGAATTGGTTGATTTTGCTCACAAATTAGATGAACAAATCCAGGCTACAATAAGTGAAATGAAGGAAAACGCACAGGGAGCCAACAGAGATAGGGGAACACTGGGACTCAAATCAACGGAGTGGACCAGAAGGAAGAAACAAACAACCAAACAGAAAAGAATGAAGAAACAAGAATTAAAAAAATTGAGCAGAGGCTTAGGAACCTCCGGGACATCTTTAAACATTCCAACATCCGAATTATAGGGGTACCAGAAGGGGAAGAGGAAGAGCAACAAATAGAAAACTTATTTGAACAAATAATAAAGGAGAACTTCCCCAATCTGGCAAAGGAAATAGACTTCCAGGAAGTCCAGGAAGCTCAGAGAGTCCCAAAGAAGGTAGACCCAAGCCAGAACACACCAAGGCACATCAGAATTACATTAGCCAAGACTAAAATGGAGGAAAGAATCTTAGAAGCAGCAAGAGATAATAAGGAGACAGTTACCTATAAAGGCATTCCCATCAGACTGTCAGCTGATTTCTCAAAGGAGACCTTACAGGCAAGAAGGTGCTGGAAAGAGGTATTCCAAGTCATGAAAGTCAAGGACCTACATCCAAGATTGCTCTATCCAGCAAAGCTGTCATTTAGAATGGAAGGGAAGATAAAGTGCTTCTGTGATAAGGTCAAGTTCAAGGAGTTCATCATTGCCAAGCCCTTATTATATGAAATGTTAAAGGGACTTATCTAAGAAAAAGAAGATAAAAAATAGGACAGTAAAAAGACAGCAAACTGACAGATATTAACAACCACACCTAGAACAAAAGCAAACTAATAAGCAAACAATAGAACAGGAACAGAAACACAGAAATGGAGATCACATAGAGGGTTAGCAACAGGGGAGTGGGAGGAGGACAGAGGGGGAAAAGGTACAGGCAATAAGTAGCATAAACGGTAGGTAGAAAATAGACAGGGGGAGGGCAAGAATAGTATGTGAAATGTAGAAGCTAAAGAACTTATGACACATGGACATGAACTAAAGGGGGGGAATGTGGGTGGGAGGGGGTGTGCAGGGTGGAAGGGAATGATGGGGGAGAAATGGGACAACTGTAATAGCATAATCAATAAAATATATTTAAAAAAATTGATTGTCTCTTGCAGGCCCCCAACCGGGGAACTGGTCTGCAACCCAGGCATGTGCCTTGACTGGGAACCGAACTGGCAACCTTTAGATTTGCAGGCCTGCACTCAGTTCACTGAGCTACACCAGCTAGGGCCAAAATCACGTATTTTTAAAAGCTGTGTATACAACATACAGTGTTAAAAAGGACTAACAGAACTCATGAGAAGGTTTCATAAGCAACAACTAACCAAATTTTCAAAAGATGTAGGTTAGTTTAACAACCAGGAAAAAGAAGAATCTAAAAAGCAGATGGGATGCAGACAATGCTATATAACAGCAATGTTCATGGGGGGAAAATGATCATATCCAATTTCCCAGCATCTACTTTAAGATGACTGAAATAATGGTACACACAGAAAATGTGTATATAAGGTCAAAACATAATGGTACTGGAATTAAAAAAAAAAGCCCTGGCTGGTGTGGCTCAGTGGATTGAATGCCAGCCTGAGAATCAGGGGGTTGCTGGTTCGACTCCCAGCCCAGGTTGTGGGCCAGGTCACCAGTGGGGGGTGTGTGGGAGGCAACCACACATTGATGTTTCTCTCTCTTCCTCCCTTCCCCATACCTAAAAATAAGTAAATAATATCTTTAAAAAAAAAGTACTGGAATTTTTTCTTTTTTTAACTCAAAGCCAGATGTGCTTGCAATTTCAAAATGTGACTTAAAAAACCCTACAACTTATCAAGTCACTGAAAAATTATTTTGGATTCTTTCCGTACTACGCCATAAAAACACACATAATATTTAAAATACACAAGATAACAATGCATAAAACTTGACTGGACCCTAATTTAAAAATGCAACAATGCTATAAATGATTTTCACAGAACTGGAAATATTTAAATATAGACTTAATATTAAATGACATTAGGGAATTATTCCTAATTTAGTTGATGTGATACTCGTATGAATAAGTTAGAGACCACCCTTATTTTTAGGTGAAGATTGTATAAATGGAAGTTTTCACAGGTGAAGTGTTCTGAATCTACAACTTCTAAATAGTTGAATTAAAAAACAAAAATACAAATACTTCAAGGCAAAATGCTAATTGTTGAACCAAGATGATGGCTATATTAATAGAAATTTTCTATTTCAACTTTTGACATATAATATTTTTCTTAACAAAAATATTAGGAAAAACACATGATAATGATGTTAGTAAACAGTCAAACAGATGAATTAGTTTTTTAATAATTCTTCAAACAGCTCCTCACTTTTAACCTCTGACACATGAAGTAAGGCTAGCTCAACTTAGATATCCGCATCTAGTCTAGGATCCTGGGAGCCTCTCAGCCCATTACTCAAAAACACTTACACCTTGTAAGACACAAGTCTTCATTTTGTCTCGACTTATGAAAGTATACTACTTAACAAATGTAATGAGCACAATACCTTTAAGTTTACCCAATTTAACAGTGTCCTTTTCCAAATCTGCATTTAAATAATGGAATTACCAGGAATTTAGAATGAAGACTACAAATTAGTAGCACTTCATAAATGTAAACAGCAAATAAAAAGCTGTTCTCCTTCAAGGACAAAAAAAGGGAAAGAAAACAAGTCATTTCTAACAAGAGGAGAAAGGCTGACTGACTTTGGGACAGAAGTTGAAAAACTCCACACCAAGAACTATTAGGAATGAAAACACCATGTCATGTTATTAAGAGGCGACAAAAAGTGGGTTCTGGGTGGCAAAGAACAAAACAAGAGACAGGAAAGGAACTTCACTTGAACTTTCAGGTATCACCAAAGTTCACTCTCAGTTAAAATACAAGAACTCCAATTTGAAACTAACCCATCTTCTGGAGGGAAAGTACTTCTGACAGAACTCAGACTTTTACAGGAAAAAGTACCTTCAGAAACTATTCCATGCAACTTCCCCTTCACTACAAGGAAGTGAGAACCAAACTGCCAGCCAGTCTACGTCCCGATTCCTTAATTCCCCACCTAACAAACTGCAACTGTGATTGTACCACTAATAGTACAGAATGCCACAGCCAATTTACCCAGCACAGGGAGCTGGAAAAACCACAGGAAGCCAGTCACACGTACAACTCCAAGTTTCCCAGTGGCTCATATCAATTCCACTACTGTGCTCACATGAAACCATAAACCTTCCTACTTTAGAAAATCAAAGTTAGCTCATCTTCTCAGGTGTTCATAACTTTCACGAACAGGAAGGAGAGAAAGATAATAAATATTACGTTAATAAAATACTTCCTATGAACAAAGTTAATAATAAACGGACCATTTCTCTAACGAACTTTGGTCTCCTCCATCATTTAAAAAGTATTAAAGTCTTAAATAGACTTTTACATTTTTAGAAAATGTGTAATAAAGTTATGAAATGTATCAAACTATGCTAAGACACTGATATATAAGTAACAGATGACTGTATTACATATTAAAAATTAATATTTGTACGTAAGAAAGTTAACATAAAAATTTTAGGTGAAAGAATTCCATCTTCTAGGTACAAGGCATGAAGAATTTCTCTAAGGATTTTTTTTTAATCTATTTTTTATTGTATTTTTTCCATTAGAATTTATCCTCTTATACCCTGCCCCCTGCAATCACCACGCTGTTTTCCATTCCATGAATCCTTTTTCTGTTTTATTCCAACGCTGTATCCCCTAACCACAGAGCTGTCAGCCTGCTCCCCATCTATGAGTCTGCCTCTATTTTCCTTGTTAGTTCAGTTTGTTCATTAAATTCCATGTATAAATGAAGTCATATGGCATTTGTCTTTCTCTGATTGGTTTTCCTCAGCATGATGTTGCCCAGGTCCAACCATGCTGACACAAAGGGTAAAATTTTCTTCCTTTTTACAGCTGAGTAGTATTCCATTATGTAAATATCCCACAGTTGTTTTATCCACTCATCTGCTGATAGACACTTGGGCTTAAGGAACTTTTTAAGAACATTTATAATTTCTCTAAAATATAGGTTTTGGAAATAAGACAAGGAAGATTGTTTTTTAAGGCAATACTGATCCTGAATTTAGAGGAAAGCATAACATTGTTAATCTTGTGGTATAGTTCCTTCTACAGTAAGGGTCATTATTTATATTAAAGTACAGCAAAATCAACAGTTGATGATTACCAATGTTAGAAATGAAATTAATTTGTACCTTAAGTGAGGCTAGTGGGTGTTCTGGACCAAGTAAACTCCAATGAAAGGAAGCCAGGTCTTCATCAGGTAGAATGTGATTTCCTGGAATGCAAACATGGATACTATAAAAGCTATCACAACGAGTGACACGAGGAAACTCGTCATTGCATGTTGTAAGCTGAAAATTACCTTTACTTCTTTGTTTTAGACTTTACGATATGACTTTTTAGGACCACCTCACTTCATAAACCACATAAAACTTCCACACAGAAATAGGGAATATTTCCCTTTTAATACAAAGCAGCATACAGCAGGCAGACTTCTTGTAGCTGCCTCAAGTACATGAATTTGCAGTACACTTCCAACAGCATTTACACTGGGTACATTGTGTAACAACCTAAGCAACTTCCCAGCAAAGAACTAAGGTCAGCCTGATAATGCTAACTTGATACAAGTGTTCACTGGTTCATGAGACCACTGCACACTATGAACTAGTTCAACAGCAAAGGTGGAATCTGCAGCAAGGTTTAAGTGACAACAACTACTTCTTGGATCAACAACCTACCCTCCTCCTGCAATTTCCACCACCACGTACAAATAGATGTGACAAAGAAAAGACCACAGCACCATCAAGCAGTGTCATTCAGCTGTGCACCCTACCACTGGGTTATGTCACGAATAAGAACTGTATTCAGTGGAGAAGCTACATTTTGGAGAAACATTCTCCCTTCACTGTAGTGCTCAATGCCTGATATACTGACATCTTCAATATGTAGTTATCTTGATGCAGTTTAAAAGCAGTAATTTCCTAAATAATTCTGTGATTTTTATATCATAATTCAGTCACCACCACATGGAGATAATAGTCATTAATTAGCTGCTAATAGAAAGCAAAACAAGGTGAGATCATTTGCAATGTTCCTAATCATAATATTCTAGCACACAAAATCACAATATAAAAGTACTGAACGGCCATGATGTCCAGAGGAACAGAGTTAAGTCGTAACTGCATAATCACTACTTTGCACTGCTTTCCAGTTTATGGATTGCACAGAACTCCACTGTGAAGTATGAAGTGTCTGAGATTTGTTTAAGCTTCTACATGAAAAACTACTTCCAATTCCAACCTCAGTAACAGTCTATTAAAACATGGGTCAAATACATTTTAAATGAATATTCCATTCTACTTTTCTTTTTTTTTTAAAAGATTTTATTCATCTATTTTCAGAGAGAAAGAAAGGGAGGCAGAGAGAGAGAGAAAAACATCAGTATGTGGTTGCCTCGCATGCACCCCCAGCTGGGGACCTGGCCCGCAACCCAGGCATGTTCCCTGACTGGCAATCAAACCAGTGACCCTTTGATTTGCAAGCCAGCACTCAATCCACTGAGCCACACCAGCCAGGGCTCCACTCAACTTTTCCAAAACACAACTTATATAGCTATACTTTCTACTACAAAAAGGAAAAGAGAAATAATCTTTCTCACTTGAAGACACTGAAACTTTTAAACAAAATCTAAAATATGCTCATCCAATTAAGAGTTTGCCCATAACTTGCCTAAGCTTTCTGAAGAAATTCCAAGCCCTAAATTACTGTATTTTTAGGACTATAAGATGCACCTAGGTTTTAGAGGAAGAAAACAGGAAAAAAATTTTTGAAGCAAAAAATGTAGTAAAATAGTTAATAACCTGTGACCCCGCTCTACCCCGCCCACAGCGAGCCAGGCACTCTACATTCAGACTATAAGATGCACCCCCCTTTCCCCAAATTTGGTAGGGGTGGGAAGAGAAAGTGTATCTTATAGTCCGAAAAACATAGTAATTCATTACTAACTTTTCAAAATGTTACTGATTGTTTTCCATTTATTTTAAAATTTCAAGAAATAATTTAGCTAAAAGAGTATGAGTTGGCATTAAGTCCCAAGAAACATATTCAATGTTTCTTGAATAAATATCTTCTGTATCTCAAACTAACTAAGGTATTCATATTCTAAAAGCATATAATTTTCTAGACCATGAAAGTCAATTAGCTGTGCTGACCTGTGCGGTTTGGCATTGTTCCACAAAGCCAGAGGTTGCCAGTTCAGTCACCAGTCAGGTGCATACGAGAGGCAACCAATCAATGTTTCTCTCCCTTTCTTTCTCCCTCCCTTCCCCTCTCTCTAAAAATAAATAAATAAAATCTTAAGAAAAATAAAGTCAATTAATATCCCCAAGTTGTTTTGCATAGCATTTAAGTAAACATGAAACTTCTGCTTAAGAAGACGGACAGAAAACAGCCAATTTAAAGATACATATTTGAGTTTAGATTAAAATAAACAAAGAAAAGTTATGAAATTTTGTTGACTGGTAGTTATACAATTTGAAATGCTATCACCAAATAAACTGAAAAACTGTGGCTTGCTTACAATAGTCTCTAATTGTGTAGAACTTTTTTTTGGAATATTTATAAAAATCTGTTAAATAGAAATTTCTACAAGTAATCCACAATATTTATCTCCCTTCTTAATACAACCAAACTGGGCTGCTAACCTCCACAGACTACAAACTGAGAAAGTACAATGTGATCTCACTATCTTGAGCCCACATGTTTTTCAGTAAGGGTTTGTGTGTTACAAACAGCTTTCAATCCTGTCGCCACAGTTCATGGGTTTTAATCACAGGAGGGCCTCGTTCAAAACATGTTTACTTCTACTGTGGACACAATTCTTATAAACTCACAACAACCCAGAGCTGGATATTCAAGTAGCTACAGACATGCAGACAGAGGAGCTGACAGAAGAGAAAAGAGAAGAGAGAAAATAACCATAAAATGCAGATATAAAGTGTCAAATGACTGTATTAACTATTGTAGAGTCATTTTTAAGCAAAAAAATTAAATACATTATATAAAACCTTAGTTAAAACAAGGTTTCATTCTTTCTAGGTATTCAACATAAGAAATTCCTCCAAGGGAAATTTAAAGACATTTATATACTTACTTAAAATGTAGGCCTTGTAAACAAATAAGATAGTTTATTTTTGTTGTTTTTCTTTTAAAGTAGTGAGTGTCCTAAAATGAGGGAAGAAACCCAACAGTACAGCACTAACTCTACAGCATGTTTTCTTCCATAACAAATATAATTCATGCCAAAGATTTAAATGTCTAATTTTCATAGTGGGACTGTGTTAACATGTGTGATTTTTTTAAATGTTAATTTATTCACAAAATTAGTTTTTTGGCCCAGGTAGCAAAATACATAAATGAACACATCAGAACAAAAGAGGCATATTATCAGCAACACCAAAATAATACTAAGAAGTGCTTTTGTGGAGAAGCCCTTCCTCAGTTCTTTTAAATTTAAGATAGAATTCAAAACATTCCAGACCTAAAATTTAAAATATCACTATGTTCTTTGCATAGGACTCCTTTATGGCTTGAGACAGTTTTCACATTGCCCACTTACCTAACAGAGCGGCAAAGATAGGGAAGCGGTTTGGGTTCAGGTCCAGCTGCTTGGCCACCTCATGCATCAGGTATTGGCTTGTGGTGAGACTTTTCCCATTCCGGCTCAGTTTTAGGGCATGAGCACTGAAATAGTAGGGGATGTTGCACAGCGCGTAATCAGAGTCGTACGCAACCAAGCCATGAAAGCCGTTTTCTCTGCAGAAACCAATAACTTCTTGATGATGGTCCTCGATGCTCTGTGCAACCTGTACAAGTGAGAAGGACACTTGGTCAGAGGCTGGGCACCACAGCAGCATATATGCTCAATGTGCAGACATGTCTGTACAGAATCTGCAAACCCCATATATGGGAAAGACCCAAGAGAACCAACCGGTCCGAAATGCCATCCATAAAGGTATGCGGCACACTGTTCAAATGGGAAATCATGTCTGGGTCAGTAACATATGATCTCCTAAACACTGAAAATTAACTCCTGGTTTCTTGTCAAGTTCAAAGATCACCTTGCTTAAAAATACACAATGCCATGATTTTGGATTGGATTTGGATTTTGCATACAGAATGCAAAATTCAGTATTTTGAAGGAAAAAGAGGTGTTGGAACAAAAGAGACAGAACAGGAAAATAAAGAAGTGTGAAGGAAGGTGACAGAGAGAAGACAGCTACCCTCAGTGAAACCAGAATAATTTCTTCAGAGTAGATCAAATGTGTCAAACAGGCAAAATAATCAGAAGGATTAAAAAACAAAGCCAAGTATATTCATATACTACTTGTATATACTGAAGCATTCACCATATGGTGATGTTAATAAGAATAAACACATTTACCCCCAAATGATTGTCACATGCTTATTCTGTGCAAAGACCACGCCTGGTGGTGCAGCATCAGATTCAGGACCACTATGAGAACTAAGTTTAAATTTATGCCTTTTTAGTGATTAAAAACTATAGCCAAAGCCTCTTTACTCTACTAGCTCTCCCAACTGCAAGCAGTCACCCCACCTACCTCAAGTAAAAGGTGCCCAAAACCTCTCTGATCTTAAACATATACCAAAAGGCACTGGAAAACATTTTTGCTAAAATATATAAAGCTAAAGACAATCAATTCCTCTCCTGCTGTTTCCCAAACTCATTCACCAAACTCATTAAAATCTGCAGAGGTTTTTTTTTTTGTTTGTTTCTACAATAAATAAGGTATTTTAGAAAACATAATTTTAAACTAGATCAGGTCATTCAGCTCCTGTGGAAAATTTACTCTCCATGGAACCTTAAAAGTGAAAACACATGCCCTTAAATGTAAATTTCTACAACTACGATGTCCAATATATGGCTGTATGAATTAAAATCAAATTAATTAGAAATTAAGTTTTAGTGTTCATTGGTCATCTGCTATGTATCACTGTGGAATTACTCTAATTTCTCACTGATTCTCGTAACAGAATCAGTCACCAAATTTTGTTGGTTAGTTAAAATAAAATCTCATTTAGAGGCAAAGCAAACCTTTTAAAGATACATATTTAAAGGAAACATAATTTCCTGCATTCTTGAGGTAAAATTTTTGATAAAAAGATTTTGTAAGAAAAAAATAAAATATGCAATTAGTCATCTAATGTTCTACTTCTCAGAACAGGAGAATCTTTTCATTATCGCTTAAATCTAAAAACACTATACATCCACTAAAATAGAAAAGTATAGTTAAAAAAATTCTAAAATTAGGCTAGCTTCATTTTTTCACTCTAAAAAGGATAACCTTCAAGTCCAAGCTCTCTAACCTCAAATCACTTACTACATAGAACTTCATATTTGCAACATCTTAAAGCATTTAAAAATAACAGTAATTCCTGGCTGTTTTGACATCTTTAATAGCAGGTATGCACAATCTCTAAGAGTCCATGAAATAAAAGGATATGAGCTACCACACCCTTGCTCCCCACCCTCCAAGGAGTTCTAGAAAAGACAGCATGGCTGCTTGCTCCATAGATCAGATAGCTTAATAGAGATGAGGCAGAACGGAATGCATGGGTTCAGTATTGCATACTCAATATTTGTATTTTGTGAGAGTTGACTAACCCATTCTTCTGGGAAACTGAGGCTGTAAGTAGTTCAGAGCCTGGCCCTGGCTACCTCCAGGACAGAACCCCGGGGATGACGTGGCTTATATTCCCTGAGAGCCTACTCGCTGCCCATCACTCACTGGGCAGTGTCTCATGGCATTACTACCACATCATCCTCACAACCACCTGGAGGTAAGGGAAGGGATCAGTCCTTCCGGGACTGTCCACATAGGTGTTCAATAAGGGGAAGAGCCAGGTGCAAGGCCCAGAGGTGAATGTGGTGTGTGTGCAGCCCCACCCCACTGACCGTGGAGAAAGCAGCAGGTGATAGAGGCAGAGTAGGCAGTTTATCAGCCTACTCTGGCATGGTTTCAAAAAGGCTGCTGGGTTGTAAAACAATAGGCAATGTAGTTCCAGAGTTGTAAAATGGTTGTGCTCTCTGACCCAGTAATCTTACTCCAGGAAATAGAGCCTAAGAAACCAATGCACTCAAGAAAGAAAAGATTGGAAACCTAAAAAGGGTCAAGGGTAGACTCCTGGGGGGGGAATAAGTTAACATTAAGGAGCTAGGTAAATACAGAAGCTACATGGTGTTGTGGAGAAACCTGAGAAAAGCTTATGACAAAATACTAAATACATTTCAGAATATGATATCCTATACATTCAACCATGCAAAACTGTGGCAAAAGACTGGAAGGGAAAAAGCAAAAACCACCATAGTTTTATTAGGGTGGTACAATTGTGCTTACAAAAGACCTTTAAAAAAAAATCGAATGAAAAGCTGCATTAGTATAAGCCATGCCAATAACGGCCACCTCTGTGCCACCAAAGTGGAGACAAATGCTCCCCTTTCACATGTCCCTCTCATGCCAGATGACAACAAAGGGTACTCATCTGCATATCAAAGCCTGGGTATCTAGCACCCAGTAAGCACCAGAAGAATGAAAAACACTGATGGTCCCATTTTGGGGTCCCTCTAAGTCTCTTTAAACTACCTATAAAGATTAGTAAGATATACTGTTCAGTAGAAGCCAACATCCGGTAGAGAATTCTAGAAATTTTTCATCTGCCTCTAGACAGTGGAAAGTGGAGCACTCCAAAATCACCTCTTCCCCAAATACAATTCTGTGTTCTTTCAAAACATTTGGCTTCAGACTGGCATTAAAAACAAAGTGAATGAACTGTTAATAATTTACTACAATACTAATTTACAAATGATTAACAATACCTTAAATCCTTCCCCAAAGCTCACTCAACATTAAACAAATATTTGCCTGCTTAGAATTAACCTCCTAAAAAAAAATCAAGAAACCACGCCCATAAGCACGACTTCAAACCTGAATTAAAGCAAAGTGAGGCAACGTGTGCCCTGGTCTTGCTCATCTCTTCTATCTCATACACCCAGAGTGACAGTTATGGGGATGGAGGGGAGAACCAAAATTCATAGTTTCCAATTCTAGCTTGATGCCCAACCTGCCCAGCTAGGAATATAAAATTAGCAGATCTTTTAGGTTCCTTCAACTTCTAAAATTCTAATATTCTTCCCCAACTTTAAATCCCTTACACCTTTATGTAAAGAAAGGCAACATGGCATTAAAAACCACAAGGTAACAGAGATGTGATCTTTCCCAATGGGCAAGCACTAGAAGTGGGGTGCAGCAGTACTCAGGAAAGAAAAAGAAAACCACAAAAAACCCTGAAAAAGTTAAAAGCTGTCCGGGTGGTGGACACAACATGACTCTATGTATCTGTCCAAACTCAAATGATTATACATCTCAGAGAAAATGAACTTCAATGTACACAAATTTTTAAAATATCTGCTAGGATGCCAGGGGTACCAGGACAGAATGCAGACTGATAAATATATCAAAATGTATTATAAAATTTCTGAAATAACCTTAGTGAGTAGGGTGGGGGAAACTCCCCAAGCTAACTTTAGAAAACAAGTTTTGAGTTGAAGCTGTGAAGCCTGAGGACAGAGACTGGCACGTAGACACTAAATGCTTCTTGGTAATCTGTCTCCAGGGGTTGCAGGTCAGCAATGCTGAAACCACTTATGTGTGTAAGGTTGGAGTAAATGGATGATGGGTAAGCTGGTGCCTCCCTGTCACAGACAGGGATTAGAAATGTGCAAAGGAAAGAGGCCAACATGACTCTGTGGTGTTGCATTAACCATGGAGACATCTCTAAGGACTGGTAGGTAAGTGACAACACAGACAGGCAGGCACAGGCACGGAAATCGGTGGAGTTAAATGTGTACATACAGGTTAGTCTACGCATATACATCTCTCAGTTGTCAGCGGAGGCCTGAAAAGCAAAGCAGCAACACTCAGAAGTGAGAACACCTGAACCCAGGTCTGGTCTATTAAAAGGGACAACCTTTGAGAAAAATGAGTGATGCTGGGACAGGGAAATCCAAGGTAAGCCTGGAGCATCTACCCTTTAGTGCCAGAAAGAAAGGCAGTGGTCATAAACAAAGGATAGCGTGTGTCAGAGGGACACAGGAGCCCACCTGAAAGATACCCAATGACCAAAGCTGGAACAATTTATGCAACAAAATGACATAATATGTATTGGGTTATAACGCGAAGTACAAAATGAATACACAAGTCCATACTGATATACATAAATGATGAAATAAAGGGGACAGGTACAAATCTTCCCTAAAGAATTCAAATAAAAATGTAAAATCCCTCCCCTACCTTTGAATGTGAGCTGCACTGAGTAACAACTTACATGAACCAAACCAACAGATGAGACAACAACCATATCACAGAGCAGAGGCCTGGCAGACATCCCCTTTACCAAGTGACCAGGGTCATTATCAACTAAGTCCTGGTGACCTCATGCACCCTATAGTACAGTGAAATGAGAGGGGCACTGTACCTATGCATATTTTCCCCAAATCATAAGAAAACATCAGAGACCCAAAATCTGAGGCCAGCCTACAAAATACCTTCAAAGTGTCAAGAGAAACAAAAGCTGAGCTGTTTTAGACCAGAGTGGACCAATGAGATGAATCAAATTTAAGCAACAGGGTACCCAGGATTGGGTCCTGGAGCCAAAAAGGACCTAAGTGAGAAACAGATAAAATCTGAATGAAGTATATAACGCAGTTCAGTGTTCACCAATGCTAATTTCTCAGTTTTGATAATTATACCAGCTCCTAGGATATTAACATGCATGGAAACTGAGTGAAAGATACTTGAAAACTCTGAACCATCTTTGCAACTTTTCTATAAACCAAAAATTATTCCAAAAAGTTTATTTTAAAAGAAAAATTTTTCCCTGACTGGTGTGGTTCAGTGGGTTGGGCGTCATCCTGCAAACCGAAAGGTTCCCTCCTGGTTCAATTCACAGTCAGGGCATTGACTGCATTATAGGCCTGAGTTAGGGGTGAGCGAGAGGCAACCGATAGATGCTTCTCTCTTCCGTTGATGTTTCTCTCCCTCCCTTCCCCTCTCTCTAAAAATAAATAAATAAAATATTTTTAAAAATAAAGAAAGAAAAGAAAAATTTCAGTAGTCTACAGGACATCAGCTAAAGACTTTTCAGATACTTCATCAGGTGAGTGGGCAATGTCTCTAAGAGCCTACAAAAGAAAACACAACTCTCCCAGGACAATGGGACTAAGGGAAGTAGAAGGCCTCCCACAGATGGGGCTGGGTTAACAGACCTGTGAATGAGTGAATGAATGAATGAGGTCTAACAACCAAAAGTCAAAGAGTCTGATAAAGAACTGGGTGCAGAGGACTAGGTAGGGTAAAAAGAAGGCTAGCTGCAGTTTGGGTAGGTACAGGAAAAGGTCTGGGTTGTGTCAAAATAGAACTTGAGAGACAATTACTTAATTAAAAATAAAAATTAAATGTAGAGGTTAGCTAACACCTTTGGTTAGCAGGGCCTAACAGGGTATCAGCTGTTTTTTCCTTCAAGTATGTCTTCCAATCTGAATGCCTTTACTCCCATTTCCCATCTTGTCTAATCTATAATCTCACCTGTGTTTTGTTTCTCCAGTTCCCTGGCCTTCCAGATCCTGGCTTACACTGGGCACAGTATAATGAACTTGGTTAATCTACTTCTTAATTCTAATTTTAGAAGTGAACAAAACTATTAGATACAATGTTGGAAAAATTATTTCAATTTGAACTCTCAAAAAGTATAAAGCAACCTAGAACATTAAACCTGACTTACCTACCTACAGCTAACAGAAGGGGAAAAATCCTCCCTAGAGAGTGAACCACACTTATAATCATGAGTGGCTTCCTTACAGAAAATGCCATGCTGGTAACCAGAGATCACCTACCACCTTAAAGATAGAAGACCATGATTTATTTTTGCTGTGGTTGCCATCACACCATATCAGAATGCAGCTTCAGATCAAAGAGGTAAAATCCTAGATTCCTGCATGCAGAGCACAGGAGCTATGACCAAACACCTTGGAACCACTAAGCACCTTGCCTCCCCTCTCTCCACCCATCTGTCCACAAGAAATATAGTGGATGCAGTCAGCATTGCAGAGCTTCAATAGCTGGTAAAATGCCCTATTTCTAGTCTCAATGAAGGATTTTGTACTTAGAAAGGGAAAATGTTATTCTACTATATATTTGCCAAAATCCTAGGTAAATTTTTATCTCAATAGTTTTAAGTTTCATCATCAAAAAGACAGATACATCAAAACTTTTATTTTTAAAATGAATATTCCCAAGCTTACTTTGCAAGTATAATTATTTATCAATGCTGAAAGCAGCTATGGGACAGTCCCATAGAATGAAAAGTTAACAAAGTTACTTACTCTTAATCTCCAGTGAAGCACTTGCACAGTGAGGTTTTGCCTCTGGCATCAGGTGAGTGAACTCCACTGCCTACTTTAATACTTTCTGTACTTCCATTTCTTATCTACAAATAGTACTCCCCTACCTCACAGGGTAGCTGTGATGATTAAATGAGTTACTATGTAAACAGCTCAGAATCATTCATAAATAAGAAGCGCTTGATAAACATCAGCTTTTATTTATTTTTAAGGAAGCTATGTGAAAAGGGATCTGCTTCTTCATACCTTTGACACCAGACCTGAAACATTATGAGTTGTCATATACAGATTTTTCTGACACAAAGAAAAAAAAATACTATATGTGGTTTTTCTTTAGAATAATTTTATATCAGCTCAAGGAATAATGGGACACATCCCCCAGCCAGATACCAGATTTAAAAGATATAAGTCAATCTGAACAAAAGAAAATGAGTTGACCTAAGTATCTGTTTTTTGTTTGTTTTTTTAAATCAGGCATTCACTTTTACCCAGCAGAACTGTGGTCACTAGGTATAAGTGGGTAAGACGGAAGCTACTTACTCACTACTCAAGTCCAGCAGAAGAATGAGAATGTAAAAGTCAACCCTAATTTGGTGGAAGATGTTTACTGTTGACACATACTTTTAAAAGGCAATTTAAATGTTATAATCCATATTACCTATGTCTCTAAAAGAGAATCTCTCCTTCTCAGGAAATCTGAAATCAAGCTGATAAGCTTCCTACCTTACATATCTCTCTTGCTGAAAAGAACTGGTTGCAGGGTCATAAAAGCAAGGAAAAAAATTCTTTTAAAGTAAACATGTGACACAGGAAAAGACCCTTGGCTTCATTAATCATAAGGGAAATGTAAATCAAAACCACAAGTAGCTAGCTACTATCAAAAAAAAAAAAAAAAAAAAAAAAAAAAAAAAAAAAAAAAAAAAAAAAAAAAAAAAAAAAAAAAAAAAAAAAAAAAAAAAAAAAAAAAAAAAAAAAAAAAAAAAAAAAAAAAAAAAAAAAAAAAAAAAAAAAAGCCAAAAATCAGAAATAAGTAAGTGTTAATAAGAATGTGAAGTGGGAACTATCACACATTGCTGGTGATAAAGTAAAATGGTGCAGCTACTGGTGCATAATATGAAAGATAGTATGGTGCTTTCTCAAAAAATTAAACATAGAATTACTATATGACCAAGCAATTCCATAGCTGAGTATATATCCAAAAGACTTGAAAGCAGGAACTCAGATATATGAGTACCCATTTTCATAGCATATTCATAGTAGCCGAAAGGTGAAAGCAATGAATATGCAAAAGGTACTATACGAGGTCTGTCCAGAAAAAAATCAAGCCAGTGTTAATATAATGAGAATGGTTTCACGCAACATCCACATAACCTGGAAGCCAGGGAGAGTGGACTGGAATACACATGTGGGAACAATGATGACTTCACAGTAGTCAGTGGTGGCGGCAGACCCCATTGAGCAAGCATGTGTACTCTGTGGCTGTCACATTCAAAATGACTTGAGCGAACAGCAACAAATCTGTATCAAATCTAGCATTCAGCTTGAATGTTCCTCCGTGGAAAGTATTCGGATGATTTAGAAAGCTGCAGCTACGGGCAGCTGATGATTAGCAGCTTCATCACAACAGCACACCTGCTCATACATCACATCTTGTACATTTTTTTGGTGAAACATCAAGTCATCCAGGAGACTCTGCCCCGCTACAGTCCAAATTTGGCACCCTCGACTCCTGGCTTTTCCAAAAACTAAAATCACCTTTGAAAGGGAAAAGATTTCACACCGTAGATAAGATTCAGGGAAATATGAACGTGCAGCTGATGGTGACTGGGAGAACTGTGCGAGGTCCCCAGGTACTACTTTGAAGGGGACAGTGGTGTCATTGTCCTATGTATATCTTGTATTTTCTTCAATAAATGTCTCCATTTTGCATATTACAAGGCTGGATACCTTCTTGACAGACCTCATATATGTTTAATAGAATATTATCCAACCTTGAAAAGGAAGAAAATTCTGACATATGTAACCACATGGATGAACCTTGAATGTATTATGCTAAGGAAAATAAGCCAGTCACAGAAGGACAAATACTATGTGATTCCACTCATATGAGAGATCTAGAGCCATCAGATTCTCAGAGACAGAAAGTAGATTGGTGGGTGAAAGGGTCTGGGGGAGGAGGAATGGAGAACTAGAGTTTAATGGGCACAGAGTTTCAGTTTGGGAAGGTAAGTTCTGGAGAAGGATGGTAGTGATAGTTGCACAACAGTGTGCACGTACTTAATTTCCACTGAACTATACACTTAACAACTGTAAAATTTTTGTTATGTATAGTTTACCACAATTTTAAAAGTAAAAGTTTATAATAATGAAGAGTGACAACCACCCTTCCCCATCTTCTCAGGAATCTCAGTCACTTGGCTCCATGATGTAATGTTCAACTTGTCAAAAGATAGAAATTTTATTTTTCCTTTGGGTAATGACATTGGCATGCATGTAATGGACTGTATCTGCCAGGCTATATAAAAGAATGAGACTTCTTTTTTTTCTTTGCAATCTCTTTAGCAGACTGTCTGTGATGTGACAGTAGAAGGTGTCAATACTTAATAATAAAACTTTTCTTTCTCTGCTAAAAAAATTAGTAAGACAGATGTCATAAAAATGTGAACTTTATAAACTTTAAAAGTGAAAAATACAAAAATGACAAAAAGAGTAGAAAAGACCAACATTATTTGTTTCAGTGTCTATTTATCCTACTATATTAATTTTATAACAACTCCGCAAACTCCTAGCAGTAACATCATTGTTGAAAATCTAATTCCAAAATACAGTACGTTAAAATTTAAGTTCTGAAAGGCAGAAAATTGCATTTGAAAAACAATTTTTTAAAATTGTAAAAATAAATAAATTAATTAAACAATGCAAAAAAAATTTAAGTTCCATAATTTAGAGAATCTCAGATTGATACAATTTATTTCAAGTTGGTGACACTTGCAAACTCTTTATTGAAATATTTTATGACTCACACAGGTATAGCCAAGTGAAACACCATAGTGCTCATGTTCATCTAAGCAGTGCAGTGAGGCAGCCCTCCCTCCCCATTCTGGGCTGGCTGGCACTCTTGCTCCTGATATGAACAAGGCACTGCACTACAAAAAGTCAACCCTCCAGCAATACACCCTCCAGTCTACTTTTCTACACTAACTGGCAAAACAACAAAAGCATGGTAGATTTAGTCTTTGTAAAGAAGCCAATTTACTCCAGAGACAAGTAGGAAATGCCAAATGACTGGGGCACAAAAGGATCATGTTTCCAGATCCCAGATCCTTAACTACTGCAGACTTACCGTCACCTTTACAGATAATTTAGTATGTCAAGTTCAACTCTATACTGGCCCTGAGATGCCTAAAAACAATGTTCAATAGAATGAGCCAAAACAAGGAAAATGGCTACATTCAGCCAACGCCCCTAAGCATTCACCTCTTTTACGTCTTCAGCACAGCTCCTAAGAAAAGAAGCATAAAAGGGCTTATTAGCCTTTGTGTCAGGTGGCCACTGGCTTTGAACACAAACTTTCTACCATCTTTCTGCCATAATACTGCTTTGCACAGAGGGACTGAGTAGCTGCTGAGTGTGGAATTGGTTTACCTATCCATTTATCACATGCATTTTAAAAGACCCACTAGACAACCAGGTAATGTTCTAAGGGTTAGATAACAGGTAAGGTCATCATAGGACCTTCTATGGAAAACATAAACATAATTAAAAATTTTTTAAATGATACCAGCTATATAGAGACATTTGGAGAATTTTAGAGTACTTTCATCTAAAGTGATTCATTTATGCCTAATTGGTCTATTTTTAAAATTCTGTCTATAAAGCCATTGGAAAATAATCTAATTTTTCAAGTTCTAAAGTCCAGGGGTGTCCAACCTTCTGGCGTCTCTGGGTCACACTGGAACTAGAAGAGCTGTCTTGGGCCACACATTAAATACACAAACACTAACAAAAACTAATGAGCAAAAAAGAAAACAAGGTTTTAAGTAAATTTACGCTTTGGTGTTGGGCTGCATTCACAGCCATCCTGGGCCACAAGTGTTCCGCAGCCACGAATTACACTCCCCTGCTAACTATCTCCTCTTCAGGGTGAGGGATGGGCAAAAGGGGTTGAAGGTGTTAAAAAGATACAAATTTCCAGTTATGAAATAAGTAAGTCTTGGAGATGTAATGTATAGCATGGCAACTAAGTTAACCATAATGTACTGTATATTTGAAAGGTATTAAAAGAATAGATTTTAAAGTTTCTCATAAGAAAAAAAATCGTAACTATGTGAGGTATTAACTAGATTTATTATGATCATTTCACAATATATACAAACATCAAATCATTATGTTGCACACCTGAAAGTAGTATGTTGTATGTCAATCATATCTCAAAAAAGTTTTTTAAATAAAGTACCCCCTCTTATTACATGGTATTTGGCATTTATTCTATGGTTGATTGCTTACTAAGGCTGGAATGAACACTATGTACTAATTTGTTTCTTTCCATTGTATAAATTCCCACTGTACAAAACAAAATGAAGAATGTGGGTCTAGAAACATTTAAGAAATGGGATGTGTACATGTGCATATTTTAATTCAGAAAACTAAGTTGTATTTTTCATTACTTCTCTTCTTCATATACTTAGAAATCTGTATTTCAAACATTTATATGTCTTCACATATAAGTTGGGTCTTAGAATTCTTTTGTTCGCACCACAATTTCCTAGCCTCCACACTGCTGATATTTGGGGGTGGTACTTTTTTGTTGTGGGGCTGTCCTATGCACTGTAGGATGTTCAGCAACATCCTACATCCTACATGGGCATCTGTACACTAGATGCTCTCAAGTTCTTAATACTAAAAATGTTTCTAGACATTGTCAAAACACCTTCTAGTGAGAATCACACACTGGTCTTCAATGACGAGATTGTCCTATGGCATCAAGGTAAGTTCCAAATGTTGACACAAGAGAATGACAGCTAGTTCCCTGCCCTCACTAGACTAAGCTCCTTGAAGTCCTCTTTCCTGTTACAGTCACTCCTTATGCTTTGCTAGTATTAGGTCTTTAATGTTTGCTAAAAGAAGAAGAAATCATTACTGGGAACCAGTCAGAAAACAGAGTATAAGAAATTTAAGATAAGAAACACTCCGCCTGGCTGGTGTGGCTCAATGGATTGAGCACCAGCCTGTGACCAAAGGGTCACCGGTTTGATTCCCAGTCAGGGCACATGCCTGGGTTGCAGGGCAGGTCTTCAGTAGGGAGCACTCAAGAGGCAACCCCATACTGATGTTTCTCTCCCTCTCTTTCTACTTCCCTTCCCCTCTCTCTAAATATAAATAAATGAAATATTAAAAAAATAAAAATAAAAACACTCTTACATAATGACCATTGGTCCAGGTGTTGAAAGGAAATAATTTGCCTGGGTATGTAGATAGAACAAAGCAAATAGCTGATTGAAAAGTTGAGTGCCTACACTAAACACACAGCAGATACAAGGAGCAAAATTAGTCCCTGGCTTCAGAGAGCTTACAATTTAGTGGGGAAGATACATAAGCAGACTGTAGGAACTACTACTGCAAATGCAGATGACACTGCTTGTGTTTTCCTGGTTCACCTCTCTGAACATCAGAAGAGACTCTGTGAAGTCTGGCATTTGAGATAGGCTTTGAAGTGTAAGTAAAATTCTGACAAGCAAAAATGGGGTAGACAAGAGAGAGCAATATAAGCAGAAGTTGGACACTGTGTGTGGAAACAGTGAGGAGTTTGGGAGCATTTAAAAGTACAGTAGAGAAATTGTGAAACAAGAAGGAAGGTGGAATGGGTTCAGATTGCAGGGGCTGTCTAAAAGTCTCAATATAGCATTTAGATTAATGGTTTGTTTAAGTCACTGGCAGGAGAGTGACCCACCTGAGATGAAGTTCACTGGTAAGACAGCACATGTGGTAGCCCGGTCAGATCAGAGGCAATTCTGACTACTCCCCATAGTTAAGACATGGTTTAATGAAATGGCATTTACCCTTAGCATATATCTTGCATTCTATGTTTTATTCTATTTTATTCTTTACCATTTTTTCTAGATGCTAGTAAACATCCGGTAATTTGATGTCACAATCCACCAATGGGTTTTCAAAGCATTTGTTAGACCTTTTGGGTATACTTGGTGAGTTCACAGGCTGGGTACTGGAAATGAGGAAGAGGGTAAGGAGAGACTGCTAGGCTAGAACTGACATGACACATTGTAGGGAATGGCAAGATGGGAAAATGAAATGGCAAGGATGACTCTAGGGTGGCAGTGATCTAGTATGTACATATTTGTATATACTTTGTAGGGGTTGGATAAATTATGGGATATTATGCAGCCTTTAAAATGTATCAGGACTGTAAGTATAAATATGGAAAGATTTTTTTCCACATAATTAAAAAACCCAAATTCCTAAATAATACATTCTATAATCACATTAACCTTAAAAAATTAAAAACTTGCCCTGGCTGGTGTGGCTCAGTGGATTGAGTGAGTGTCAGCCTGAGAACCAAAGGGTCCCAATTCAATTTCCAGTCCAGGGCACATGCCTGGGTTGCATGCCAGGTCCCCAGTAGGGGATGCACGACAGCAACCACACATTGACGTTTCTCTTCCTCTCTCTTTCTTCCCCCTTCCCCTTTCTCAGAATAAATAAAGTCTTTTTAAAAAATTAAAAACTATATTGTGATAATATATTGCATAACATATAATATAAAAAATACAGAGGCAGCTGCTGTGGAAACCAGTATGGTGATCTCTTGAAAAATTAAACATAAAATTACCGAATGACCCAGCAATTCCACTTCTGGGTATACACCCAAATAACTGAAAGCAGACATTTGAACAGATTTTGTATACCCATGTTCACAGCAACATTATTCATTATTCACAACAGCCAAAAGGAAAAGCAACTCAAGCATCTGTGGAGAGCTGGATGGATAAACCAAATGTGGTCCATCCATACAACAGTGTTTTATCAAACTTAAAAAAAGGAAGGAAATAGAGGGGGTTGATAGTCACCAGAGGGGAGAGGGGAGGGAATTTCAGGGGGAAAGGGGAAGGGTTTGGAGCAACAAGTATAAAGGACACATGGACAAAAACTAGAGGGGGTGGAAATGGGAGGGGAGTGGGGAGGGCTGGGGCGGTGGGCTGGAATGGGAGCAAAAGACAGAAAACTGTACCAGAACAACAATTAAAATAAATTTTTAAAAAAGGAAGGAAATTATAACACAATTTTACAGTATGAATGAACCTTGAAGACATTAGGGTAACTGAAATAAGCCAGGCACAAAACTGGTACACTGAATGAAAATAAGTATTTTAAATGGATGACTGGTATGAGTTTATAATA
Source organism: Anoura caudifer (assembly GCA_004027475.1). Lineage (NCBI taxonomy): Eukaryota > Metazoa > Chordata > Mammalia > Chiroptera > Phyllostomidae > Anoura > Anoura caudifer. Next base: position 229,510 of record PVKU01002132.1, read on the forward strand.
TGGTCAATTTTGAACCCTAAGTTTTGCCTGGTCAATTGGAGGTGTTTAAGAATAAAGTACACTGCCAGTTTTCAGTATCTCCTGGATAGGAACTATGCTGCTCCCATTCTAAGTGGAAATTTTGCTATCAAATCTTACCTAAATGTGCACTGTGGGTAGGCAACCCCACCCAAGCATTCTTACACAATGAAACTGAACTTTGACTTCAGCAAGGCATTTCCCATTTTGAAAAGTTTACTGGTTACCTGTCCCCAGGTACCAATCAGCAAGCCCATTTCTTCCCATATAAATGCTGGGGTAATACAATGCTGGAGGGTTAAATAAGAGACAGTTCTGTGAGAGAGGACCTAGCAAGGGCCTGGCACCCTACAAATTAGTCCTCCTGCCCCCATCAACTATGCAAGAAAAGAGACCATCATCCCAAAATCTCAGGCCACAGTCAAATTTCATATTCTTCTGCTGACTTGAAATAGTAGTGCTTTATGGAAGATGTAAGTAAATACACCAGACCACTGATTCAGGATAAGATCTGAAGAACCTCATCATAAACACACACAGGAACAGTTAGGAACACTCCAGGGATTTAATGCCACTAAGATTTTTAAATAACATGAGTCCCTCACTAAGTGTCAAAGGTTATGATGACTCAAGGCACACATGAGGAAATGCTAGTAACCAGCAGAAGCCAAATTCCAGCCAGGCATTTTAGTTACCTGAACAAAATTAACTGATATGCAGGCCAACTTCTAATAGTTAAAGAAATAATTATTACATACTCTTCTAAGTCAAAAAAGATTTCTTTAAGCAAAGCTGATGGGAAATTAAAAACTTTCTGTCAATTTACAGAAGCCTAAAGAAAAATAAGATGGTAGATTTTAATAGGAGAAATGCCTCATATACCTAACATTACACATAGGTGTTCATGTCAATTGTCATGTTTTATTTAAGCTTAAAAAAAAAAAAAGGACTGATTATCATACGGTAAAATTTCCTTTGACATGTAGTTCTGTGATTTTAAAACATGTTACCACCACTAGCAGCAGGGTACAGAGCAGCTCCATCACGGCAGGAAACTACCTCCTGCTGTCCCTTTATATCCACACCTTCCTCTTTGCCCATCCCCTCTAGCAACCACTGATCTATCCACATCACTATAGTATTATCCTTACAAGAATATCATGCCAATCTATCTATCTTTTGAGCCTGGCTTCTTTCACTCAACATAAAACCTTAAAGATTGACCCAAGTTGTTACAAATATCAAAAGTTCCTCCCTTTTTACTGCTGAGCAGTACTGCAGAGTACAGATGTACCACCATTTAACTATTCATCTATTAAAGGAGAATTTGGTTGTTTCAAGTTTGAGCTATTATGAGTAATACCACTGTGAGAATTCTTGTATGGTTTTTGTGTGAACAAAATTTCATTAGGTAAATACCCAGAGGTAGGACTGCTGGACCATATCATAAATGTGTATGTTCCACTCTATAAGAAACCACTTAACCTTTCTCCAGGGGTGTGGCACACTCTTGCATTTCCACCAGCCACATCTACATAGGGATGGGGGATTCCAGGTGGTAAGCATTCATGTCAGCACTTGGTATTGTTGGTGTTGTTTATTTTAGCTTTTCTAACAGGTATGTGGTGATATGTCATCATCATTTTAATTTACTTAACCATTTTAATGGGCAGCTTTGAAAAATGGTACATACTGCCTCACTCCCTTAGAGTAAAATTTCTTCTGACTCAAAATCATCCCTTTACAAAGGGGCTACTGAAGTACATAGGATTGCTTTTCTAAAGTAGCCCCCCGGATTATACCTTTTTTAATAGTTTTTTTAATCTCCCTTGTGACGTCACATCTTGTTATTAATGGCGCTCTTGCTGGCAGACTTTCCGCTGCACCCTTTCTCAAGCTGAGTTTAGATAACAGTTTATCAGAATTACATCTGAAAAGGAGAGGGGAGCATATGAGGAAGAGAACTTGATTCTTCATAGGAAAGAGAAAGCTTTTTTTTTTCTTTTTCTTTTTGGGTCACTGTACCCAAAATTCCTGATCTCTCCTTTGGTTACTCACAAACTTCTAGCACAGTAGTTAATTTTCTTTGGTATTTTCCAAAAAGTTGAGGCTGCCAGATAGGTAGCCACCAGATTAGAGTCATTATCATATTAATCTATGCAATTAACACTATACTGTGATTCTATATTAGGAGTTAAAAGTTTATCTAAAGCAAAGTAATTACAGACAATATTATCTTGTGTCCAGAAACCTAACTGGAAAAAATAATCTTACATATAGTTTAAAGTTTTCAAGCACTTATTCACACATTGCTCAAAATTCTCAGTGCCTAGAAGGTAAGTGAGACATTCTCAGGGTACCATCATAAATAGAAAGAAATATTACAATTAAAAAAGAATTAAATAGTTCTTTCAAAAGATACAGTGACTGTTCATATACTAATTTTAATCCTAATGTTTACAGTACTCCTCTGAAAGTCACTTGATTAGAAAGCTCATCTGTCTTTCCAGCAGTAGTTTCCATCTCTAAACAAGATAAAATTGTTCACACTTAAGACATTTAGAGTTGATTACCTCTGATAACCTGCCTTACTTCTCTGAGAGCCCAGGCTCCAGAGTAAAAAATGCCAGCAGCAAACCATGGCTCTCACCCGAACTTCCTCAGAGAGGAACGCTGTGTCTGTGCCATGCTTACAGACCAATAGCTGTTCTGCCAGCAGCCTCGACCCGCAGACTTAGAAACCTTGTCACCAATTGCAACAGGATGGGGTGGGACTTCCGCTATCACTTTAGGCTTAGCCACCACCATCTCAGTGCAGGCGGTAAGGGACAGTTAAAGAAGAGTCTGAATTCCACAAACTTTGGGCTTCAAGCAGTTTCAGGTAGAAATGAAAGAAGGGAAAACAGATTGGAAAGAGTAGCAAGATCCAGAAAACTAACACAGCCCACAAAAGAAAATAAAGAACTTTAAAGAAAAGCAGTGAAAAAGGAAGCAAAACTTAAGACAAGGGTCAGTGATTTGCATGTTATCTCTGCCCTCAATGCTGGTCCTGAAGCTATTCGTGGCCCAGGTTCAGCTAGGCGCCCTCTGCCAAAGGGACAGCAGAGAAGCCAGGGCCAGAGCTCTAATTACCTGAGTGCCCGGCCCAAAGTGGCGGAGTCCCCATTGTACAGAGAGAAGTAAATCCTGGAAACTGATTACTACATGCTCTTCTCCCTGACTCAGAACTACTCCTTTCATAGCAGACACACACAACCCAAGACTTAGTTCACATAGACTCTAAATCACAGAACTGATAAAACTTCATTGTGTCAAATGTTCCTATACTTTGAAATCTAACACACAAAAATCAGGCAATTTCTCTAAAACTGTCATCTTACAGGAGGCCTGGGCACTACCCTAAGTTCGTTCTCAAGGGAGGCCAACTCCTCAGGCCTTATCCAGGTCACTGCCTGGATGAGACATGGTAACAAACAGCTGGCAGTTTCCACCCACCCCCACTGGCTGGGGACCCCTTCCTGTCGCCATCTAGCCCACCTGCCCCCATGAAAAACCTGTTGCTGTCCAGGCAGTGCTAGTCCGAAAAGGGTACCTCGTTAAAGTTCAGGCTAGTCACCAGTCAGCCTCAAAGTGTGGGGGAGCGAGCACTCGAGGATATCAAAGAGGGGGACGCTGCAACCTGAGAGCCTGATCTGCACCTACCCTGAGGTCCTGAGGGTCTCGAACCCCCGGGCACTCGCAGCCGCCAGTCGGGTTCCAGGTAGCGCGTCCATCTTGAGGCCCCGCGCACAGGAAGGGTCTGCGGCCCAGACCCCAGCAACCCTAAATCCCGGGGTCCAGCGACCCTGGCTTACGGCGACTCCTCCCCCGTGACCCTGAGTCCCCAAACCCCGGCCGACACCTGTCCCAGCACACTCCAATCCCGGGCGCCCCAGACCCCGGAACCCCGGCGACCCCGGCCCCCGCGCAGACCCCACCCCCAAACCCTGGCCTGCCCCGCCCCCGGACTCCCAGGACCCAGTCCGACGCCGTCCCCGGCCCAAATTCCGGCCCAACCGATCCCAGCAAGCCCGGACTCCCGCCCAGCCCGACCCGGGCCCCCGCCGCGCGCCTGCCGGCCGGCCGCACCTTGACGTGGAAGCGGATGAGCGCCAGGCGGATGCAGTGCGCCATGCAGACGGGCGGCAGGAACCAGACCTTGGGCGGCGGGGTGCCCTTGTTTTGGACATGGCTGACGATTTGCTGCGCCGTCTGGCGCTCGTTGCCCTGCCGCTTGACCCACTCATGCAGCCGCGCCTTCTCGAGCGCGCCGTTGAAGAAGACGAAGAGCTCGATGTTGCCGCCGAAGCAGGCCTTAGCCAGCGCGGCCAGGTAGCCAAGCATGTGGTTCCACTGGCCGCCGCTCACCCAGTCGGTGTAGAAGCCGCCGTAGAGGCGGTGCAGGCAGTTGTCGGCGTCCACCAGCAAGCGCAGCGGAGTGTGCGGGGGCCGCTGCCGCCCGCCGCCCACCAGGCTGCCCCGGGCCAGCTTCTGCAGCTCCACCGGCACCACGGCGCTCGGGCAGTGCTTCTCGATGTAGTCCTGGAAGCCCTGCACGCCCATGGCGGCGGCGGCGGCGGGCGCAGGGCGGCGGGGCGGCGGGGCCGGGGGCGGCGGGGCCGTGGCGCGGCCGGGTGGCGGCGGGTTCTAGGGGGGGCCGGGGCGGGCCGCGGGCGTGCTCATGGCCGCTGCGACCGCCATGTGCTGCTGCCTCCCAGGGCCATGGCGGGGAGGGACTGCGCGGTGCGCCGCTCCAGGCCCAGGCCAGGCAGAGGCGGCCTCTCGCGGGCGGGCGGGGCGGGGCGAGCTGACGTACGCGGCCGGCGGAAGGGGCGGGGCCGAAGCCTGCTGAGCGTGACCGGAGAGCTCTGGGGCCTCTTCCCGCCGCCGGCCGGGCGGAAGAAGACAGCCCTGGAGGAGAGGCAGGTGGGCTGCGTCGGCTCTGTACCGTGCCTGGGATCTCTGGAAGAGGCGGCTGAGTCCCCATCCCAGTTCCCCAAACCGGTCAGGCTGCCCTGTCCCCATCCCCAGCCGAGAGCCGGTCACCCCAAGGAAGCCCTTTCTCGTCCTCGGGTCCGTCCAGTCACTCCGACAATCCCTTTTTGTCCCCAGATCCGGTCACCCCGAGGAAATCCTTTCCTGCCCCGGATCCAGTCACTCCGAGGAGGGTCTCTGGGTCCGGTCACCCTGAGGGGCCCCGTCCCCGGGAGCTGGTCACCCTGAGGAAGCCGTTTCCCTTTCTGGGGTCCGGTCGTCCCAAGGAGGCCGTGTCTCATCCCTGGTCACCCTGAGGAGGCCCAGCCTTATCCCTATAGTCTGGTTATCCCGAGAAAGCTGGTCCCTCTCTAGGCTGGACTAGTGCCCTGGCCAGAGTGACGGCGGACGGAAAAGTGGGCAGGCTGGTCAGGAGCTTGGAAGTCGGGTGCCCTTGGAAGGGAGGAGCGAGCAGATGCTTCTGTTCCATGTGGAGAAAGATCGTGTCGCTGCGCTTTGCCACCGGTTGTAGGTACCGAGTTTTGGAGATGATCACCTGCTTCCTCAATCTTAATCATGATAGTATTTTAACTTAGAAAATACTCTTCGAACTTCCAGTTGTTCACTGGGAGGTGAAGTCTTTAATGAGGAGAAATTGAAAAGGTGTCGGATTGACCCCAGCATGCGGGATTTACGGCTCTCCTGGGTGAAACAGGGGACTTTGGGGAGCGTCAAGGGGCCCACTGGAGCTTCCTGTTGGGCAGCAGGGTTCCCTGCAGGTAGTTCTGACGGAAGCCACTCTGCTCTTACTGCCTGAAGGAGCCAGAGTCTTTCTTCCCTTTATTTGTTTGTTTGTTTGTTTTTAATCTTCCCTTTATTGTTTTCACACTGCTGACAGGTTTCCTGGCCCAGACCCTGCAATGACATATTTTATAATGTCTGAGTATACAAGAAACGTTAGTGTCAGATAATCATAGAAGAGACTTTAAAAGCAGGTTTGTTACAGCATGCGAAATGCCTCCTATTTTATTGCCACTGTGATAAACCATCTTCCCTAACTCCCTTTCCTGAGGCTGTTCAGCCCCAGCTAAGGAGAGGGAATTAAATCTTTCTTGCTCTAGCCACATCTTCTGGAAGGAAATCCATTCATGACTTATGTCCCAGAGTGCTTCCGTAATGGCTTTTAAAGTGGGGTTAATACTGTAAATATATTATGCTTCAATAAAAGATTTGTAAGAACAAATCTTTGCAGAATGTCTTGCAGAATGAAGCATTTAGAAACTCAGAACTCTTCATTTTTGAGTTCGGAGGTGGCATTTTTACTTACCTCCAGCCCTCTCCCATGTGTTCTTTTTCTGGAGAAAACTCTTTAGAGGAGCGGGCCCAGACAGCAGATGCAGAGCAGATGGAGCCTGAGCAGGTGTAGGCTACAAAAAGTCCCCATATTCTTTGTCTCTGAAAAGGCAAGTTTAATTTTTTAGTTTCTTATAATATCACCTCAAATACGGGACAGTTTGATATATGCATGAGTAAAATGCTTTTAGTATTTTGATAAGTATGTTTACTTTTTTAAAAATAAACTTGCATGTTAAGCCACTTACCCATGCACAAAATTGATGATGAAGCAGGATTATATATTATATAGAAATTCAATTAGTCATTTAAAGCCACATTAAACATTGACACCCCAGAAGTATCCAGACATCTTTGTATAACCCACTGCAGGTTCACAAGATTGGGTAGGAGTTGTATTTTAATTTATAGCATTCATTCCATATATTTACCTTCACTATGTACTGTTTTTTATTTCTTTTAAAATGCACTGGCTTTAAATTTGTTAAATGCTATAGTGTCAGTATCTGGGATTTTGGAAATAAATTTGTTTTTACCTTAAGACAGTATAGAATACAAAGGTTCTGGTGTCAGACTACCAAATCTGTGGTGTCCTAACTCTGTGCTCTTGAGAAAGTTACTTAACATTTTCACAGCTTGTTTTTTTTTTATTGTCTATACAGTGAAGGTAGTAATAATAATACTTACCTCTCAAATTGTTTTAAGGCTTAAATGAGATAATTATGTGCTTACAACACAACAAATGATCTGTAAATACCAGGTTTTGTAATTATTACTTCCACATACTATAATTGTATAGACTTGAGAACATGGACCATTTACTTTACTTTTTGAAATTTTAAAATTCATTATTGTGAGTATGAAACAATTCATTTATCCTTATTTTCCCTATTTATGTGTTCACCTTTAAAAATAACTAATTCTTTTATTTTTTGAGCAACATTATTAATCGCTGGCAAATGTGTGGCTGAGAAATACTTTACGTAAGCTGTATCCTTAGCTCAAATTTAGGGGTTGGTTGACGTTAAGTTTTTAAAATATCAAGGTAAAAGTAAACATCTATATTTAAAAATTAGTTAAAAATTTTAGTATCTTCTTGGGTTCTCAACATCTGACAACTAATAGCTGGGAACTTTCATTTCCAAGCACTTAATTTTTGGATAATTCACTTAAAGCATATGAGAAAACTTTTAATTTCACCAAGGGATTGTCATACAAATGAGAAAAAAATCTGAAAAATAAACAAAAATGCTAGAAAGGACATGTCCCCATGCTTCACAAAAATTATAAAAAGAAATCTCAGGAAAAAAGTTGATTAATAGACAAAGAGAGCCAACCCATGGTGTACAGAAATTAGCAATGTGTAGAAATTCAAGAACAGAAATACTTATTTTCTGCTCTTTCACATTTTAACCAATTAGTGTTTTTTTATCAGTTTACCTCTAACAAAGTAGGAAAATAATTGTCCATCTTATGTGATTCTTTTCAAACTAAAGTGTTTCATAGTAGAATGATACCTTTAATTAATATTCTACTTAGTTGAGACTTCTATCCATCAGCAATAAAAGGTCATTTTCATTGTTTCCAGTAAAGTAATAAAGACCCTTGCTCTGACCCATATAGTCATTGGCACATACTGGGGAGAACAGCAGGCTGGGGCTAAGCTTGGAATCTGTGACCCTGGAAGAGAGCAAATTAATTCCTGCTTGGGATTTGAATCTGTAATGTTTACTTAGAAGTAGGCTCTAATCTGTTAATTGATTGTCAACTTAAATTACTAGGATGACCACACAGATATATCTACAGTCTTGAAGATTTTGCTCTTTTTTGTTTTGGTATTCTGGAATTAGTGTTTTCTGTCTTTATGTGAATTAAAGTCCTGTTCACAGGTATGAATTCATTTTCTTTTTCAAACAGGTACAGTTATAAGGTATAGAGTTAAATGGGAAAATATAAGCTAATTTCTATAAATTCACATTTCTGGGACTTTTCAAGAATAAAGGAAACTCTCAAACGCATGGCTGACAAACACTCTCTATAATCAATTGCTTATATTTTGGCTGAAGGGATGGCGCACTCCTTGATCATTATATTTTTTCCTTCCCTATATTTATCAGTTGGGGGTTCTTTGGTGCCCATTCTTTCTGAAGTCTGCATACCCTGTCTGCCAGTTCCTCCCAACATTTCTTGAATATCCAAGAACTCTTCCTTCCTCATTTATCCTTACTGACTGTCACAAGAAACTCTGGCATCAGACTCTGTCTTGACTCTCACCCTCGCCACTGAGAGCTGCTGAGGAGTCAGCTAACAAACACCCACAGGGGTGCTTTGGAAGACAGTACTCAGTTGGGTATATATTCTTATTTGGGTAGAAAAACTTTATAGTCATCCCTGAGGCACTGCCTGATGGAATCTTCAAGACTTATTTTTTAGTAAACTAAATTTTATTTTTAAATTTGATATAAATCTGATGAGAAATTAATTTTCAACCAGGAATTCCCATTCATAAGTACAAAATTATTTTAAGATTTAATCATTTAGAAATCACTATTAAATGGTCTATTACACTTGTGCAAACCATAAAAAATGTTTCTGGAAGAAGCAGTTCTCTCACACCAGAAAATGAAAAGCACCCAGGCCTGACCATGCTAAAACACATAAACCTGACCTCCAGGGAGTCTGTGGTCTCAGACACAGGTGGGAGCACATAGTCATCCTTTGGAAATGGAACTGAGTCTCCCTGTACAGACTGTTGCCAAAGGAGCAGGTTAGGGTTGTTAGAAAGAAGAGTTGAACAAAAATTAGGTAAAATGTATCCAACCACATAGTGAAAAGAATATGGTCGCTTTTGTTTTAGTACAGGGAAGCAAACCCCAGAATTGGCAGCTCACCAAACTACAACAAAGATGTGGGTACCTTTAGGAAGGGAAAAGGAATGCTTAGTGTCCAAACAGACATATGGTCATGACATACACGATAAAACCATGTCTGTATCCTGTCTTTCAGAGGTATAAATACTCGAGCTATGCCTTCTAAATCTTGAGCCATTGATTGTATACTGAATCACAGCTGAGCCACATGCCTAAAGAACTGTCCTGTTTTAACTTGATCCATTTGTCTCTTTATTTATTTAACTCTCCACATACTCAACTACTGTAAGAAACTGAAATCTTTGTTATCACAAAGATTCTCATAAGAAACATGGAACTCCTCACAGCTACCAACATACACTATGACATTTTCATGACCTATAAATCTAGGTATCCTATGATACAGACACTGGCCAGCAGTGTCCGTGTCATTATGGATGAAATAAAACATACACACAGACTACCAAGTCTGATGGAGGAATAAGGACGACAGCATGGCTTTTCTCTGAAGAGGAGCAAAAGCCGCAGCCTCTGCCATGACAGGCCTTTATTCTATATCTCTCCACATTACCAGATGGATCTTCCTCACTATCCCCGTTACAACAAAGGAGCCAATGCCCCTCATTACATCACTGAAGAAGGATATTAGTAAATGAATAGGCAGCCAGTTACACTGGTCTTTGCAAAGTACTTGCAGGGTGAGGGGATTTCAGCAAAGAGCAAGCTTCAAAACAGCCTAGGTATATTGCAAATCTGATTACCTACAAGAGAACTTATTTGTGGGTATGGGTCCTGTGCATCTCCAAGCAGGAGCTGGGCCTACACCACATAGAAGGGTCTGCCACATCCTATGCCAAATAAGGTTAGTTTTCAATAGTTTAATACATTAAGTAGATGCTCACTAAGTATTCATGTTTTTCATATTTGTAAGCTACATATTGAGACTCAGACTTATGTCTTCCTCTCCAGAAGCTCACAGTCTACTAAAACAAAATATGTGCATATATAATGTATTACCAAGAAAGGTCAATTAATGTCAATGGTCAGGTCAGAGAATATATTATGAGAGATCATATGAGGAAGAAACTAATTTTAAATTGGAGCTTTACCTTTTCACTTTTAGTCAAGGTGTAGTAACAGACTGATTACCCTCCCACCTGAAATAACAAAAGACAGACAAAGTATGTCAAACAATGGTCCTTATGACAATGACCATCAGTCAAGGACAGACAGAGATCCACGAGAGATGGGAAATAGGAGGTGAGCCCTACAATTGAGCCCGCTCACTGCCTGGTGAAAGTTTCCAGGCCATGATGTGAGGAAGGGAACCTACAGATCTTGGTAGCCTCCCCAAGTTAAAGAAATGAAACAGAATCTGGGCTGAGTAAGGTGGCTAGAATTCACAAAGCAGAGTACTAGAGAGAGAAGTTCTCTACCGAGAGGACTCCAGGGATCTGCAGAGGCTGCTCCTCAAATCTTTAGCTGAGGATTAATGCATGAATGTGAACAAGCTACTCAAGGCAGAGGGAAGGATGAGAAGGTACAGTGCCTAAAGCTCATACAGCCAGAAGTAATGACTATTCCTAACATTGGAAAATAATCACATAACTTAAAAGTCAGCTGGAGTACTAGAAAGGACTCCCTCAGTAGTGAGGTAAAATTTACAAAGATTCTGAAACAATGATGAAGTAGGAAGCAGCAAGATTCTGTCTCTCAACTAGACAAAAATGGTACTGGCAGAATCCAAGGTAACTGTTTTAGAACTGGAGTCTGCTAAAGGCTTGCAACTTCCAGGGAAGGGCTTTGGTGGTAAGTTTTGGTCAATTTCAGCCCAAGGCAGTAGCAGCTACCTATCCCAACACCAGACATGTGTCAAGCACTTTTGCATGTGTTCCTGGAACAGCTTGTAAGCACAGGAGCGAATGTGCAAAAAGAACCCTGTCCTGCAAATATTGGGAATCTGTCTGCTGATTACTGCTACTTTCTGATCACAGAGATGCAGACAAAATGGGCGGGTAGCCATTATTGTTGCACTTCCCTACTGCCCCCCCCCACTGCACCCATTATTGCAAAAGACTCCAACTGACTTGCAGAAGATTTAAAATGCCAGTGACCTTTTCTCCTTCTTTCAGTTTTTCTCTTTTCCCCTTTAGAAAGTCAGACATTAAAGACTGGGACATTAAAAAACAACTGCACGTTCGGGGAAAATTAGAAAGTGACTACCCATGCCCAAGGATAGGCTCAGAAAAGTCCTAGAAATTACATTTGTACCTCATGCTGATCTTTGGCACAGGGACAGACTACAACAATAAAAAAAAAAAATAACAAAAACCGCAAACCCTGGTCAGTGAAGAGAATCTGATTTCCAAAGTTAATTAAATTTATTAACATATTAAATTTAAATGTCCAGTATTAAACAAATAAACAAAAAAATCACACAAGGCAAACAAAGAATCAGGAATGTATGGCCCATTCAAAGGAAAGTGTAATTCAACATCATCTATTCCTGAAATACAGTTAATGGAAGACATTACCAAAGACCTTAAAATGACTGTCTTAAGGTGTTCAAATAACCACAGGAAGATGTGGAAAAAGTCAAGAAAATGAAGCATGAACAAAATGGAAATATCAATAAAGACATAATATAAAAGTAAACCAAACAAATTCTGGAGTGGAAATGTTCAATAATTAAAATGAAAAATCCACTATAGGGATTCAAAGGCAGATTTGAGCAGCAAATGAAACAATCAATGAACTTCAAGATAGGACAATGGAAATTATCCAGGCTGAGGGTAAAAAGAAAAAAAGATTGAAGACAAGAAATGGAGCTTATGGGAACTGTGGGACACCACAAAACATATTTATCATGGGAGTCCCAGAAGGAGAAGAGAAAGAGAAGCAGTGAGAACATCTGAAGAAAGAATGGCTGAAAACATCCAAAATTTGGTGAAAGATGAATATAAATATCCAAGAAGCTCAAACTTCACGTAAGATGAACTCAAAGAGACACGCTGAGACACATTTTACTCAAACGACAAAGATGAAAAGCAAACCTTGAAAGCAGCAAGAGAGAAGCAAATTATTACATGCGAGGGATTTTCAATATGATTATCTGCAAATCTCTCATTAAAAACTTTAGAGGCCACCCCTGGCTGGTGTGACTCAGTGGATTGAACACTAGCCTGCAAAGCAAAGGGTCACTGGTTTTATTCCCACTCCGGGCTCATACCTGGTGCAAGCCAGGTCCCCAGATGGGGACATGTGAGAGGCAACAATACATTGATGGTTCTCTCCCTCTCTTTCTCCCTCCCTTCCCCTTTCTCTAAAAACAAATAGAGAAAATCTTTAAAAAACAACAACAAACACCTTAGAGGCCAGAAGAAAACCTATATATTAGAATTACTAAAAGAAAACAATTGTCAACCAAGAATCCTGAATCTGGCAAAACTGTCCAAAAGTGAGATAGAAATCAAGAAATTCCCAAATTAACAAAAGTTGAGAGAGTTTGTGACCACTGAATCTACCTTACAAGAAATGCTCAGGGGTATCCTGCAAGGTGAAATGGAAGGGTGCTCAACAGAAACTCCAAGTCATGGAGAAATGAAGATCTCAATAAAGGTAGACACATGGGCAATTTTAAAAAACCACTATTATTGTAATAATGGTTTGTAACTTTTTTATTTCCTACATGATTTAAGAGACTAATATATTTAAAGGAAAAATTATTAGTGTAAAAAACAGTATTACTGTAACATGGACTTGTAACTCCAAATCTTGTTTTCTACATAACTTAGGGGACTAATGCATTTAAAAAGAATTATTAGTCTATGTTTTGGAGTACATAATATATAAAGATGTAGTTTTGTGATATCAACAACTAAAAGGGGAGGAATGAAGCTATAAAGGAACAGAGTTTTGTATGTTATTGAGATTAAGTGGTTATTGCCTTTTTTTAAAGATTTTATTTATTTATTTTTAGAGAGGGGAAGGGAAGAAGAAAGAAAGAGAGACAAATATCAATGTGTGGTTTCCTCTCACATGGCCCCCACTGCGGACTTCGCCCACAACCCAGACATGTGCCCTGACTGGGAATAGAACCATAAGTGGTTATAAATTTAAATGAGAATGTTACAGCTTTAAAATGTTAAGTATAATCTTCATAGTAACACACAAAAAAAGTAGCTGTAAAATATACACAAAAAAATTTAAGAATAATTTAAACATTTGACCAACTAAACACAAAAGACAGCAGGCATTCAGGAAATACAGACAAAAAAAAGAAAGCTATAGTGCAAATAGAAAACAATACAATGACAGAACTAAGTCTCTTCTTATCAATAGTTGCTTAAACTATAAATGGATTAAACCTTCCAGTCAAACAGAGATAGATGAGATGGATTAAAACACATTATCCAACTAGATTCTGGAGATCTAAAGATATAAACAAGTTAAAAGTGAAAGGGTGGAGCCCAGACTGGTGTGGCTCAGTTGATTGGGCATCACTCTACAAAGCTATAGGTCACCAGGTCAGTTCCCAGTCAGAGCACAGGCTTGGGTTGTGGACCACGTCCCCATTTGGGGGCAGGGAGAGGCAACAGGTCTGTTTTTCTCCCTCTTGTTCTACCTCCTCTCTACAAATAAATAAAATCTTTTTTTTTAAAGTCAGCTAATGGAAAAAGTATTTTATGCAACAGTAACCAAAAGAAAGCAGCAGTGATTATGCAAATATCAAACAAAATAGACTTTTTAAGTCAAAGTTTAGAAGAGACAAAGGACATTTATACTAATAAAAGGTTAAATGTAGCAAGAAGGTATAATAATTATAAACATTTATGTAACTAATGACAGAACATCAAAATATATAGAGCAGAAACTGACAGAATTGAAGGGAGAAATACAGAGTTTCTACAATACTAGTTGGAAACTTCAATTTCCTACTCAATAATGGTCAAACCAACCAGACAGAAGATAAGAAAGGAAATCAAGACTTAACACAATAAACCCACTGTATCTAACAGACATACATACATACACGGCATACACATTTTCCTCAGATGAACATGGGACATTTTTCAGAACAGAACATGTAAGTAATAAATTAAGTCTCAGATTTTAAAAGGTAGATATCATGCAAAGGATCTTCTCTGACCAGAACTGGGTGAAATTAAAAATCAATAACATAAGAAAAACAGGAAAATTTACAAAATTGTGGAAATTAAACAACATACTTTTAAGCAACAAATGGACCAAAGAAGAAATTACAAGGAAAAGTACAAAATACTTACAGATAAATGAAAATGAAAATACAGTACACTAAAACTTATGGGGCACAGTGAAAGAGGTACTGAGGGGGAAATTTATAGCTATGAATGCTGACATTAAAAAACAAGAAAAGAGGGTAGGGGAGTTGTAAAGTTTAAAGGGAACCAAATACATGGTAATGGAAGATGGTTTGACTTTGGGTGGTGGGCAAAAAATGAAATATACAGATCACGTATTATAGAAATATACACTTGAAACCTATATAATCTTTTTAAAAAAATTTTATTTATTTATTTTTAGAGAGACAGGAAGGGAGGGAGAGAGGGAGAGAAACATCCATGTGTTGATTGCCTCTTATGTACCCCCTACTGGGGACCTAACCCGCAATCCAGGCATGTGTCTTGACTGGGAATTGAACCAGCAACTTTTTGGTTCCTGGACTGGTACTCAATCCACTGAGCCACATAAGCCAGGGCTGGAACCCATATAATCTTATTAACCAATGTCACCACAATGCATTTAATAAAAAAAGAAAGATCCCAAGTCAACAACTAACTTGACAATTTAAGGGACTATATAAGGAACACACTAAATCCAAAGCTAGCAGAAGGAAGTAAAAAAGATTAGAGCAGAGACAAATGAAATAGAAAACAGAAAACCAATAGAGAAAATCAATGAAACCAAAAGTTGCAACTTTGAAAAGATAAGCATAGTTGACAAATCTTTAGCCAGATGGATTAAGAAAAAAAAGAAAACTCAAATTACTAAAATCAGAAATGAAAGTAAGGACATTGTACTGATTCTGCAGAAATAAAAAAATATATAGGAGCATACTGTGAATAACTGTACAATAAAAACTGGATAACTTAGATGTTATGAACAAATTTTAGAAACACAAAACTAAATCATGAAGTGCTAAAAAATCTAAACAGACCTACTAGTAAGGAGACTGAATCAGTTATGAAAAATCTCCCAACAAAAAAAAAGGCCTGGACCTGACAGCTTTACTGATTAATTCCCCCAAACATTAAAAAAAAAGAACTAAAATCAATACTTCCCAAACTTTTCCCAAAAATTAAAGGGAAGGGAATACTTTATAATTCATTCTTTGAAGCCAGCATAATACTGGTACCAAAGCCAGATAAAGACAAGAAAAGAAAACTAAAGGCCAATACCCTTTATGAACATTGATGCAAAAATCCTCAACAAAATACACCAAGCAGAACTTAGCAGCATAGTAAAGGGTTGTACATCATGACAAAGTGAGATTTATTCCTAGAATACAAAGGATTTATTCACCATACATTGAAAATGGATCAATATTATAAGCCTCATCAGCAAACTGAAAAGAAAAACCACATTGTCAAATGCAGAAAAGCATTTGACAAAATCCAATACCCTTTCATGTTAAAAAAACACTTGACAAAAATAAGACTAGAAGGAAATTACCTCTACATAATAAAAGCCGTATGTAAAATAACTGCAGCAAACATAATGCTCTGGTGAAATACTAAAAGCTTTTTCTTTCAGATCAAGAACAAGGCAAAGATGTCCCTTTCACCACATATATTCAACATAGTATTGGAAGTTCTAGCCAGAGAAAATAAGAAAGAAAAAGAAATAAAAGGCACCCAAACTGGAAAGGAACAATTAAAATTATCTGTTTGTAGATATTATCTCATATGTAGAAAAACCTAAAGATTCCACCAAAAAAGCTGATAGCACAATAAGTGAATTCAGCAAAGTAGCAGAATACAAAGTCAACACACAAAAGGCAGTTATATTTTATATAAAAACAACAGTCTGAAAAGGAAATTACAAATATGACTCCACTTACAATAGTGTCAAAAAGAATAAAGTACTTAGGAATTAACTTTTTTTAAAATTATATTTTATTGATTATGTTATTACAGTTGTCCCATTTTCCCCCCTTCATTACCCTCCACCCTGCACACCCCCTCCCACCCACATTCCCCCCTTTAGTTCATGCCTATGTGTCATAAGTTCTTTAGCTTCTACATTTCCCACACTATTCTTGCCCTCCCCCTGTCTATTTTCTACCCACCATCTATGCCACTTGTTCTATGTACCTTGTCCCCCTTTC
>PVKU01002133.1:0-117591 GCA_004027475.1 Anoura caudifer
TCCCTCCTCCCTTCTTCTCTTTTACTGCTTTTGAACTTAACTCAGTGACCTCAAGGGTGATATCTTCCAATATGGATTTATCTACAAATATACACACAGAAAGATAAACGATAGCTTTCCACTGCTGGGTAGATTATTAACTGCTCGTATGCCTTTATCACACATGTTTTTGTGTCTGACAATTGCTTGTAAAATTTATATTTTTTCCTGCAGTTCTCCAATAGCTTCCCTGTCATTATCACGTGTCTTCTCCTATATTGGGCCCACAGGGAAAACCCAATTAATAACCGCGAAATAAACAGCTCTCCAGCAAGACAGACCTTCTCTCTTTTCATAGCAACTCCCTAGCAGGGCTGTTTCCATGGACACATGACCTGTGAAGTTGTGCAGGGTCCCGTGCTTAGAAGGGCCCCATTCTTGGCATAATGCTTTGCTGTCATGGCCTTAAAACTGTTAACAACTTTTTATCAGGGGAGTTGCATCTTCATTTTGTGCGAGGCACTGCAGTTAAGTAGTCATCCCTGCTTCCTTAGTAGTATCCGCTTCTTTCTTCGATTCAGAGGGCCTGGGGCCCCCCAAGGTCAGACCCCCAAGCAAGGTCAAAGGGGTCAGACTGCCCCTGGGTATGTGTTATTATCGTGGGAGGGGACACGGTAGGGTTCTTTCACTGACTGGTAGGGACTTTCCATCATCCTGTCTACCTTCACGGAGAGAATCTCCCCAGTCTCCTGGATCACCTGGTGACTTTTGCTTCAACATATTCTTCTCCCTGGTCTCAGATCTCAGTTTCCCTCCTCCCAGGGCCCTTCATCTGAACTCCACCTTCAAGTCACTCATCCTGATCAGGTGACTTTGGATGGTGACACAACTCGGTGATTCAATGGCGAAGTGACTGATCCTGATATCTAAGATCTTCTGGATCTAAAGTCTGCGCTCAACTATTCAGCACAACCTGAAAACAGCCTTCCTGATAGTGACTAAAGTGATGTCTAGGAGCAACAACCAAGAGATGGGCTGAGGGGAAAAGTGGGAAACAAACACTTGGAAAGAAACGGATTAAAGGATGGTAAGAGAATCTACAGGAATCAAAAAATAACAGGCCTAAGGAAGAGCAAGCTGTCCATCACTTGTGAAGATATATGCAACCAAATATGCAATATTATGAGAAAGGAGGCAAGGAAGGTCTCCCTGTGAGCATCAAGTTGATTGTAATGTCCACTATTACCTGTTAGTCCAGGTACCATCGCGAAGTAAAAGCTGAGGCCACTGGAAAACAGACCTGCCAGGAACCGGGCCATGTCTTTCTGTTTTGAACACGCAAACACCCACACGCATACACATCCACACAGAAAAGGACAATAACAATCGTGCCAATATTCTATTCCGTCCCACTTATTTTGTGAGCTGCTTTTAGGGATAAGGTTCTTTATCTTTTGTCCTAGCACTGCCGTTATCACAGTGTCTGGTACTTGGCGTCTGTTTTCGAAATGCTAGCTCCTTCTTTCTGGCACCTGCGCGTTCTGCATGGCGTTGACGTTCAACGCAGGTTCAGGGAGAGTAGAAGAGTAGCGAGCACGGGGCACACTGAGTGGCCTCAGCTTCCTGTTTTGCTGCTCCCAGTTCTGCAGCCTCGGACACGTGTCAGATTGCCGCATGCATCGGTCCCTTTGTCTGTAGGCAGGCTGACGTGAGGATTCCAAGAGCCAGGATCCCGACAGCACTTACGATCCCCTGGTTCTACACTCAGTGAGTGTCAGCTGTTCTTACCGTTGTCGACCTTCCTCTCTGCCTTGTGAGAAAACGGAGGTGGACTCCGCAAAGTCCGTAGAGAGGTCCTGCTTTGGGGGGCTTTCAGAGCCACATTGCCTGCTTTGGGGAAGGCCTATAATTTTCCGAGGGTCCCATAGCATCCTCACCTTGTAGAGAAGGAGCAAGGCTTACTATGAATGTACACCTGTCCACGGGCCTTTTCCTTTGTTTCTCTTTCCTGCTTATTCCCTGAGGAGAAGAATGTTTCTGACTGTTCACACCTAGAGCGGACTACAGAAACGTGAGTGTACCCTGTGGCTGATGCTATTTCCAGACAGTGACAGAGCCGGTGCAGCGCCAAATGGGACAGGCAGATGAGGATGGTCTATCCAACGCACAGATAAGGACGAAACAGAGCACACTTGGGGAGAATCTCTCCAGGAAGTCGGTGCGACCAAGTGTGAAAACACTGACAAAATTGGTAGGGCTTCTGAAGAAACTTAGGGGCCTCTCTCTCCACTTCTCTGCAGCCTCTGAAAAGCAATGAAATCAAGCCAATTCGACAATAAATATGTAGGATGCATTATTTAGTTTCACCTGCAGCTAACACAATGGCAGACCTTGGCTTTTTCCATTGCTCACAGCTTCTTTGTGGAGAGAACTCGCCCCACTAAGTGAGAGCTGTCCTTGATACTCAAACAACATTAAATCTCTCTTCTTGTTTTCAGGTGCAAAATGGGACATTTGTGACTTGCTTTTACGGTACCGAAAGCACTTAGGTTTTTAATTGATTATTTTTTTTAGAACAGCCAAGCTCGCCATTGGAGAATCGTTTGGATTTTCAAACAAAGCTCAAGGCCACAGGAACCCTGCAGAGTCCCAGAATAAAGCAACATTACATCTTGAAGAAAGCGTTCGATTTCAGCAACAGCTGTGCTAACATTCATCAACCATATCCTTCACTGCCCCCCGTAGATGCGCGTAAGTGGGCTCCCGCTGGATGAGAGTGTCATGCTCGGTGACCTTCCAGATTGTCATGTTCTGTGGCATTTTCTCTCCACGCAAGCATCAGGTCCTCAGACCGCACTCACTGACCAGACTCAGAGAGCCCCCGAAGAAGTCAGATTACAGAAGACAAGAGCTCTCCCTAGAAGCCGAGGAGAAGAAAAACAACTTCTGTGCTCCAAGCTGGCTTGCTCAGCCCCTTCTGTACGAAGGAGGCGCGTGAGAACATTTGTGAAATTATGACGGTAGCGTCATCGAGGTCACCTTTGCCCCCTGAACACTGCGTTGTCAACAGTTACACTGCCAATTGCTTCATTTAATTGCCTTTGAATGTTTTTCACTAGCAAAATAGTAATAATACTATTGGGCTGAAAGAACAGCTTCCTATCCTAACATGTCTTCGGATCACAGCTGAGTGACTTAGGTTTTTTTCTTTTTCTTTTTTTTGCAGCCCATCCACAGGAAGGGACAATAGAACTATAACATGCTACAAATATTTAACTCATTTGTTTGCTTTGTTGATTAGGTTCCATTTATAGAACCAGAGACATGGAAACAAAGAACAAATTGACAGTAACCAGAAGGGAGGGAGGGGGGAGGGGTATAACGGGGCAAAGAAGGGGAAGGGTCATCAAGGAACGTGTATGAAGGACCCACGGACAAAGACAACGTGGCAGGAGGACGAATGCATATGGGAGGTGGTGGTGGGTAGTGGGAGAGAGTAACGGGGGAAACTGTAACTGAACGACAATTAAAAAGCTACTAGAAATATTTAATCCAATGCACTGTGACACTAATGTAATACATCTCAGACATGACAATATGAAACTATTTGCTTTAACTCTCTGGGGTTGCTGGCAGCCACACTGTGACAAGTGTCATCTTCAATAAGAAGATAACCTTTAACATTTAATTTTAGCACAAACATCTTTTACTAGCATAAGAAATCCCAGAAAAACAAGTGTTTCTAAGTAGATTTTCCTCGTGTACGCTGACCTAAGGTAAAGAGATGACAAAGACTGACTAATTAACAAGATACTTCGAAGCTAATGCTCAGGAGTGCCTATGCTTCTGATTTCTAATTGTAAATATTTTCTTTTTTCTCTGCTAGTAATAAAATTTGAAGCTAGTAAGCCTTTTGATTGGTTTTAGGAGTTGTTTTTGGGGGATGAAGGTAGACCCAGAATTTCCCTCAATCCAGTGTGTCAATATGCCATTTGCTCTTAGTGTTTTCAGAATGTGTAAAAAATGTTTGGTGTAGGATGTACGTCTACTCTTGCACTATCCTATTAGTATTTCACTGGTGTTCAAAAGTTAAAAAGATTCATCTCCCTCACTGTACAGAAGACAGGAGTGGGGCCCTTTGAGTTTCAGCTAACAGAGTGCTTCTTATTCTCTCTTGAGGTTTCCAAGGTCACAGAAATTTCCATAACATGTTTCCAAAGGGATTGCAGTCAGTACCAAGGAGAACGGGTAGAGGCAACTCACTAAATCCAAACAAGTCTTAAGAAAAAGTCCAAGATGCGAAGTTAAGTATTTCAGGAACCAAGAGGATTCAATGAGAAAAGATTTGAAGTAGAGGGAGGTAGGTGAGCTAACTGAATGCTCTGATTTAGGGTTCTGATCCTCACTCTGGCTTTTTAAGGGGACCTATGGCCCCTGGACTGGGTGTGTTGAAAGGGGGGCCAATTCAAAGTGAATAGCATGACTGTCTTCCATATGTGGGATTGTTATTTTTACACGGAGCTCAGACATTTCAGAACACACTGCATTTAGAGATAGTTTCCATGCAATGGAGAGTCTAGAGTATAATGATATGGGACAAAAGACGAAACATGTACACAATTTCTGTGATGAGCATGTAATTTTCCAGTAGACCCACAGGCCTTTAAATCATTTCTTGCAGTTTACGTTTGACCTGCATTCCGAATCACCTCTCTTCGCTGGGTTGGGGAATGATGCGTAAGTGCAAAAGGGTGGTGTTAAAGCAGAATGTACAGGGCGCGCAGGGTGAAGGTGAGTATCTTCACTGTAGTTGGCGAAGGAGAGTGATTCCAAATGGACGAATGCGGCTTTGGGTAGTTTCATGGGGTTTGAAAGACAGGTTAACGAGTACCTGGGTGGAAAAGATTGCTCAATGTATTTGAGAACACTAGATGTCCAAAAAAAGATGGAGATGCAAGAGAGAGAGAAGGGGAGCAAGGTGAGATCCAAGGGAGCAACCCTAGGTTCAGAGCCCACAAAAGGGTAAGTTGATGGTACTTTTTAGGGCTACCTGCCAAAAAGCCACCTTTACCTTCCCCGGGTATTGATTGATTCCTTGGGCCCCAGTTTGCACAGCACGAGGCTAAAACTAGAAAACCTGAGTTTTTCAAACTGGCAAGGCAACTTATTATCCATGAACACAGAAGCAAGTGTCTTGAACTATTGTAACCTACAGAAGTTACCTAGTGTGAGAGGACCTGACTAATCTTTCTTGAGAGTTATTAGGTAGATCATTTAAGAAAGCATGTGAAGATATTCTTAAAATCTAAAATGGGACTTGCAGCAACATGGAAGACTAAGCATACAAGGGTGCAAATTCAGTTGCTGAAAAAGTATTTCTCCGCCCATCATTCAGCACACAGCTTAGCCAAAAAATGAAAAGGAAATCCTAAGTGACAGAAACTAAGAGGAAAACCAAAGCTAGCGTAGTGAGTAGGAGCTGATACCACTTCCGTAAGTGGGTTTCAGATCCGGTATGTACCTAGAGTCCAGACGTTGAGAACCAGAGACGTGGCCTTGGACCTGTGTGAGGCTGGGGTGCTGAAGAAGAGCTCTGTGCACAAAGTGTGGGATCTTAAAAAGCTAGACCATTTGTCTAAAGAGATCTACAGCAACTGTTCCTACCAGCTCAGAAAAACAAATAAAGCTCACTATTTGTCCAAGGCCTTGGGGGAAGGAGAAGATTTGCTTAGGAGAAATTTAAAACCACATTTGCTTGTGCCAAATGTAGGCATAGAGCCTGAATCTGTGCTACCGGAGTGGTATGGAAAACTTAAACCATGAAATTAGCGTTGGAGGCTGATTTGGGACTATTGAATGGCTTCAAATCCCTCGTGAAAACACATCTGAAAGGATCAAAAGTGTTTTATTTTTTCTCCACATTTAGAGCAATCAGGATCTCCAGGGAAAAAGTAAGATTTGCAGACGATGAGTTTACAAATTAAAAAATTACAAACCACATGAGGAAATGAATCACCATGAAGGAGAGTCAAGACATAAAAACAAATGAAAACTAGCTACTGAAGTCTTCAACATAATAAATTTGAGACGACATAGATTTTGAAAGAACTGGATAGAACTTCTGGAAATAAAAACAATAGAGATTGAGCTTTTAAATGCTAAAAAAAGGTATTCGTATGATGAGAGGTTATATATCAGAAAGAGGAGTTTTTATCTTACACAGTAATGGGAAGTATGAGAGTAAGGGAATTTTATGTAATATTTATTAATGCACACAGTCGAGATCTATATTAAGTTCTGAAGACACCGAAGCCAGTTAAGGTGCAGTCTATGACCTTGTAGAACTCATGATCTAGGGCACACCGCAATGGTGCCGTAAAAGCAGTAAAATGTTATAGATGAACAGAGTACAACGAGCGAACAATGCGGGGACTACCTACTGGGGCTGGGTGGAGAGCAGTCAGAAAGCTTTGCAGGGTTGGAGATGCGCGAGTTGAATCTTGAAAGATGGGCGGGTGTTTTCCAGACCCGCTAACAGAGAAAGTCATTCTAGGTGAAAGGGGCGTGGTAAAACCACACGGGCAGTTGCATGTCATGGCTTGCTGGGAGACGGACAGGTGGTGAGCGCTTGGTCCGTATCTAGGGCTGCCAGCCTCAAAGGGAAATCAAGCTGCTGACCTCGTGGGAAGTGTAAGCAATACGTACAGCATCTTTAAGGTTGAATCTGGTCTAAAGGTAATTTTCGTGCCTTGGAATTTGTTTGTAGGTTGACTGTTTGGCATGCGGAGGAAGTTGTCCTGTCGATATCTTGTTACCCGTGGTCATTAGGCAACCATTCCACGCCTGCATAGCACGAATAGTGTGGCTTTTAACTAGACAGAATCACTGTTTATAAAGGGCAAGGAGAGACGTAGTTGAAATACAGCCCCCTCCCTTAGTGCAGGGCCACTAAAAGCAACACTTGCCGACTCGACGCTGGGCTGCGGGAAGGGTAGAGAATCTACATTTGTTCAGTGAGAGTGCAGTGTTTTTACACTTCTGCGTCTCTATAGCAGAGGAAAACAGTTGCAAGCACGTACAAGAAGGCTTCTCAGTGCTCTGCACCGGGCACCGCAAACATTTTGATGAGTGGGCAAAGGTGGCGGGTGAATTAGGCTCCTGGTCATTTTAAAGCCAAGAAATAGGGGCAGGACTGGCTTTTTTGGCAGCATTTGGATGTGGCCCTAGAGTCAGTTCCCAGTTGGAGATATTGACCTTTTCTCAAGATAGAGAACAAGAACGTGGCTGACAGTTGGAAAAACTCTGTGTGTGTGGCCCAAGTATCAGAACCAACACAGGATCCCTAATATTCTAAAGCAAGTGCAGTAGGATGCCTGGATTTATTTTTAGAACCACACCATGATAACAGTGCTCCTGGTGATATTTTGCCACGAGCAGTGGGAGATTCCGAAGGTCCGAGTTCCTCTTTGGTATTTGCTCAAGGTCAGACAGTGGTGGAGACCGCGAGGGTAGGGGGGGTGGCCACAGAAACCCCCCGTGACGCAGGTGGAAGATACCCAGGTAGAGGGAACCTTTGCCAACAGATTCTTCAGTGTAGGAAGCCGGTTATTTTGGGAGCTGATATTGAAGATAACATGGAAAGCTGAGAAGGATTAGTTCCTAAGTTTTTGATGGTTGACCCACTGCCCTCTCCGCGTGGTTTCTGATGAACTCTCAAAACGGTACAAATGGAGAAACCTCGAGGAAAGAGAGGCTAAGTAACTCGCACAAGGTGACAAAGTGGTGGGCTGGGGTTTGGACCCACACGCTCTGACTCCATAACTTCCACTCTTTTTAAAATTAGTTAAAAAGTTCTATTTCAAGTATCATTGACGTATAATATTACATTAGTTTCCAGTGTACAAGGTAGTGATTAGACATCTATGTAACTTCCGAAGCGATCACCCCAACAACTATGTATGGTGTCCGTACCCATCTGACATCACACATAGTTATTGCAATGTTATTGACTATATTCCCCAGGCTGTGCTTGACAGCCTTGTTTTTTATAATTTTTATAACTGACAATTTATACATCTTAATTCATCCTTTTTCACACATCTCCCAACTTCCCCCCATCCAGCAAACTGTGTAGGCTCCCTGTATCCATCAGTTTGTTTCTGTTTTGATTGTTCATTTATTTTGTATTTTAGATTCCACATACAAGTGAAATCCTATGGGATTTGTTTTTCCCTGTCTAACTTATTTCACTTGGCGTAATACCCACTAGACCCGTCCATGTTCTTACAAATGGCACGATTTCACTTTTATGGCTGAGTAATATTCTGTTGTATGTATGTGCCACCACTTCTTTACCCATT
Source organism: Anoura caudifer (assembly GCA_004027475.1). Taxonomy (NCBI): domain Eukaryota; kingdom Metazoa; phylum Chordata; class Mammalia; order Chiroptera; family Phyllostomidae; genus Anoura; species Anoura caudifer. The sequence continues at coordinate 8,340 of PVKU01002133.1, forward strand.
TATCTATTGATAAGCACTTAAAGGGGCTCTGCTCTGCATCAGCTAAACGTCCAGTCGCTGGATGTTTGGGCAAAAGGATGTGCTGGACTTTTGTAGTCTAACCTGCCAAAAGCAGAAGATCCTCTAGATTCGAAATTCTGCACTTACCCTTTGTTATTCTGCAAGTTCAGAGGTGCATCCAGTGAGACTGAGGGCATTTTTGATGCACTGGTTTAGCTTGAAAGGATTCCGTTGGGCTATTTCTCTCCCCTTTAGTCTTCACTTACTTTTCCCAACTATCTCTTTATCTTTTAAGGAGGGATAATCCGGTATCACAGTGGCTAGAAAATTTTAATTCCTAGATTTGCTGTGTATTTGTATATGTCCTTAAAATTCTCGGGTGACTCTAGTGTCTGTGTTTAAACAGCAGTATCTACATCTGTGAATAATAGGTAATGGCAATGGCCTGATGGGTTTGTTAAAAGTAATTTGTTTGTAAATGATTTCTGGCTTCTTGGGCCAAAGAATTAAATCAATTAAAACAGGAATGAAAGATTCTGACATAACAGCAATTATTACTTGAAAATAGAAGAATGTGCCTACAATTGGAACCATGGAGACTGAAGGGCAAATGCATTCAATTGAGTGAAACTAATAAATTATTAGAACACGCTTTTCAAATAGAATAAAATGTTATGTATACAAACAACAGCATTACTAACTTTAAAAGAATACAGACCTTCTCACATTGCATCCCATCAAAATCACCTTTCAACTGCTTTTGTTCGGAAATAATGACTTACTACAGTGTTTGTTCAGAAACTGAAATTCCCAGTGCAAACTCAGCACTTATTTCATTGATGAAACTCCGGAAGTTTAGAACACTTTAGGCTGAACTGATGAAAGCAGCGATAGGGATCCAGCCAGGAGGGACGGAGCCAAATGGGACCAAGACATCCCCAGGAGAATTTCCGGAAGAGTCGGTGGTTGATCTGAAGGAGTTGACAACAGATCAAAACCACATGGTAGACATGTATTTAAAACACAGGCTTTATATAGCACCATAAACGATAGATTCTCCTCCCTAAGTACCAGAACCATATGGCTTTTGAATCTGACAAGTAACACCCTAACAACAGAGGAAGAAAAGTCCTCTAGTTTCTTATTCAGTTCATATCCAGGCAGATTAAAAGAATCCAAGACGTCTTGCTCCCAGCTGGTTGTTCAAAGCCTTCCCACTCTCCAGCCTTCTGGTGATTCTGGGCCACGCTGGAGGAAGAAGCATTGTCTTGGGCGACACATTAAATATATTGCAACACGTCACCAAAAAAAAAAAAAATCTCATAATGTTTTAAGCAAATTTACGATTTTGTCTTGGGCCCCATTTACAGCCACCCTGGGCTGCATGCGGCCTGTGGGCCGCAGGTGGGACACCCCAGCAATACTTCATGCTCCAACATTCCTTATCTTATACAATTGCCAGATTAACTCCCAGCTTCTTAAGTCAGACGCTGGAACTAACGTGCCTGAAATAGGTTACAGGTGTTGGGAGCGGTTTCCTTTTTCAGTCCTTAGGGTGGCTGGGTGGGGTCCAAGGGCAGTGGTTTCCAGCCAGGAAAAGCCTCGGAAGTCTCTAATATTATGTTCTACAAAATGTGGGCTGTGACATGTTTTTAGAAGTTGAGGGAAAATTCTTCTGAGTATTGCAAGTGGCATATTCTTATTATGAGATTAGCTCATGTCAACTTAGGAAACGTTCATAATAGTGCCAAGCACATAGTGAGTGAAGTAAAAGTGCTTATTAAAAAATACACATAATTGCCTTACGTAGTGCAGCTCAGTGGACTGAGTGCCAGCCTGTGAACCAAAGGGTCGCTGGTTCGATTCCTAGTCAGGGCATATACCTGGGTTACAGAACAGGTTTCCCAGCTGGGGGCCTGTGAGAGGCAACCACACACTGATGTTTCTCTCCCTCTCTTCCTCCCTCCTTTCCCCTCTCTCTAGAAGTAAATAAATGAAATCTTTAAAAAAATACACATAATTGAAGCTGTTATTTTAAAGCTTTTACATTAAGATATAAATGATTGGTAAGTTCAATATGTCATTCATCTGAATTCATTTCTAATTGGAGAAATCTGTCTTTCTCTTTCCCTGCCTTGCAAACTAGTCCCATATGGTGGGAAATGCAGAGTATCGATACTGTTCTTTATGAGGAAGACTCACGTCATCTATACTTCTCTATCCTAACACCTTTACAAGTGACTTCATAGCTCATGGGACTTGGTAAAAATAGTCATTTTTGGAGGGAGAAGTGAATGTTGGCAAGAAAGCAGAAAGTATTTAAAAACAAAGAATTATAGACCCATGACAGCAGAGGATCGCTTACAATATGAGGGGCACCTAAAATCACTTTTACTTTTCAAACTGCATATTTATTCTACATGTTTAAACTTCAGGCACCCTCAACGTACTCTCCACTGGATGCAATACACCTGTTGAGACGTTTCTTCCACTGCTCAGAAGGTTTTCGAACTTGTCGATTTTGATGCCTTCTAGTGCTTCTGCCGGTTTTTCTGTTTAACCTCTTCCATGTCTGCAAAACATTTCCCTTTGAGGACTTTTTTCATCTGAAAAACAACCAAAAATATTTCCTGGAGGAAAATTGGGTGACTAGGGAGGGTGGGGCACAGGGGTCATGCCATTTTTGGTCAAAACCTGCTGAACACTCAGCGCGGTGTGGGCAGGTGCACCGAAAATGGGCAAACGCGTTGAAAGAATCTTCAAAAAAAAAATTCATTGAAGCCAAACGCATCCTCTCACAACAACGCCAGCTGGTACACTGATGCAGATGGGTTCATAGAACACTCACCTAGTGGGGGAAGCCTGTACTGCAAGGGGCCTGCCCTCCAGAGGATAATTTCTGTTTTGGGGAATCCCCCCTTGTATACTATGAATCATTACAGAACCATATAACCGCCAAAGGTTTTCCCAGAACAGGCCATACATTAGCACAGGAGTTTGTTGAGTGAATAACATATTAATCAACAAATAATCAAATTCTGGTTGATTCATGTCAACTCTCATTAAGGAAGGAACAGAGTAAAATAATTTTGTATTTGTACAGTGCTTTAGTCTGGCTAAAAAGCCAAGGACAACGTAGCCCTAAGCAATTATATCAAAACATCATAATGCAAAACTTGAGAGCTGGGAATCACAGTACCATCCCGTTTTTGAAAGTCAAATGTACAAGTTAAGTTTTCAATCTATATTCCCAAAATTGATGCCCAAAATTAGATCTCAAATTGGTACCGAAACAGTGATATCAATGACATGAAGCAGTTTCAAGTATACTTCTAAATCCACTACTTTTTATTTTCAGTGCCCTCATTTTTTCACATATATATGACCTTTGGAAAAGAGTAATATCTACTGCAGAGTTTGACTTTATGTATGAATTCCGTGCACAGAGACTGACTGCTACGGAGTCACTCAGGAGGCTCTGGGAAGAGCTAGGGGGCACTGAATTTGATCATAGAAGACGGGATCCTATTTTTAAAAGAATTCTGCCAGCAATTCAGCCACATAGCAGAGGTCTGCCACTTTTTTTTTTTCAGTGTTGGCTGCAAACACCGCACCGCCCTTCACACTGTCAGAGCTCCTGGAGGAAGGTAGGGAAGGTGGGATAGAATAAAGGGGGTGAGCCCTCTTGGAGGTTCATGAGAAGACACCGTCCATCTGACATTCCTTGAGCAGTCATCTCATTTTCTAAACCCTTCTGAAAACCCCTTACATTAATACAGCACTTTGCAGACTCAAGGTGTGGCCACAGAAGTGGGCCCGTTCAATCACAATTCCAGACCGTTGGCCCTGCGAGGCAGCCAGGAGAAGGGGTGTTGGGGCCCCACACACGGGGCAGGGGAGAAGTACGGTCGAGACCAAACTCAGCTGCAAGTCTGGCCTTGAGCTGGGCCTGGCACCCTTTCCATGGCCGTGCAGCAGCCTCACAGACCCTCGGCGGCTTCGGGGAGCCACTGTGAGAGGCAGCCCGATGCCGAGGGCTGTTCTGAGGAGCCCGGGGAGAGAGTCCAGGGCACCGTGCAGGCGGAGACACTTTGTCTTGGCGACACCCAGTAGACATGGTGCAATCATTGCTAAATGGAAGTAAGGTCCCCTCTGGCCTCGCTGCTGTCTTGTTTATGGTCTTCTCCTCGTTATTTAGGAGCTAATTATGCAGTCTGCTGCATGTGTCTGCTCCCAAGCCTTGCACAGTCTGCTCTCTCGCGTTTGCCTGCCTGTTGTCTCTGTCAGCAGAGAGAGGTCCGTGAGAGGAAGCATCCGATGGTAATCAGCTGCCTCCTCCACTTGTTAAACGTTAGTGGAAAAACCTTTGCAGAGTGTTTCATATTCAGCTATCAAGGATTTGGACATCTGCGGATTTTTTTTTATGGATTTCACTACTCATGCTATTCCATTCACTATTCCTGGGAATAGCTTAGGTTTGCCTACATCCCTAACACAATTTCAAATTTGCGGGGGAGTCCTTTGCCCTGAAGAACTGAACGTGTTAGTTCATCACATCTATCCATAGCAAACAATTCCAGGTTACAGAGTACCTGTGGACATGAGAAACGCTTGTACATAATTAAAGGGTAAAATGGGCAGAAGAGTTTTAAACTATAGGAACACCGCACTTTGAACAACAGAGCTATTACTGAGAAGTTTTTATAAATTGGACTTATGAACATTTAGTTACATTCGAAATCCACCAGAGGAGCTGACAACTCAAGGCTCACCCTACGACAAACTCTTTTGCAGGTGTAAAATATTATTGTGAGGAAATAATGCCTTCCTAGTTTGTCTTTTTCATGAACTTGAATTTGAATATACCTAGTTGTCTTAAAACACCTGTGGAGTTAAATCTGCCAAGATGCTCTCCACTGACTACCTGGTGGATGAACAGACTCATTCTCTCATGGGAACATCAGACGCTGTCTGGCGGTTTCTACTTTCAAAACTGGGCAGTGCTTGTCATAAATTGGACGTACGGTTTTTAATGAGCAACACCTGATTAGATTCCTACAATTTTTATAAGGTTCATTCTCTGTGTGTAGGAGGAAAACAAATGAATCCGTTCACACGGCCAGGTTTGGAAGCTTCTGCTTTACGTAATGCTGAATCTATTGCTTATTGTGTGTAGGTATATTTGGGTGAGAAAGAACTATTTGTTCTTATTTTAAATTTCTAAACGTAGTATCTCTGCTAATACTTTAAGCTTCTGCCAACAGAATTTTCATTTAGACCAAAAAAGTTGGGGTAAGCTCATTCTCATTTCTACATTTCATACTCTTTTCTGCTGTTTACACCTCATCTTTGCTCTTCTACCACTAGACAAAGGCTCTCATGTTCAGCTCTCATTTTTCAGGTGATTGCTCTGTCTTCACTGTCATTTGCGCAGATGGCTTGAGAGCTCCAGTACAAACATGTAGTGCCATGAACAATAAGCCAAAAATATTTAAGTCTTCAAAGCACGGTGCAGCTGATTTTGCCTGCCTTGTTAGTTCCTTTTGGGCCACTGTCTGAATATCCACCAGCTGTTCTCTGACGATCGTGGCCCCTGACCCAAAAGGAAGAGCTCGCTTTAGACTGGTTTGTACCATTTGCCATCAGAGCTGGCAGCGGTGAGAAGACCAGCACTAAGCCTTGTTGCCACATCCCTTGGTTCATGACTATTCCTGGATTTGATTTCCATTCTCATCTTTGCATCTGAGATGAGATGTCGTATCTTGTTTACATGCCTAATTATTTTTTTAATTTTCATTCTTTTATTTTAATTGTTGTTCTTCTACAGTTTTCTGTCTTTTACTCCCATTCCAGCCCACCGCCCCAGCCCTCCCCACCTCCCTCCAGGAGGTGGGAATTCTATGCAGCAGAAAGAAAGAAGGAGCTCCTACCCTTTGCAACAGCATGGATGGAACTGGAGAGCATCATGCTAAGTGAAATAAGCCAGGCGGTGAAAGACAAATACCATATGATCTCACCTTTAACAGGAACCTAATAAAAAAACATGCCTAATTATTTTTAAAAGCAACCCTGGAAGAGCTTTCAGTTGTCCCTCCACCGTAGGAAGTCTGGTCGAAAGGAGAAAAGGAGAGCCTTGGAAGCTGATTCCCTCGGTGGGCTCTGCATTTTCACCACACTGGTGCTGATTTCTAGCTTCAGAGTAACTAAGGTGGTCTGTTAAGATGCACACGAAGCCTCGAGAAACTTCCTGTTCTACTGCAGGCATCTCCTGAGGTCACCTTGTTAAAAATTTACTTTCATAATCAATTTCTGAGAATCAATAATTCTTTTTCTATTTCCCTTGGCTTGCATGTAATATGCTTAGCACAAAGAGCTCTTCGGCTTTGGGACTCCCAGAGTTGTTGCTAAAGAAAACACTGTCCGTCAGGGCTCCATCACCCTGCGGCTCTGCTTCCCCTTCCGCTTGGACATCATCATCAAGGCTGCGAGAGCCGGGAGCTCAACCAAGCAGGCTTGCAACTGGGGCACTGGGGGAAACTAATGTGCCCCACAAACAAATGTGCCCACATCATCTTGGAAAGGTCCCAAGAAAGGGCAACTTGTGCCAAGATCTTTGGTACTTCTCACAGCAATGGGCACCATCGCACTCGCCTGTCCCTGGAGACTGTCCCCAGGAAACAGTAGATATTTTGCAATAAGTGTGACCTATTCCAGGTAATTCAAAGGGCTATTTGGATTTATCTAATTTTGGTGAATAATGGTGAACTATGTAGGGTTTTCCTTCTGTTAGGAAATGGAGGGCATTTTCTAAGGCTTCCCATCGCTAATTCCTCAATCGGTGGGAAGGGATTAATATGTTTGCATTGAATGACCAAGTAGGAAGACAAATTGTTCACAGATCCCCAGGTTAGAAAGACTGGGATTTAACAAGCAAGCCATCAGAGGCTGAATTGAACAGCTACAGGGTTCTGTCCATTTCTAGAATAATCACAGATTTGAATTAGGCACAAAGCAGAAAAAACACTGTTCAGTGTATAAATGCAAGTAGTAAAATCTATAAGAAAATGTACAGCAAAGCTCCTCCTCCTTTACAAAGACACAAAATTTGTTTGTGTAGATTTTGTGAATATATGTATGGTAAAATCCTTACAACAACATGAATATGCAATTAATTTGGGAAAGGATTAAGGCCAGACTATTTGAAAGCTTTACTCCCCTACCTACAGTATATAACTCAAAGACGCGTTTGGTGTTTTTCCTTCCTTTTAAATACTCAGACTCCTAATTGAAAACCAATCTGTATTATTCAATATGGATGAAATAATTACATCTGGGTCAGGCGTAGGGTTGGGTTTCTTTGGGCAGTTTTTAAAGAATCTTTTCCTTAGTCCTTATCCGTCCGTTCCCTGAAGAATTTCTGTGCCTCTTCGGGCGAGCCAGGCAGCAGTAGCAGCAATGACCTGATTTACAAAGAGGACAGGAGGGCAGAGGGTTGCAGCCCCAAGGACTGGCGCTCAATACTGTCCCTGTCATCCTGAAATCAGAGGGTTTGCCCCAGCCCAGGTGAGTAATGACCAGGAACACTTTGTGACCGATGACTGCTCTGTTTGCGGAGCTAATTGAAGCCCCTCGGTTCCTAGTGAATCATGCTCTTTCTGGCTGTGACGGTAATGTCACCACGAGGGAAAACATGTGGCCAGCTAATGAGGAAACAGAACAGGGAGCCCCCACCCCCACCCCCACCCTTGGCTCTACTGAGCCAAGCAGGAAGTAATACTTTTACATGTGTATATGATACTCTGTAAGAATCTTATTGAATTAGCAGAACTAGGGAAAAGGCGATCTAAACTTTGATCTTTTTGACTGATATTATGAATCTGCTCAGGCCTCTGAAGATCAGTGAGGTCCACCAAGAACAATCAACCCTCTGAGCATCTATGGCCTGTGGTGATCTGGGTCCTTGCCTTCATCCTCATTACTCTCCTGCAGGTACCATGTCCCACCCACGCAAGAATCTGTGTCATTTTCCGGACACGTCATGCTCTCTTTTCCCTGTATCCCCACCCACCAGTATTTTCCTCCCTATACCACTGTTTATCTCCATTTCCCCTTCTCCCTTTTCCTTGCTGGCTCCTACTTGGTCTTCAATACTCAGCTCAGTACCCCTTTTTCTCCCTAAGTCAGCTAGCTACTTGTGCCCTTCCTGGTCCCCCACAGCCTCGTCTGTTTTAGCATTAATTGCATTGCATTGAAATGATCTGTTTAAATATTCATCTTCTTTCGTTAGATCTTAAGTTAGTTGATGATGCATTGTGGATGCTCAATAAATGTTGCTTGAATTGAACAGAATAAATTCACAGTACAGTTCTCTAAGTGGAAATTGCCTCCTGTCTATCAACTCAGTAGTGCCGTGGTTGAGAGCAAACCTCAGCCCTGCCACTTACTAGCTGTACGGCCTTGGGTGGGCTACCGCCCATCAGATGGCAATAACAATGCTTCACAGGCTGGGTGAGAGGTTTAGATGAGATGGTGAATCTCATAAAAAAATGAGATAAATGTTAACCATTATTATCAGTGCCGAGTACAACATAGGTTCTCCGTAAACGCTTGCTAAATTGTATTTTATAATTTTAACAAGTTACATCTCATTGACTAGTATTGTTTCCTGGAGGCCTTGTGCTACAGGGAAGCTAAAAAAAAAAAAAAAAAAAAAAAAAAAAAAAAAAAAAAAAGCAGGTTTTTTTTCTAATTAAAAGAGTTAAAATGAAAACTTGGCTGTAGAAAGTGTCCAAAGAGCTAGAAAAATAGATACTGTAGGTGGAATCAGGAATATATTTGCAGCATTCAGCTCTGGCGATAAAACACATCAAAATTCTCCTCAGCCACCGCTTTAGCCACCCAAGGTAGGTGGTGAGTCATACTAAGCGAGTAATAAAGAATACAGTTTTAATTTGTGTTGACATCAGAATAGATTTGGTAACGTTTTCGAATTGCCGTCCCCTGGGGAGTGAAGGAAGTAAAATGCAATCACATGGTTAGAGCCCGGCACCTCATCACACCCTCTACCCCCGTGTCCTGTGGCATCATACAAAGACACGGAGTTCAGAGCCAAAGAGCCCACGCTTAGGCTTCGGAGATTCAATGGAGGAAGACACCTGACCTCCTGGGCCTGCGTGCGTGGAGACACACCGCAAAACGCGGCAACGTTGAGCATTATTTTCACTGGGCATTCTGGTCAATAAAGTTCTTTATCCTTGCATTGCCTAGCACAGGGGAAGTTTTTGACAAATGCCCGTGGAGCATATGACTTTAAATGAATCACGGACGGATAACTAGAGGCGCTGTGGTACAGTATGAACAACATGAGCTTTGACTCAGGAAGGCCTGAATTCTAACCTCAGCTGTGTGGCCTTCACCTCACTGAGCTGTTGTTTTGCCTATATGAAATTCACAATAAACACACGTCGTAAGATCGCCCAAGGGTTAAATCATACACAAATAAAAAGTGCCAGTATAAAGTGTTGGTACAAGGCCTGCCACTCGGGAGGCACAACAAAATATATCTTCTCTGTTTCTGATTACTGGCTAAAGGCTTGGTGGAGACATTCACTGAACAACTAAGACAAAATAAATTATTTGAGCATGAATTAATCCTAATTTACGTTGGGATTAATAGCCCTTCACAGTGCTCAGAGCTCGTCGAAACACTTTGTGTTCTCTGATACTACTGATATTTTTGGAGCGTTTTTACTGATGAGAAAACCAAACCAGATGTGGTAGCCTGCCCAAGGCCAAGCTTCTAGAAAGCGACGGATCCGGAACTTACTCCAGGCCTGGCAATTTCTTCTCCGGTGTTCTCGCTGTCTCTGTCGGTCAAAGCTGGGCATAGTTGACATTCGTCAGTATTCCGACGTTAGCCAAAAGAGTGTGCACTGGATAAAGAACACTGGGGCAGTTCCAAATGGATCACACTTAAAAAAGATGCTTCAATTCTATTATTATTGTCATTGTTATTAACTGAAGTGCTGCACTAGTCATGTATTTCAGCATTAAGAAAAATTATTAATTTGCTTCACAGATATTTTAGCACCTATGGTCAAAGCAATGAACACGCTGTAATGAATCCTTGAGTCCCAGAATCTCATTTTTCTCTTAATCCAAGACTGTATAATTATATTTTTTAATTACTCATCCCATTGGTCGCTCCTTCCCACCATTTGCTTTCCCTTTGGGTACGCCACAGGGAACCACGCACCCTATAATCCTATATAGTCACTACCGAACAGTGCCCAGAAACTTCCGAAGTGGTCCGGACAGCAGCAGACCAGTGACTGGTACTTCTGCAATGCTGGGAAACACCCCCATTCCAGGTTTCATTACCCCTCACCTAATCGGACACGTATGCCCCAGATTTTCCTTACCAGAATTCCAGGGACAGGGAAGCTAGGAACGACGCTGCGGTGTATCACCTACCCTCCACATTCCAGTGGGGAGCCAGGAACTTCACGTGTTACCACCTCCAACCCCGAGGAGACTGATCATCGTGTAGTCCAGAGGCGAGGGAGGAATTTGTCCAGTTTAAACCATCCATGGACAGACTGTGGAGGTTCTCCCAGACCTTAACTGGTTTTCTCCTTCTACACCATTCTCAGTGTGTAGACAGCAACATACATTATTGATTGAGGATCAGTTTTTGAGTTTCAAGATGCTAGGTGAAGATACTGAAATAAATCTCTTATTCTCATCTAGTCTCAGCGTAAAATTTAGAAACTAAGAATATGTCACTTCCTTTTCACACGTTCAATTATGTAGTCAACCATGGTGTTTGCCTTAAAAGAGGGGAAATTATAAATTTGGATTATAGTCATTAAAAATAATGTTTTTCAATGTTTGCCAAGTCATTATTTGAAAATTTAAAGCATTTTCTAAAGTGAACTGCAAACATACTTTATTTCATATAGTAATATTGTACAAACATTTTTTTAAAGATTTTATTTAGTTTTAGAGAGAGGTGGAAAGAAGGGGAGTGAAACATCAATGTGTGGTTGCCCTAGTACATGCCTTACTGGGGTCATGGCCTGCAACCCAGGCATGCGCCTTGACTGGGAATTGAACCCACAATCCTTTCGTTTGCAGGCCAGCACTCAATCCACTGAGCTACATCAGCCAGGGCCTGTGTAAACTTAATTGTAGTACTTTTTTACTTCATTATAATGTTTATAAACTATTTTCTCTATTGTTCAAATAAAAATTATGTGAGTTTTTACAAGCTACATTAAAAACTAATCTCTTACACATGGTTGAAAATGCATGATGTTTATAAATTCTTTAGCTGTACATATTTTATTAAATCTGCTAAATTCTAATTTAATTTGCACATCGTGAACAGTACATTTGTTTAGTTTAATTTACTGCAAAATTATTAAACTCTTTGATAAAAAGTGCTTTAAAAAGGCATTGCCGATTTTGTTCCTTTGTTATGCAAATGATGGCCTTTGCATCTTTTCCCATGATAAAAATGAATATATTAATCCAATCTGTCCCCATTTCCCAATAAAGTTGTGCTTTTTGGGAACTGATAATCAGTTGCTTAACAATCTTTTAGAACTTAAATCCCAAATGTCTTAACATCAGACTGTGAAAGAAGGCAGAATTCAAAGGTATTTTATGTTCTTCATGATAATCTAGAATTTTTATTTGATTCCAGGTAACTTTGGACAATAGACACAATGGGATGTTTTCTCTTTTGTAATTGAATTATAACAATTAATTTTGTAAATAACACTTTAATTACATCATTGAAATAAAATATAGTGTGGGCTGAATACATTGTAAGTATTACATAAGTACTACTTCGCTATAGTAATTTCATGACTGAAGCTACAGTGAATAACAACTTACTAGTACTTGTGTACAAAATATTATACAGATTACTAACAACGGAATTACAGCTGTTGCAAGGATGTTACCAGCTCAACAAACATCTAACAATACAATATTCTTCTAAGAGGAAAAGCAATAATGTTAGATTTACAGACAATAAAGAATTGTTTTCCACTTGAAACATTGGAAGTAGGAATCTAGATGATCTAGTATCTTCATTTATATTATTACAAGAAAAGGCTTCCTCTCTTGGGGACTGGAATCCCCAGCAGGCCTAGTGCACTAAATTTACATGAAGATAGCTTTTAGGATGCCACAGCAACGTAAAGAAACTTTTCTACCCGAAAATTACTGATTCGTAGGCCACGGCTTAAACATCGGATGTTTTCGAAAACCTATTTACATACATTCAGCCCAAATCTGTAGATAAGATGTTTTGTCTATATTACAATAGGCATTGTTAACATTTCATCAGAAGGCCAGTGCAAGACAATTGTTAAGAGCCGTTGCCCAGCATTTAGGAGATTTTAAAATATCTTACAAATATACAGTTAGATCGTGAGAAATCTAATTTTGCGCATGGTATCAGTGGTCTCCTTTACAAACGTGGAATGGCAGAAATTAATCGTTAGGACAGTAACAAGAATGCTACTCATCTAGGGCCTGATTCTCATGTGCCGTTCGGGCTTATTTTCTGCAGGGTGAGTTTACACGGCCCAAATGCCTTGACCCTCAGTGCCAGATAGACTCGACTCGAAGCGATGATGGGGAGCCTTCTTCCAGATCCGCATTTCTTTTACTTGTATTTCACATGGAATGAAAATTAGAGGTTCTCGGAGGCAGTCCTTCCTGTCTAAATAAAACTATCGGCCTAGGACTGAAAGATGCATCATGGCTCGGAGGAAACTGAGCGGGTTGGAGATTTGGCCCTTTCTGTGGATGTGCGATGGCGGCTAGAGAGCAAGGTCAGGACAAATACCTGACCCTCAGAGGAGAGGAGATCAGCCTGAAGCTGGACTTTTCAAAACTTATGAGAATCTAAATTACGTTTAAATCAGCTGAGAGACTAATTAGTGGATGATACTAACAAATGGTCGCCACAATGAGCATATTCACGGGGAGACCATGGGAGTGACCCAGGCTGGGAGAGGATATCACTAGGGTCAAAGTAAATTGGACTAATTCGGATGTGTTCAGATGAAGGAGGCACAACACACACACGATGATATTTCACAGCTATTTCTTAGGATGTCAGCGAGCAGCAGGTGCAGTGCTCTCAGCCCCATGGTCCCTTATTGGATGCTATGTGATTTAGATCTTGAAAGCACAACACACGGTCAGGTCGACACTGCACACACACGCACGCACACACACACACAGTTTCAAAAACGAATCCTGGAGTTGCGTTTTTTTCCTCTACCCAGCAGCTAGAGTTTCGTTTTCACCAGGTTCTCACCGCTGTGGGAAGGAAGTCAGTCCTGCCCAGCAAGCTCTGAGACATGCGGATTAATATTCAGGGGTCATGTGGGACAAGAGAGTGGCATTTCTAAAATGAAAATGAGGCCCTGGTGAGTTTTTTCATAAAGAGTCTTTGCTCCTTCTTCTAATGAGATCTTGTTAATCTTTCTAGCAACCTGAGCCCCCGGGTGCATATCACAGAGAGGCAAGGTAAGGGAGCCAGCAGGTGGATCTGAGTTATACAGACAGATGATTATAAGTACCTCAGCTTGATCCACAGACCACATTCGGCCTTAGACCATGCGCTGCAAGAAGACGCCACCAGGCTGAGCAGGTATCCACGCACCTAAAAAGGTCACCACAAATGCTAGCTCTCCACTTTACTTCATGCTCTGCAGGATCCTGTGGATCCTGCAGGAGCCGTGCTGCATCTGCATAAGGAGGTTATAGGCAAAGTTAATCAGAGTCAAGTGGTTTCTTAAGCACTACCAGTGCTTCCTGGGAAAGGGCTGACTTCTTAGCACTCACGGAACCAGGAAGGAACGACAGACTAGGGCATCAGAGGCAAGAGCGCCATGCTCATCCTTACGCTTTAGCGGGTCTTGGTAACCAAGGCCAGACAAGAGGTCTATGCCTTCGCTCAAACACGCACAGGCAAACCCGGGTGCTGGGTTGTGCCTGGGGGCAGCTGGGTGAAGCACAGGCGCAGCCCTGTGTCATCCAGACCTCATCCATGACTGTGTCAGCTGCCCTTTCCTGTCTCACCCGCTTGCGGCCTGATTGCGCTCCGTAGCCACATGGGCTGGACCTGGCCGTCCAACTTCCAGCAAACTGTGTCTAGTGTTCATTAAACTGGGGTCGCACGGCTTATGAACACAACTGACAAATGTTATCAGTGACGATTTCTTAGGATCAATTCACCTATCACGATTTACATTCTCCATGGACCATGACAGGTGCTCAGAAACCAAAACACTCTCATCTCCTGACATGAACAATGTAAATGCAGACCTTCGCTTGCATGTTCACTACTGATTATTCCTTGCTAAACGCTGGTCTTATGGAATACCTAAAGGTTGATTTAGTGATACTCGACCCGACCTCTTAAAGTCAGGGGTGGGGGGAGGGTTCCGAATGCCCATCGTCAGTATGTTGTCAACAAGATTTCCGGATGAGCTCAGTTTTAGAAACCGAATTCACGTACAAGAGTGCAGCAGTGGTACAGTTTACACTTGGTCACAGTTTTCTCACTTTATGACATTATTGTAACAGTTACATCAGAGAAACACACACACGCACACACAGTTATATTCACACTTACACAGTATAATTTTACTGATCCAGACAATACTTCTTTTCAATTAAGAAAAAAATGAAAACTGCTGTTTGGCCACCCAGGCGCGAAATTCTACTTAAACCTGGAATATAAGAATACGATACTTTTCAAGTAAACAGCAATTGCACAGTGGTAGCAATACACAGTAGGATTGACTGACACATGCTGTCTTCAGAGGTCCAGTAGTAGCTGGGGACGAAAGAAAGTCAGCCAGGAAAAGTCAGTATACCTTCTGCCTTCCATTCTGTGGTCCATCACCTAAGAGAACAGCGTTGGTACAGAAGGGAATAAATGTCCTTATACGAAAACGCAGAGCCCGTAAATGCGTAAGTGTCAATGAAGTCTGCTCAACACCTTGGAGAGTCTTCAAATTCTTCTTGTTGTAGGAACAGAAAAAATAAATAAACCTTTATGGTTGTTTCCAATGTCAAGTTTAAAGAGATGTTTGAAAAAATATGAAAGTTTCTAAAGTTACATCATGAGCCATACTCTTTTAAAAAGTGGTCTCGTTGGCCTAATATCCACTCTTATGTCCACTGTTTTCATAAAACTCTACTTTTCAGTTTTGCTGAACTACACAAATATAAACAACACACATAGTAAACGCTGATGCACCTCTCACAGGACACAGGACACTTGACAAAATAGCTCTACTTTACTTAGTTCTATAGCTGTTGTCAATACGGACAACGCTGAGAGTAACGGACGAACACATTTCACGTTACAACGAAAGCATTGTTACGAAGGCATTGCTCGTTTGATGGCATTTTGGTACTCAGACTTCAAAGTGCGTGGCGGAAGGTTTCCCTCCTGCTTCACCGAGACTTTGAAGGCCCTTCCAGTCACTCAAGTCAAGCAACAGGCTTTCTTCACCGTAAATCCCTGGAGAATGGAGTTGGAGCATCTACGCTAGAGAACAGACAACTGATCACGGTGAAGAATCACCTTTTCCAGTGAGCGTTGATGAAGTTAAAACTATAACCGACGAGGACAGGCTCTTCTAGATTTTGAGCTTTTTAAAAAAAAAAAAAAAAAAGAAAGGATTTCGCTTTCCTGTGCGACCCAGGAGGCCTCAGGCTCACACAGCCTCGGCGGACGTGTCCGTGGACACGGACATGGTCACCTTGGCGATCTTGACCGTGCTCTTGATGCAGCTCTCTGTGGCCCTGTGCACGCTGGCTGTGTTGTTCCCGTGCTTGTGCAGGCAGTCCGAGTCCCCCACGCTGTTGTCAAGAGGCTGCGCGGTGCCTTCGCAGGAGGGGAACATGCTCCGGAAAGCGTGCCTCAGGTCCTTGCTCCTGAGAGCGTAGATGATGGGGTTCACGGTGGAGTTCAGCAGGCAGAGCATGCTACAGAAGGCGAACACCGTCTTGATGAGCTTGTTCATCTTCCCGAAGACATCGTACACCATGATGGCAAGCAGAGGGCCCCAGCAGATGATTAAAACCACCAGGATCAGGACCAGGGTCTTGGCCAGCCTGATGTCCATGCGCGCCTGGTCCGGCCGAGTCACCTGCACCTTGCCGTCCTCCGACGTGTGGATGATGATGCTCTTCTGGGTGCCACGCTGGATCATGCGGACCGCGTGGCTGTGCGCCTTCCAGAGGATGTACATGTACGCGTACACGATGAACAGCAGCAGCACGCTGGTGACCCCGATCCAGAACATCAGGTAGGTCTCGTCAATGAGCGGGAAGATGTCCGAGCAAACGGACTGCAGCTTCTTGCAGTTCCAGCCCAACAGAGGCAGCACGGCGATCACGATGGCGATGGTCCACATCAGGCAGAAGGCCACCACGGCCTTGGGCCTGGTGACGATCCTCTTGTAGGCCAGGGGCCTGTGAATGGATATGTACCTGTCGATGGCGGTGAGGAAGAGGCTGCCCACCGAGGCGGTGAAGGAGGCCGTGACGCCGCCCAGCTTGAACAGAAACACGTTCGGGCTGTCTTTGCGGTGGAACACGTGGAAGTCGACGAAGCTGTAGACAAAGATGACGCTGCCCAGCAGGTCCGCCACGGCCAGGCTGCCGATGAAGTGGTACGAGGGCCTGCAGCGGAGGCTGCGGGAGTGAAGGATGACGCACAGCACAAGCAGGTTCTCCAGGACCGTGAAGGTGCCCAGCGTGAGGGACAGGACGGCGATGGCCAGCTGCTGGCTGGGGTTCAGGATCATGAAGCACTCCATGTCCATGAAGTTCTCCCCGCACTGGATGTTCTCGTTCTCCTTGTACGACGACAGAGACTTGTTGTAGAACTCGGTGATGTTCACCTGGTCCGCCGGCACCACCTGGGGGCTGTCTCCTGCAGTCATCTTTTCCTGGAAGGGACTTCCCCGAAAAGAAGTCAGCGGAAACTTCTGCGGGAAGTACCCTAGTTTGGAAGCCATGTCACCCTTGATATCTTCGTACTGAATGTCATTGGAGCCCACGTACAGGAGGTCTGTGGTGATGGTGCGGAAGGTGGTGTCTGCAAGGCCATCCAGGATCGACTTCATAACCTCCGTCTTCGGTTAGGCCGCACTCGAAATGACAGAGAAAGGTGCTGGCGGCAGACAGTCCTGGCAGAGGGAACACAGATCAGCTGAGTGGTGAGAAAACCAGGAGAATTTAAAGTACAATAACAAACAAAAAAGTTTCACTGAACACCGTCATGCTATTTCATCCCTGTCTCTGAATACAGGTAAAATCCTTGCCAGATTCAGTCCATAAAATGACTCGGCCACTTAGCAAAAAGCCACCCCAAAGTTGCCGACCTGGCATGCACCGAAACACGTTTCTCTCATTGTTTAAGTTCTCTGGATGGAAGTCCCCAGAGAGAGAGTCCTGTGAGAGTCTGATGTCCAGCGAAGAAAATGTGTGTTGGGTGTGGTGTGCCTTCCACATCCACGTTAGGAAGTGTGTACAACTGGGCTTCAACAGTCACACATGCAGAACCCTAACGCTGGTGGCCAGGAGGGAGAACGAGGTGTCACACCTTGTTCTGCTCTGGAAGACTCTAATCACCTTGCCCCACAGGTAAGACCGAACGTGCAGGACCACCGAAGAACAAGACAGTGTGGAATCCGAGACTATGCTGCGTGGCCTGTGTGCTGAGTGTGAAGGGGGAGGGAGACACCGCTGAGACCCAAAGGAAACAGGTGCAGGAAAACCTGGGATCCAGTCCTGGCTCCACGAGGCAAGTCTCCTCACCCACAGGTGATGTTTGAACTGAGCCGTGGCTGAGGAATCCTTCTAAAATGCGCACACTAACCAAGACAAATGTCGTGAAGGGCAAACTTGCACTGAGGCTCGTGAGGAGACCAAGACCTTCACCACTGGAGCGGAGTGACGGGGTCACTGCTTCCAGGGGTGGTACACCCCAGGGGTGCTGTGCGGACACAGCACGCGGAAGACAGTGACAGACCTCATCATGCAAGGCCTTCCCTGTGGACGGCACTGGAAACAAGGATGGCTGAGAGGGTAGCCCAAATTGTAAGGGCTCTTCAATTCTAAGCAGTTTGGGTTTTGTCCCAAAATGAACAGCCAGAGCATGGATTTTACTATGTGTAAACACTCGCTTAAAATGTGGCTATTAGCAGTTAGCTTATAAAAAATTAGAAGTACTGAGTGATATCTATAATAGTTAAAATAATCATAAAAACCAGTATTTATTTACTATCTTTTTGCTGTTACTAACAATATTACACTGTCATGGAGGGGGAAAAGATAGTCATTACCTTGGAACAAACTTTAAAATTCTGAGCTCCCCCGCGAAAATCCAGAGACCCTATCTGTCTGAATTAATAATTCATGTAGTCATCCATTCAACAAGTTACGCAACACCCGCCACATACCAGGCACTGCACTAGCCACTCGGGACACGCTGCAGCAGGTACGAGTCCCTGACCACTCGCTGAAGCACAGTGCCGCAGGAGACAGGCAGCTGCCCCCGTACACCTGAGAGAGTGCGGCACGAGTGGACACGCGCAGGACGCTGTGGGAGCAGCCAGTCTAGGGGGTCAAAGGAGGCTTCCCCAGAGAAAGAAAGGGTGAGGAGGCCAAGACGATACAGGATTAGTGCGGGTGGAGACAGGGCATCGTACCATTCGATCCCGAGTTTGCACATCTGTTTCCGTACGTAGAATGTGGAATGTTACCTGTCTTCTTACATCATTCACCAGCCTTATAATACGACAACAGATGAGAAAGAGGACAGAGGGGTTCACATGTGCCTAATGGGCGACTACCGGATTTTATTAACATTAAAGCAGCAATTTAATAGTATGTATTTGCCTTTCCTTAGAATTAGAGGAAATAAAGGCGATTAATCGGATGGATGTCTGACCCCCAAAACCAAAGCTTGGCCCCGTTTCTAAGCAGCTTCGGGAGCCGGCCCATCCCACAGGGCCGTCTTCTCTCAGGTAGATAACTCTCCTCTCGCACCTCCCAATAAAAGACTGATTGGCTTGAAATGTTCACTATGTCCACCACACCTTCGAATTTCAAAAGGCACAGAAGGACAGCTATAGCAGCGACCTCACATCCAGATGTTCCAGCCAACCAGGCTTCCTCCCCAGAGGCAAGAAGCTGCTTGTCCCCCCTTCCAGAGATAGTCCATGCGCACTCAGGCAGACACGTCTAGCCATTCCCCCTTTACTTACTTTCTAACACGCTCTAATACACCCTGCTTAGTATCCTGCACTTTGGAGTTTTACCTGCAAGGAAACAGTTCCGCAAAGCCTCGCTGCATTTTGCAGCTGCCTTACGTACCCAACAGACACATGCGGGTTTCGCCTGTTTGTCACCTCTTGCCAGGACCAATGACGCTGCAGTGAGTCACCTCCCGTCACGTCGTTTTCCACACTTCCCGTGGCATTGCGAATGATCTCTGCGTTGTCCAAGCTCATTCCTTGGACTTACCCCTGACTCCTCCTCCTCCGTCGCCTCTGTAGTCAGGTAGACTGCCGAGTATTGCTGGTTTTCCCCTTCTGAAGCCCTCGTGGGGAGCTGATTGTGCGCAAGTGGCATTCTGAGCCTCTGACAGGTACCAAACTACTTATTTTCACAATGGTCCTGGGAGGGGAGCGCTGCTATTGTCCGCATTGTATAGGAGGAAGGCACAGAGAGGGCAATTTGCCACTCAGGTAGCCGGTAGGTGGCAGAGCCGGAATGAACCCAGAGGTTCAAGTTCTAGGGCAGCGCTGTGCGATGAAAATGGAACGTGAGCCACATGCACAATTTTCCAGTAACTAGGTAGAAAGGAACGTGCAAAAGAGAAAACTAATTTACTCGTACAGTTTGCCTAACCCAAGGTACCCGCAGTATTTTCTCTCTTGTTGAATGTGTAGGTTCAACCTGTGGACCTAGCCACATTTTAAGTGCTTCGCAGCAGCTGTGGCGAGGGACTACCCCGTTGGACAGTACAGGTCTAGAGCTGCCTGAAACCTTTACGAGCTACCACCTCTCTAACCTGAGACAGGGGGGCTACTCTCTCCCTCCTTTGCCCCAGCGATTCCAACCAGTGGAGGGAACTCTCAGTTAGGGGTCAGCAGTTCAAGGTCAGGGTCAGACCCGTGTCAGTCTTTCAAACCTTCGGCGTCTCACCTGTAAAACAGGGAGGGGGGAGAGGCCTAAATCACAGGATTGTGCCGAAAATGAAGTATTAAAAAAAGCGCTTAATATGGTGCCTGGCACAAAATTTAACTCTTCAATAAAGGTTTAACTATTAACATTTCTTAGTACTGTGGCTCTCAGCCTTATAGTATTAATTATATATCAAGATAATTCATCGTCCTAATTGGAACATAGGCGGCTCACTCAATTTTTATTTTCGTCTCAGTATTAGATCACAAGGAAAATAGAGGAAGAGGAAAATAGAAGGAAGAGGAATGTCTACATGTATGTTCTAGGCATTTGAGAGAGACTACACATAGTCATTCTATCATGACAACTCTATCAGGTGCCTATTTGTAATTCCCATTTCACAGACAAGGAAATGGAGGCCACCAGATGTTAAGTAAGTTGTGCAGAATATGGAAAGTGTGCAGCTGCATCCATGCTGCTCAGGCTCCAGAATTTCTGCTTTTGGTAGCTTTAAGGATTAACAGTAACTAGGATGAAGCCATTCTGAATCTTATACTCAAGTTTTCTAGCTTCCTACAAACACCAATTGAGGTTTATGATCCATTGTGGTCATTAAGACCACCTTCTACTAAATCACGGTTTCCTACCCCAGCCCATCTTGGCCCATCTGCCTGCTGGCGCGGCCCCAGGGACTGAAGCTGGCATTTGGAAGAGCTACAAAGTGAAGAAAAAGGGTCCCAGGCCTTATTTCCGTAATGTAAAACATGTGCCTGTGATTTCCTCTACACTAAAATCACCACATATGTGATCACAATTTCCCATTTTATTGCAGCCAAGAATGGTTATGAGACACATAGTAATTTCTGTTCAGTATAAGCCAAATATAATTAAAGAACACAGTTAAAAATATATATGAATTTCTTGCAGTTCAAGGATCTCGGTAATGTCCAAATACCACTGTGCACAGGCTATTTTAAGTTAATGGGATCATGGCAGGGAAACTGTTCTCTGCGTTTCAGTAATTCTTGCTTTTATTTCTACATCTGGGTTATTACAGTAATTTCCACCTGCTTATTCTTTGCACTGAGACTTTTCTTTGAGAGTTCATTAGGAATATAGTTCAGGCTTTGGGGGATGCAGCTGCCATTAATTTTGTTTGTGTTTGCTACTGGGAAGAATCATAATTGAAAATTCCTAGCAAGATGCATAGATGTACTTATTAAAGAAGCAGTTGGTTTTTATTACAGCTACAGTAAAAGAATGATCGAATGACATTTAAGGGGATTTTCCTTGAATTCTGCTTGAATAAAGTCAACACATTCTGATAAGTTATAAATCATGCCGTTATAACAACGACAAGAATATTTTAATGTGTTGTATCTATCATTTTTGGAAACTTCAGCTTATTAGAATACCACCCCCTGCTCTTTTTATTTATTTCTCTATACCCACTCCTGCCTCTCCATCCAGCCCCCCCACCCCCCAAACTTACACATCAATTGGCAAGCTATGGTCATCATCAAAGAAATTTTATGCGTATGGTAGCAGCGTGGAGGTTTTTTAAAATCTACCCAGAGTCGAGATCTTTGTGTCTGCAACCACGAAGGATGTAAGATGTCCGTGTTCTGACCTGGATGAGTGTCGAGAAAGTCCTCAAAGCAAAATTTCAAATAGCATCTTTTCTGTACCAGCGTAATCTTATAGCCGGTTATATTATTCTTCACTGCCCAGCTGGAGACCTTCTTTGTTTCAGAGAGACGTTTCAATAATTCAGATATTTATCACTTTCCCGTCGGAATCCATGCAGCTTTGGGCCCGTACAGTGTCCCTGGGGGAACAGGCAGCAGGAAGTTTGCTTCCTGCAGGTTGTCCTGTCTAGCAGGGCAGAAAACCCACGCAGGCCTCAGAAGGACCGGTGCTCTCGATGCAGTGACAGACTGTTACCAGCCCGCCGCAGCTCCTGCGCGAGAATTCTAAGTTTATAAATGCTTTAAGGAGACAACGCCAACCCCATAGGACCAAAACCGACAGGGGTCCAGGATATCAAACGTAGGAGTCCCGGGCCCTGGCTTCACCCTGTTTTTCCCTCCTTTCTCTGCTGGTCTTGCGTTATTCTGCTTGGCTGGCCTCACGAAGCGCCTTGTGAAGGGTTCAAGAGAACAATGGTGCCAGTGGATAAACTTGGGGTTTCTTTTTTTTTTTTTCCATTCGCTTCTGGGAACAAGTCTGGTTTCTACGAATTTGATCGAGAAAAATAACCCGCTGATGCATTTCTCTGAAGTTAGTAGGAAAAATTGTAATTGCTTCATAATTGCGTTGCGTCTAAGTCAAGTCCTCAGTCTACGTGGCAGGTCTCGCAGGACGGCATCGTCACTCAGTAACATTGCCGCCACGGCTGAATGCACAGCTGAGCCTTTCCTAACTCTTGCCTGACAACTAGAGTTTTGGAACTATTAAAGTAGCTTTGTAACTTTTCGCATCATCTTCTATAGCAAAGAGAAATAAAGGATCGACTTAATTATCCTGATAATTCAGGCAAAAATACATAATCATTCTCCCTAGTATCAATGTCAGCTCTTTTTCCCCATATATTAAAAAAATTCCATTACACGTGTAACGCTCAGTTGGTTCTCAAAGCCTTAGCGTTTCCTTTCTTTCTAATGTAGAATAGAAGGTATTAAATGCACTGTTTTCTTGCTAACAAAATGAGTGTTAGAGTTTTCATAAAAATATATCAATTTATATAAGCAGGCATTAAGACACTTATAAGACTATATTTCTTTTCGAATTTAACCTGAGGCACGCTTAATTATTTAACATTTAAAGGCTTGTTAAAACAAAGAATTTCAGGGCTCAACAGATTAAACCACAGCGAACAGGCACTCACTAGTAGGTGATGATGCCACAGGAAGAGCCTACCCCACATGCAAATTAACGGTACAAACGATTCACTGACTTTCATAACTAATTCCATCTACCACTTAATTTAGCTCTGTTTTGATGTTTCCTACTAATAAGTGCCTTTGCTTTCTTTTTTTTTACAGATACCTTTTCTACATCATCTGTAAAGAAAGAAATCATGCACAACTGAAGCAGCCTTTCCTTGAAGTAGAACATACACAGTGTTTAATTCAGTAGAAGCCTGGTCCATGCATAAAATACTCCATAAGATGGTCTTTATAGTCCATATGAGGTCTGGTCATGAAAAGCCAAAAGCAGTATATCACTCTGATCTGTAATAGATGTAGAACCTATTAGACAGAGTATCTTTACAATCCATTACCAAGAACAGCAATAGTTTCGAGGATGCTACATGTTGTCCAAGGGTGCTGCACACTTTTCAGTCTAAGGAAACTGAAATTCCTTCTTCAGGAAGAGGTAATCTCTCTTTGAACCCATGAGCATCTGAATCAAACCCAACTAAAACAAGCCTTGGTTCTCCAGGTTCCAATCTCAAAGAATCTGGGTGTTTTAAATGCACAATAGAGAAAATTCCAATTTCCAATTATTTCAATAAGAAACATTCGAATATTTATGTGCCAGGCATTGTGCTGAGCACGTATGCTACTCTTGTTTAATATTTCCACACAACAGGTGCTGGGACAATCCCCCTTCTACGCATGGGAAAACCGGGAGGTAAAACGCTTTGCTCAGGGTCTCCAACTAGAGAGGCAGAGGTAAAACTTGAACCAAGTCTACCTAACTCAAAGTCCCTGCTCAGCTTTGAGGTCCAAGAACCACCGAAGAAGACATTCTTCTTTCCATTTCTAAGGAAGGGGCAAGAGTTGATTGGGGGAAAAGGAGGTAGAAAATAGCACACGTTCACACAGTGAACAGCTAAAATCCAGAGGAATAGTCTGACCGCAAAAAGGTACCCATGGCACTTGCAAATCGTCCTTACTCTATGGTCTTCAGGGACAGA
This sequence comes from Anoura caudifer, assembly GCA_004027475.1. Lineage (NCBI taxonomy): Eukaryota > Metazoa > Chordata > Mammalia > Chiroptera > Phyllostomidae > Anoura > Anoura caudifer. The sequence continues at coordinate 32,500 of PVKU01002133.1, forward strand.
GGACGACAATTAACTGCAAGCTACAAATCCCAACCCTGGATTAGCCCTTTATGTGCAGTGACTGTCGGCAAATAAATAAAATCTAACTCGTCACTGCCACTAGTGTTTTTCAGTTAGATAGGCCTATGTTTTCTTCATTAGTAAATTGTGGGGATTGTGAATGGGAATGACGGCCCCCACACCGCCAGTGAGGAATGAAGAGGGCACCTCCTTTAGATCCGAAGGAGATGCAACTGTCGTTAGTAAACAAGCCCTAAATGCTCACGCTTTACATGGAGAAATTCCTTGAAACCCCTCAACTTCCCGCCAAGAGCGTGTAGTTTTCCTAGACCCAGGGGGAAGATGACTGTTGGAGAACAGTTCCCAACATCTTGGCTGGAATCAGGCAGAAGAAATTCTGTAGGGGCTCCAACATGGGAGTGTCTGCGATGCTCTTGGTGCCCCAGGGCACGGAGATGGATGTAAAGGTCGAGGCCCTGAGATGCTTCATTTAGCACGTTTTATTGAGTGCTTACTCTATGCTTAGTACCGTGGACATTATATATCCATGGATCATAACTGTGCAATGAAGATGGGTCAAGGAAGCAATGGCAATGACTGTCCATTCATCCTCGCCCAGTCAGATAAGGCCCGCCCATCTGCTCTTCCCCTTCCACAGATGACAGAATAGAACTGGGTATGAATGTATGTAATAGGCACACGATACTTTATCATCAAATAGCACTGGGTTGTATAAATCCCCTTCCTATATATGCTTTGAGGTTTTCTCCCAAGGAGAGATGATGGGCTGCTGAGACAGCCTACCGCAGTCTTTCTTGTTTCCAAGCCCCTCAGATCATGAACCTTGACGGTAGGGTCCTGTCGTACATGGCCTGGCATGTCCTCTGCCAGGCACAAGGCAGGTACCCAATACCTGTTCACTCAATGAATGTTGCTGCGCACCAGCAACATGGCCGATCTGTCTTAGCAGAGCGGCTTTTAACTGCGGGTAGTTTTCCTCGGCACAAAGTCCGCTGACCATTAGAGAATTACACCTAAATCTTGGCCTCAGAAAAACTTCCATCTGAAAAAAACTGTTCAAATGTAAAAGTTACATACAAGGCATGAACAAGTATTTGTCCCGGGATCTTTTAGCTCAGTATCAAGTAGCAGTGATATTGGCAGCAAGTGGAGGTTACGGTCAAACATATCTCTTCTAGTTGTCATTCTTTTTTTTTCTTCAAGATTTTATTTATTTTTAGAGAGAAGGGAAGGGAGGGACAGAGGGAGAGAAATATTATTGTGTGGTTGCCTCTCATGCACCCCCTACTGGGGGCCTGGCCTGCAACCCAGGTTTGTTCCCTGACTGGGAATCGAACTGGCGACACTTTGGTTCACAGGCCAGTGCTCAATCCACTGAGCCACACCAGCCAGGGCTGTCATTCTTATTTAGCCCTGGTGTCTACTGTGAATGACAACGTGTAGCCATGTAACAATGATATACAAAATCTTTGTGACATGTACAACCCTCAACAAATCCTAGCTATACACTGTTGATATAGACCTTTAAAGATGGCATACAAAATTGGATATTAATGGCATTTTTCTATCCCTGAAATGCATGCTATTACGCATTGCTCTTTCCCAAAGAATCCTGTTAATGGGTTCCTCCACGTGGAAGTTTTTTTCCAAGAGAAGTTATGTGAAAATTCAACCACTAGATGGAGTGGCTTTTATAAGCCCTCAGGAACCAATTTGTTATTCTATTTACGAAATACTTCTTGCTTTGGCTGAGCAACTTCTCCTCCTGCTACAACATGTTATGCATTGTACAGTGAATTAATTAAAACCTAAATAAGATAATATATTATGGAGGGTTCAAATGGGTTATTATTACTACCTACCCAACTAAATTTCAAATTGCTTTTCTGAGGCAAAAGGAGGTTGAGAAAATTTAATACATTAATAAAAATTAATTGTGAATATTTGGAATTTGCCTCAAGAATGTAATTAAGAATGAGTAAAAGAAAGTGGTTGTAGTGAAAACAAATGATATGTTTGTGCCAAGATATGGTTAAAAGTAAGAAGGGAATGTCTCAGGAGCCCAGAATCAATTCTAATAACAAACTCAACTCATTTCTATTTTATGAAACATTTAGCTTTCCAATTTTCAAATATGAAATCACCAACACAGGTCATAACTCTGTGATGAAAAAGAATGGAAAATTATCTTCCACTATTATAGGGGCTAAAGTGTTCAAATACACAAACTGAGGATACAGTAGCTTTCTAAATTATTCAATTTCCTTCCTATTATTTTCTTGCTGGAATACTTTTAAACATTTTATCACCTTGTAAATTCAGGGTTCCATTCAGACATGATTTTAAAAACTAGGTATTTATGTATCACCTTCTTAAGTTTAAATAAAAAAATTTCAGTGTGTACTAACAATAAAAGATATAAACGGAAATGTACTTTCAAGATGCAAATAATTATGTCCAAACAGAACTTGAAGAACTAGGTTTCAGTAAAGATGCAAAATACACTTTGTAAATACAGTGATGATTATGAAGGAGTATGCAAATTGGATGCAAGTACAGAATTTTTATGCCACTGAAATCATGAGGTAGTTCTATTGTACTTAGGCAAGGTCAAATCCTTCCTAGGGTTTGCGTAATGCAATTATGTAATTTTCTATGAAGCTGAGTAACTGAAAGTATTCAGAAAAAAAATAACTTGAAGATAAAGAATTAGGAAATAAGGAAGGTGAGAACAGGTTGGGAAATTCCAGTGTGCAAAAATAGTTGGAGAAGTCCCACAACAGTTATCAGATGCCTTCGGACTTGTTTCACAGTCAGCGACTCAGTCCAGCTGTCTCCAGCAGCTTCAGCATCACTTGAGAAATGCAGATACTGGGGTGCAGCTCAGCCCTGCAGAAACAGAAGCTCAAGGGCTGGGGCCCATGCGTTCTACCAAGGCCTCCAGGAGATTCTAACACGCTCTGAAGTTTAGGAGCCATTGTTAAAGATCACGGCTGTGAAAAACGCTGGGGGAGAGGGGCAGGGAGGGAATAGAATTAACCTTTAAGAAGAACTGAGGTTAGCTAGCCAGAAAGACTATTCTATGAGTACAGGTTTTTAGATCATTGAAATGGATTGCTAAGGGGGCCTGCTCATGATAGAGCAGTCTCCCGCAGATCTTTTTTTTTAAAAATTATTAAAAATTTATTTTAAAAAAATTTATTGGGGTGATATTAGTTAATAAAATTATATAGGTTTCAGGTGTACAATTCCACAATATATCATCTTCATCTTATATTGTGTTCACCACCCCAAGTCAAGTCTCCTTCCATCACCATTTATTTCCTCCCTTTACCCTCTTCTACCTCCCCCCAACCCCCTCCCTTCTGGTAATCACCACACTGTTGTCTGTGTCTATGTGAGTTTTTTTAATCCCTTCACTTTTTCACCCAGCCTCCTAATCCCCTCCCTCCTGACAGCTTTCGGTCTGTTCTCTGTATCTATGAGTCTTACTGTCTTCTTAGTTTAATTTGTTCATTAGATTCTACATATGAGTGAAATCCCATGGTACTTGTCTTTCTCTGACTGGCTTATTTCACTTAGCACAATACCCTCTAGGTCCATCCATCCATGCTACGAAGAGTAAGATGTCCTTCTCTCTCTCTCTTTTTTTTTATAGTCTAGTAGTTATTACATTGTGTAAATGTACCATAGCTTTTTTACCCACTTACCTACTGAAGGACACCCGGGCTACTTCCAAATTTTGGCTATAGTACAATAAATAATGCTGCAATAAACATGGGGTGCTTATAATATTTAAAATACATGTTCCAGGTTTCTTCAGATATATTCTCAGAAGTGGAATTGCTGAATCATAAGGCAGTTCCATCTTCAATTTTTTGAAGTATCTCCATACTGCTTTCCACAGTGGCTGAACCAACCTACATTCCCACTAACAGTGCACTAGGGTTCCCTTTTCTCCACATCATTGCCAACACTTGTTGGTTGATTTACTGATGATATAGCCATTCTGACAGGTGTGAGGTGATATCTCAGTGTGGTTTTAATTTGCATCTCTCTGAAGATTAGTGACATTGAGCATCTTTTCATATGTCTATTGGCCATCTGTATGTCCTCTTAAGAAAACTGTCTATTCAGGCCCTTTGCCCATTTTTTAATTGGATTGTTAGTTTTGGGGGGTATTTTTGGTGTTGAATTTTATAAGTTCTTTAAGATTTTGAATATTAACCTGTGATCAGATGTGTCTTGATAAACATGTTCTCCCATTCGGTGGGTTGTCTTTTGATTTCGTTGATGGTTTCCTTTGCTGTGCAAGATATTTTTAGTTTAATGTAGTCTTACTTGCTTATTTTTTTCATTTCCCTCAGCTCAGGAGTTATATCAGAAAAAATACTGTTATAAGAAATGTCCAATAGTTGACTATGTTTTTGTCTAGGATTTTTATGGTTTCAAATCTAACATTAAATCTTTAATTCATTTTTTTAGTTTATTCTTGTGTGTGGTATAAGAAGGTGGAGTTTCATTTTTTTTTTGCGCATATCTGTCCAATTTTTCCAACACTATTTATTGAATTGACTACCTTTACCCCATTGTACGTGTTCACCTCGTTTCTCAAATATTAATTGACCATAAGGTGTGGATGTATTTCTAAGCTCTCTATTCTGTTCCATTGATCTATGTGTCTGCTTTTATGCCAACAGCACACTGTTCTGATTACTGTGGCCTTGTAAGTATCAGAACTGCAAAGGACCCCGAAGGGCTACAGCCGTTGTGAGACAGAGGAACAAAGTTGGAGGGGTCACACCACCTGATATCAAACTCTACTACTACGAGGCCACAACAATCTCACAGATCTTTAAATCCACGCCATTTTTATATGACTGGAGTAAAATAATGTAGCGTAGCCTGAAAATACACAGCAGTAGGGAACCTCTCTGAACTGTTTCAGGAAGCTTGCTGTTATATACCTTATCCAGCAAAGAGAAGTGGCTTCAGGATCCAATATGTGCGCACCCAGTATGCAGACATAAATTAAGAACTCTCCACCGTTTTCTCCTAATTCTACTGGCAAACTCTGTGTGAAGTCTCATAGGACTGCTAGCAATTTCTTTCAACACCATGGTGAGGCAACCCCCTAGTTCCTGCACATAAAAGAACAGGAAAAAAGTAAAAGTAGTTAGCATTACAGCTGTTACGCTTAAAGAGGAAAGTGTTTCTGTCCTTCCTTTCCCAGAACCATAAAATAATGTAGCATAGGAGATGAACCCAGAAAACCACAAACTAAAATAGAAACTTTGCAGCAGGCTGAAGTAATGCAGATCCACTGTAAATCACCTTACAGAACTACCCTGATAATTATACAATTTACACAGCTTATGGATGGCAAGTATCTTAGATCTAAAATTTATAAGTATATGGAGATGTATGCCAAATCATAAAATATAAGACTTGGGCAGGCTGTTTCCTCTCTGATTATTTTATCAATAAAAAAAATGGATCATAGATTACTCATAATTGGTTTCCTTAGTGAGGACTGAAATCATTCAAAGATTTCTTTTTTTTTTTAAATTTCCAAGAACTTAGATATAGTTTCCAATAGTAGCTGTACATTTTCCAAAGTTACATTCCCACATATGCAAAGATACAGAATTCTTTAGACAATCTTTTGCTTACTTCGGTTATATGTCAAGTTGTTCAGTTTTTCTCTTTCTCCACACACATATTGCTTGCTCACCACAACTTACATAAAAGCTGGAGAAAACATTTACAAATTCTGGTAGCAATGCATTAAAATTAGTTGGAAATCTGGTCCCTTTCACAACCTACATGGGAATAAACCAACATACACAGATCATAGTGGCATTGAATTAAGTCTCTCTTGTGAAAATAAGTCAAATTGATTTATTTTTAAACATAGCTGAGTTAAAAGCAAGCAAGAGTGGCAAAGGCATCTGACTTATGATGTTGCTTCATTTGCTGTATTAAAAACATCAATTTTAGCCTCTTGACCAGCAGAAAACAGTGTTAGAAAACTTCCTGGTACGAATGTTCATATGTGAAAGTAGAATATTTTTTTTAAGGAGCATAACAGAATTTATCACCAATTTAAATGTGAAACTCCTTGTAACATTTCATAGAACTCATATTGATTCCAATTCTCTTCCCTAAATATATGGTCTAAAATAATGGATGAAGAAATGATGAAGAACAGAGGGGGACCCTCCCATTTAAACATAAACTTTGACAAGTATAATTTCCTGATTGCATGTTATTTTAATTGCATTTAAATATACTATTGACATACACAGGTTGTGAAAGCATTTGCCAGCATGTCCAACTACCACAGCAGATTGCCTGGCACGTCTTTGAAAGATGCCTCTGCTTTTTTAAAAAAGCAATAGCATGGAGTTTGCTAATAGGAATTAAAAAATAGATATTACAAATTTAGGTAACTATACTGCATTTTATTGCCTGAAGTTAAAAACTATTAAAAATGCTGTTCAGAGTTCATATTGACGGTAAGGAGTCAAAAGAGATCAACTCTCTAGTCAACAAATACAAACTCTAAACAATTATGAATCTAAATTAGAGTAGAAAAATAAGACATTAGATAGAATATTATATACTTAGAGGAAAATGACTTGCCATCTGTGTTTAAGAAAAAAGGGAACTTGCATCCCTTGTGGCATTCAAAAAATACAAAATCTACTTTAGGAATCTCACTCAAAAATACGGAATATAATGTTATGGGGGTAAAAGAGAATTAGCTTAAAAAAAAAAAAAAGAGTTAGCTAAAAAAATATCGATTCCTACCTAACCAGTCTCAACTCACATATTCGAGAACAAAACAAACAAAAAGAGAAAAACTTGGAAAGCTTTCCTAATTCCACCAGCTGGGATCAAGCAGAACTCGCAGCGTCCTGCGTCCTGCGGGGAGCCCTCGGGCCCTTCGCTCAGGACTGGTGAATAAATGAACAGCCCTTCCCTCAAACACCTACACAAGCACAACCATGAACTTCAAGAATCCCACGGCCACTAAGTTATGCGATTAACCTGCCCAAATGAAACTTTTAAACTGGAGGATACCCCCAAATTATACATTAATAATCTGTATGGAAAATATCAATGAAAACTAGATAAAAAATGTCCTAGAAAAAACAATTACAATAAAGTATGATGCTTTATTTTTTTTATGAGGTGCGCTATTCATTGAAGAAACAATGACCCAGGGAAACTTCTGGCAAATGTTTTATGTTATGAACTAGAAGTTCATAACGATTACCTCAGTGATGGTTTTGACCTATTGCTGTTGATACGGCCTAACTTCCATACTATCCATGCAGCCCTGTTTGAGATAGAAGTTCATCTAACATCCAACCATTTGAACAAGTACCAAGAGAGAGGCACAAAAACCACTGAACATAACCCTCCCTTTTGCAGGTCTCGCAAATTTCCTATAGCTGTAACTTACTTGTGATAGCATTACAAGTTGTTATATGTAACAAATATTACTACGTTAATACCCATTTTGTGATGCAGTCATAACTCTGTGTATCTTCTTCCAACTTTCTTTCAACTTTCTTCCCCCAAATAATAAGCAATTAGCAAGATGGGTGAAAACTGTGTTAAGCCCATCAGTTAGTGTTTATGATAAAACCGTGATCAAATGTGGTTACGCCCATCCCGGCGTCTTCGCAAGATTCTTAGAAAACCTGGGACCCTGGGACTGAAACACCGCTCCCCTCCGGCGGGACACGAAGACAGCCTCATTTTGATTCAAGATGGATACACCCCTTTGTCTTGAGTCTTTGGTGTCTCTGCACGGCTTCCCTGAGTTTGGACACTCCCCCAAATCTATGGTACGTATTTAAAACCTAAATTATATGTTCAAAGATGTCCAAATACATAAAGGCAAGCTATCTAACTTCCTTTTGGTCATGATATGCAGCTATGAAAAAGTTTGTTTAGACCCATGTATAAAAGTGTGTTTCTATATCCAGTCACCCCAAATTATGCAGCATATAATTTGATAGTATAGATTCCAAATGATATTTACGGTTCCTTTCAGTCCAGACTATATCTGAGAGAAACCTAAATTGATCTATACAATATGTCATAAAGTTAATCTGATCTAATTAAGTGGTTATCAAAACAGCTGGTAGCAACTCAGTGGCAAAGTTTAAATTCCTCCACCCCTCAAAACCAGCATTCGTGTAATTATAAAGTTAACACGATTATAGATCAGGATTAGGAAAGAGCCGGAGGTACAGGGCAGGGGGGGGGGGCGCATGAAGTTAAAATTACGCCAGTATAAAGCACATCGATTGGTTTTGATTGCCTCCTATTCTTTAACTTCTTTACCAATTTTCAGCCAAGGGAAAAAAAAAAAAAATCAGCAGAGCTTGTGGTCCCTCAAAATGCAGACGTGCAAAACATCAGCCTAGTCCCAGCAACAGTCTTCCAAACGCTGCCGGGTCAGGTTGTTGGAGAGCCAAAAACAGAGTGATAAATAATTTAAACCCAAATGCTGGCTTCATCTAATTTGTTGGTTCAATTAGAAAGTGATGAATACAAAAATGGAAGAGACAGACCTGCACGGGTGGAGACACGGCATCCTTTTTTGCAGGAACGAAAGCTCTCATCTGCGCTCCTCGTGCGACTGAGCTAACATCATCACCCCCTAGAAGGACGTTACAGGCGGCAACCCGCAGGGCAGGCTCCAGCTCACCGGCCGAATTCAAGACGCGATCACCAAATCTCATTTTATTCATCGCATGTGGTTAGGGATTTCCAAATTCAATTTATTACTTTTTTTTTTTTTTTTTTTTTGCAGCATTCCTGGAGAGCTAATTATAGGAAATAATCCCCTTCCTTATTAGGCCAACTGTTTTCTGGGAAGAAGCATTTGGTAAGCGTGCTGTTAGGAGTTCCATTTCATAACAGTTTCTTCTTACACAGCAAAGCATGTCGATTCTAATCGCTCACACCAATATGCAAGACAACCAGGAAGCCTGTCTAAATTTCCTGGTGGTTAATGTTCCCTCTGGGTCGCAGCAGAGAGAGATGTCACACATTGTTTTGAAAGAGTTTTTCAGGCTTTGCCTCAGTAATTAATAAGCTGACACCGCATGCTAAACGCTTATCAGCGCTAATCAAGGGGGCTGATGCTTTCTCGAGAAAAGCAGGTAAACCAACCCAAGGGGTTTTCCTTTGGAATACACTGAAATATGCCACACACAGAGTGGTTCTTCCGGAGAATTTCATTCCCAGCAGTTTCATCTTGGTAACATTTAACAATTTCACTATTTTAACATTTTGAAATGCCAAAAAGAACACACTGATCCTGCAGCTAGGCTTATTAGAGAAGAACAACCTCACAGGCGAGACAGGGAGGCACGCAGTCCACTGGGAAAAGGGTAACAGGAAAAGACAGAAAACAGTGGATAACAAACAAAGCCGAGCACTACTCCAAACGTGAGATCACATTTTCACCAGGAGGGAAAACTTCACACAGCAAATTAGATGCTCTCACCTAACGGCTTATTGAAAGGACTAGGCGTAACGTTCTTTTTGTGTGCATGCACGTTTACTAATGCTGTCTGTTAAAACTGGGGGCATGAGAGATCTGATTGGCCTTCCTGACAACAAGCAAAGTCATTTTGTTTCTGAAGGGGTCAGGGCTGAGCATTTCCCCTGTGGCATCATATCACCCCCATGGAGACCTAGGAACACAATGAGACATCTCCCTACCAGACACTTGATACATACCTCAGCCAAGACGGCTCCTTGCCTGGAGTGAAGACATCTTTGGAACAAAAAAGAGTCCTTTTATAATAAGTTCTTTTGACAACCTAAAAATGAATTAGTTTTTAAAAAGCCAGATCCATCCTCAGACCTTCTGCCCAACTATGGTACGTGCTGTTGTTGGATGTACCTACAAATAACTGCCAGCAATATAATATATGTTTACACTTCTGGGGGGGTGTGGATACTCAGGATGGGTATCACCAGAAAATAATCTGTCTCACTTAAGAAACGATACATGCCCTTTTATTCTGATAACATTGCTCTAAACTGAGTTGGAAGAGTGGGGGAGGGGAAAGGAATACCAGGGGGGAAAAAAGGGACCAAGAAAAATCAATCAGTCTATCTTCCCTTGCAAATTGTCAGCAGGGTGGGATTAGGAAAGCAACACTTTAAATCAGATAAAGCCCTGTGGGAACCTGAAAGGTTGGTTGCTCTGAGTTTCTCAATATTCTGCACAATAGATTGATGGCAATAGCTGTCCCACTGATAGCCAATGTCCACTCAGTTTCCGCTAAGAAATTGCATAGCCCCCGTTGTTCAAAGGATATTAACTTGGCAATAAAAATGACAAGTTACGGGACCCTCAGAAATGTCTTTCAACACCTTTAAAGCCAATAAATCTATTCTAATCTCGTATTGGATTAAATGCCAGAACGCCTATATATCAAGAAAGCAACAACAAAGGCAAGAATAGCACTTTTTTAAGGAAGAAAAAAAAAAAAAGATGAGAGACAAAAACGATTAATTGGTGGACTACATTTTTTTTCTCATTGGTTCAAGTTAAAACTAAAATTAGAAACATGCGTGTTGCCTTTAAACTTTCAAATGACCAAATGACAGCTTCTCACATCTAGTGCAGCAAACACATTTATTTGCATTCAGGAGGTGATCCGTTTGTGGCTGTGAGCCTTAGCAAGAAATGCGTTTTTTTTTTTTTTTTTTTAAAAGCACATCAACTTTTCTCAGCTAATGGCCACTTCCGAGTTAAATGGTTCTATCACCATTCAAATTAGGTATTAGTTGCATGCCCATTTATTTCTCCTCAAAGAAGAGTGCTGCTTGTAGCTATATTTTTCTATATCAAAAGTTTATTATTTGACATCCATTGTTTTTTATAGGACATTGGATCATTTACTTTGGACAGTTTCTAGGTTTGGTGCAGAGATCGATGCATTTCTCTTGGAAGACAGCTGCTGATACGGTTTACAGACATTGAGCACTAACTGTTTCTGAAGCAGGCACAATTACACATTTTCCACACACACAGACATCAGCGAGTGCACACAGAGAGCCAGGTGCACACACATTCAGCAACTAGTAAACGGTGGAAACCTCCAGAAGTGGCACAGACCACAGTTAACAGGCTGGGGCTACTCAGCTAAGTAAACACCAACGCACGATTCGCTCACAGAATAAAAACTCCGCGATGGACACACTTGGGGACCCACACTGGTCAGCACCCAAGCAGGAGAGAGGCGGAAAAAGTATTTTCGAACGCCAGTCTGCCACGTCTTACCCTTCGCATGCCCTGGTCCTTGGATGGGAAGCTCCCCGGGCACCTCTCGCCCGGCGCAGAGGCTGCTGCTCTGCTGGAACCGCACGTCCCCCTTGACTCCACCGAGAGAGCCGCAGGGAGCGCAGGCGCCCCGCCCGGGCCAGGGGAAGGCACTGGCGCCGAGGGAGCCTGCAAGGGGCGGAGGCGGAGAAGAAGTGGAGAAGGAAGGGGTTGCCACGAGAGTCACGGGAGGGAAGCAGCGCCGGCGCTGGGATGCGGACGGGGTGGGGTGGGGTGGGGTGGCGCGGGATGTGGCTCCGTCCGTCGGTCAGTAAGTCAGTCGGTCTGCGCCGAGCTCCAGCCGGCGTTCCCTGCCTGCAGCGCCCGCCAGCGACCAGTGTGGGCACTGGCGCCCCCTCCGCCCGCGAGCCTCGCCCCTTCCCTGGGCTCTCCTCGGAGTCCGCCTGCTCGTCTCCGCCTGGCCCGGCGCCCGTCGCCTCGCCCCGCTCGCGGGGTCCCCGTCTCTCCCTCCGCGCGCGCTCGGTCTCTGGCTCCCTCTCGCTCCAGCCTCATTTATGAGGCGCGGTCCCATCACGTGTTAATGAGCCTTTGTCCTGCCCCGGCAGCGACGGCGGCACGGACCCCGCCGAGGGAACTGCGTGGGGAGGGACCGCGCAGCGCGGAGCCTGTGGCTCCAAACTTTGCTGACGCGGGGGGCTGGCCGCGGAGCCTGCCCCGGGGCTGCAGGGAAGGCGGCTTTCCGACCCGCATCTCCCACTCCTCTTCCCCTCCCGCGGCCCCCGCTGGCCCGACCTGCCGGATACCCGCCCACCCGGGCCGAGGCGAGGACGCACTGGCGCCCGCGCCGCCCCCGACCTTGGGGCCATCCATCACGCGCGCCCCGGCCGCGCGCAGCACCCACACCTGGCGCGGGGGTCATGTCTGGGGCAGCGGCCGAGCCGGGAAGGAAAGCGGAGCGCGATGGCAGAGGCCGAGACGCCCCACTCCACCCGCGCCAGGCCGCCCCCGCGGCGGGCAGAAGCCAGCGGCGCCCGGGGCAGGCGGTACCCGGGGCCGGCGCCGCTCCGCTCCTGAGCCGGTCGCTACCTGAGCGGCTACCTGTCCTCCGCCCTCGGGGCAACGCCTGGCTCCGCGCCCGGCGCCTTCCAGTCGCCGTCCCCGCCCGGCGCGGACCGCTCGGGCGCTCCCCCGCCCGCCCAGCCCCGCAGCAACCAGTTGGGCTCCGTAGGCGGCTCGCTCCGAGCCTCCTGGCCTGGCGCGACCCTCCCCAGCCGCCCCGCGGCCCCGCTCCTCGCACCTTCTCGCTGGCGGAGGCCACCTGCCTCCAGGGCGCGGCAGGGGCGCCGAGCTCCGGGGCGGCAGCCGCAGGCCCCCGGGCACCCACAGTGCGCCCGGCGGCCGCGGCAGGAATCAGGGGGCATGCTCGCTAACGGGCTCCACTCTCAGCCTCCCTAGGCTCCGGTGTGCACGGATCAGAGCTTAATTGGTCTTTACATTTATCACGGTGAATTGCGAACCTACAAACAAGCCCCAGACGCGGCTTCTGCAGGACAGGCGCCCCCTCCCCACTCCTTAGGCCTGGGCAGGGCGGTGACGGCGACGGCCGTGGCTGCTTAGACATCCCTCGCGAGTTGGGTCGGGGGAGGACTGCATGGCTTCCACCTGGGGAAGCCACGTCACTCTGGCCCCCGGTTCGGTTCCCCGGTCTCCTCGCCGCGGCAGCCTCTGCGTTCATTTTAGGACGCCTCGCCAGGGATCTGGCAAATTCTGCCCCAGCGCTCCTCCCGCACCCCGTCTAGTTCCCGCCTACACTCTCCTCTGGCCCAAGCCCAGAGCCCAACGGCGAAGAGGAACAGATCTGGTCCCCATATTTGAGCTACACGCTGAGCATCCGGGAGACGTGAACCTCCCGTGGAAGGGGGGAGAATCGCGGGGAGGGGACCCAGGGCTGGTGGGTGCAGAGGCCTGAAGGAGGGAGGACTGTGAGTGCTTTTCGGAACCACTGGGCCAAACCATGAACGCCTTCCAGCAGAGTGCTGCTGCAGGCCTTGAAGATCCTCCTAATGGCTTTCGGTTAGAACAGGCGTCATTTCCCACTTCCCCAACAGGAAAGTGGCCGTTTGAGATAGAGCTGAAAGGATGGGTTTCTCCTAGGTAGGCGGATGGAAGAGATGATAAATAAAGGTCTGATGTAGCCATCGACGGATGGAGGAATGATTGGTAGGCAGGTGGGCGGATGTGGGGTGAGGGCTGGGCCCAGCCCACCTCCCCTGCCAAGACAGCTGCGCCTGGAGGTTTGTAAGGGGCCTTTTTTCCTTGAGGGGTCATGTCACGGTTAGATTTCACCTTCACCTCGCCCCGGGCGGAGGAAGTATTCCCCAAACTATGCCCTCCGTGTGGCTTTCCAGACTCTTGCTTCCCAACTGGTCTGGGGACCTGACAAGAAATAACTTCCAAGTTCCAAGGTAGCGCGGGTTCAAGGGGTGGCTAGTGGTTGGAAGCAAGAATCCACAGAGCTCTTCCGACTGTGATGAGCACACCTTCTGGGCAACGGAAAAAGCCGGGGGGCTGGGCTCACAGAGGGCTTTCAAGCAGCAGGATTTCGCATGGGCGCTGCCACCCTCTCCTCCCACCCGGTGATCTGCCAGGTTGGGGTGGCCAGTCTGCTTAGCACCACTCAGGTACGCAACACGGACACATCCTCGGGGTGCCCCTTGTAGGGCATTCTCCCACTCCTGGACTTGGGCTTTGGTCGTCGACATCGACTCTAAAGGTGGGAACCGAGTACGACCTGAGAAGGCGCTCCGTGGAAACCTTCTGTGTCAACTCGGCCACCTCAACGCTTGCTTCTTCACGCAGAGGAGTACTCTAAGTGCCTTAGGCGTCTCTAAGGCATCCCAAACCTCTTTTGAGGGATGGTGGGTTTCTTCACTGAGTTCTATGGAATTCCAAGCAGAAGCCTAGGATCCAAATCGTTGGAAGTCTGTTTGTTAAAGTCTGTTTGTTGAATGACTGGCTGAAGTGACCCGTGGAGAGAGAGCCAAGTCATTAAGAAGCAGCCGTTACAGCAGGTGTAAACTGCTCAGCCTATTATTCTGTCGTCGTTCAGGGGCGAGGCTGGAACCCGACAGCCTGTGGACTGGACGGCCTTCCCGCTTAGAAGTCAAAGATAATGCTCGGTAATGGAGTCACAATTTGACTTGTGACCTGGCATTTTATTACCACAAGTGAATGCTTTGTGGGAACGGAGAGAGTTATTATGGTGTTTGGAAAACGCTATTCTTGTGGACATGCTTGTAGGTTTTTGCAATTTAAAGTCTGTCCTGAGCTCATCGGGGTGTTAGAACTGCCAGTCAAAGAGCAGCTATGCTTTTCTTTTCTCAGAGATGGAAGAGGGGCAGACAATGGCCGGTGTGAAGAAAGCAAGATGTTCTCTGCGCCTCGGAGTTTACGCTTTGTAAGGATCATCCTTATAGGGCAGGGAACGATTTCGTTTCCACATGTGGCTCGCCCTCCACTGTACGCCTGAGAGAGTCAGCAAGAATGACAGATGCAAGCTGTCAGCATCCCTATCAGGAACATTACGTTGAAGGCAGACATACATTGGACACAATTAAATGGTCCTTAGTCGCCACAAACCTAGGTTGAATTTGAACCCATAACCTTCTAGGCAAAGACTGTGGCAGCCCCCTAAGGGACTTCACTAGTCCCTGAACTGCTGCATGTCAGCCTTTCTCATTTTTTAGTTCTTTATCCTTTTCAAAATTAGAACAGGGCTATCTGTGATGAGCCAATTTACTGCCATTCCGTGTAATTTAGGTTATTCACTCGGTGAAATGTAGAGGATGAGAACACAGTGAAGGCTGCGTGTTTCAACTTCAAAGAAAGATCTTTATTCCTGCCAAAGTGTTAACCGTTACACTGGACATGGATGTTGTACAAGCAGCACGTCCCGCCTCCCTGAGATCGCTGTCGATTCAAAAGGAGCTGTACTTTAAGGTTCTTTTTTTTTTCCCCACTTGTTATGGTTGGTCAGGCCTCTCTCCCCCTCCCCAAAGGAGTGGTCTTTTGGGAACAATGAGACGGGATTTCCTGGTTTGGGAACCGACGGACCAGAAGCATCACTCTCAGAGTTTTTTGAGCGTTCTTTCCGAGTCTGGCTCTCCTGTTTTATTTGGCATTTTAGGTGTGACACTCACACCACGGGTCTGGAACGCTCCCTGACGAAAGGCATTTTGGGAATGATGTTAGGACTACATGGTTTCCTTCTGATCCAGAGCACTGCTTTAGGGTTTTCACAGCTATGACCCACTGTCCCGTGAAGCATGGAGGCACTTGTTTTCCAGTGGCTCTGTATTGCTAGATGGCAAGCTTCCTCCTTCCTAGTCTAAAGGGTAAGTGTCAGCACGCCTGTGGTCCAGGCCGGGGCCCCGCCATCCTGAGCTGTAGATCTGAAATGCCTGCTCATGAGATGCTCTACCCGTGAGGCAAGCAACCGAAAGAACCTCCTGAAACACATCTGCATGCTTCTCAAGGGCTGCAAGCTAGTGATGGGAAATGACATTGTTTTTCACCCCACCATCAGAAATTAAACTTCACGAAACCTGTTCTAGGCGGGGAAGCTCTTTGCCAGGGTAGGGGAAGGATGGGTGGGGAAGGAAGGACGATGGGCTCCTTTGACCTAAGGGACGCTGCCACGTTAGGCACAAAGAAAGTGACAGCCGCTCCTCAGTGATCTTTCCGTGTAAGGAAACACATGCTCATTAGGGCTTTTTTTTTTCACCTTCTCACCTTCTTTCATTAAACCCCACTCTTTCACGTCCCAGCTGAGCAGCGGCAAGGAAGGCTGAGAAATGACAGGAACGCATTTTTCCTTTGTTCCTATGTTTTGTTTTGTTTGCCATCACCAAGCAGAGGATGGGTAATGAGGAGATGGATCATCCTTTCATTTCCAACCATATGAGGAGTGTGCTCTCACAGATAATAAACAAGCGCATCGCCCAAATAAGGAGAGCGAGAAAACAGGTTAATACAGCTTTTGTTCCTTCCTGATTAAACTCTTGGAAAACAGTCATCAAAACTCCGTAATTAAAAAGGCCACAGACTGTATACCTAAATATTACTTAAAAAAAAAAATAGGGCAAACAGCAGCAGTATAAGGATGTGGAAATATGGCAAGTTAGAGAAAAACAGCGCTGAGATGTGCACCCCTTCAACGGTCCCTTGGCTGGCCTTCTGAGTAAGCTCTTGCCAGTGTTCTTCAAGGTTTTTTCAGCTTCAGAAGGGAACTTAAAAAGGCAAAAGAAGTGACCGTCTATTCTGGGTCATGAGGACGGAGTGAAATAACAAGCAAAGCTCCCAGCCTGGCACCTGGAACTCGGGCTGTTAGGAAATGACAACTTGCCGCCACACTTTGAATTCCCCGCCTGGGGAGGACCACCGTGTGACGGGAGGCTCTTTCGTTCTCAAACCAAGGGGTGGGCAGCCGATGCAAATAAAGTGCTCACAGTCTGAGGGTGTCTTGGGGCTCAGCTGTGACCTTCTTGCTGTCACCCCCATTCTAAACAGATGCTGTTGATCATCTGCTGCAGACAGTGGCCTGGGTGTCCCGATTCCTTGAGAAGTGAAGGCCCCGTTATCTACTCCCTGCGGTTCACTAGCTTTTCCTTTTCCAGGAAAAAATGAGAATTGACAAAAGCCGATGGGGTGTATGATTAGTTTATGCATGTGTTGTCTTGTCTGTTTTATCCAAAACATGTTAAAGAAACCAAGTATAATTCAGACTTAAGGTGTCAACAGCATTGCAGAAATCAATGTGTATTATTTTCTCTAATTTTTGCCTAGAGAACCATTGATTTAGATAGGATGAAACCAGGTTTGGAAGCAGAACACCCGGGGATGTAGATATTGACCCCCCAGCTACGGCATTGATGAGCAAGGTGATCACTGAGCATTTCCAGACCTTGCTTTTCTATTCTGTGAGATGGGAATCACACGAATCTGTCTGGCCTCTTTTACACAGTCTTTGAGAATGTCTAGTGAGGCAATAAAGGCAGAAGTGGATTGAGGAAAGCTTCAAGAAAATTTCAATGAAAAATTTTACTACCATTTATCATCTCTCTGATGTGATGGTCCCCTGTATTCTCAGATGTATCAAACTTCATAGGATATTTTAGTTATTCTGCTCATTTCAAGGGAAAACAATAAACAAATTGTGACTCTGAGGACTTGGACGACGTTGAGTTTGGCCTAAGGGCCAGAGAAGGTTGCAGTGTGCTGATCACCAAGTTGAAGACCCCTAAGTAAGAATACAGGGTACATGGGATGGACGATTACATATATTGGAAGGTATTTCACTTGGTGGATGATGCTATGTCTCTTTAAGCTGGTAAATTGTCTGACCCACCTGGGATCAGTGCTGCTGCATGCTACACATTGTTGCCTGGTGGGGGCAACTTTTTTAACTCAAGGGGACATAGTATCCTTATACATAAAAATCAGAAAAATGGGTGGCTTACCATTCCTTTCAAAATATTTTCCTCAAAACAGGTTGGAAGGTGTCAAGACTGCATAACTCACATTCTCCCTGAAGTATGTGCTGAGAAAAATAAGGGTGGCATCCTTTCTACGTAGTGCGTGGTTCTCAGGTGTCAGAAAAACACCTGGAAAGCTAGACATCCCATGCAACAAATTCATTAAGAAGCTGTTAATAATTTGCCAGATATGATCCCATGTATCAGCTCCATACAACAGTTCAGAGAAAGAAGTCATGTGGCAATTTTACAGTATCAAAGTTACTAAAGAACATATGGGGAAAATAAACCATCAATAAATGTCATTAAAAAAAAAACACTTCCATTTTAAAGTTTTCTATCGTGATCTATTGTGAGAAGAATCCTAACGTCAAGACCAACAGCTAACACAACAATAGCCGTATGGTATAAACGAATCAAAATTATACCCATTTTTGGGTCAGGTTGGCAATAAAGGAACAACAATTTTGTTAATATTTATTTTTTGGTGTGCTGCAGAAGTCTAGTGATTAGTGTATGTGTGCCGTGAGCTGAAGAAGGTTGAAAGTTGCCATGCTAGCGGAAGGCTTTCTCGCCCCTTCTCTAGGTCTTTCTCCTTTCAGTAGGTGTGGTGGTTAACAAGGAGCCCATTGGGTGGGTGAGTGGATGGGTGGGCAGCAGGTATAGGAAAGGAAAAATCAACTGAAGGGAAGAAAAAAAGACGGGAGGAAAGTAGAAAATAAGAAATATTTCTCAAGAATATTTATACCTCTAAGAATCTCTTAAATACTAAAATTGAGAGACTTGAGGTGGTAGGTGAAATCTGGGATCTGCCACTTGGCCTAGTACGAAGCCCTAGGGAGCTTTCTCAGGGAGCTCAGCTCCAAGGATCTGACTTTGGAGAACTCTGGAGTCTTCTGCCAGAGCAACCTCTGACCCATTTCTGCTCTAAAAGACCTCAGAGGAACAAACAGGTCCGGGAATAACCCTGCAAGTTAGCGCACATTGAGAGAAATTGTGGATGTTTAGTTTTATTTGATTAAAAATGGATTCAAAGGTAATGCAATGTCGAGGCAGCATCTTTTACTGAGAGTACAATAATATGTTGGAGCTCACATGCTCAACTGATTAGGCTAGTGAGGCAAACCGTGGGCTCAATACTGAAATTGGCCTGTGCATCCTCACCCTTTAAAATTATTTTCAAGTAAAAAAAGAATTTAAAAACGAACGTGTTAATAAAAAGTAACCATGCTCAGTGTAATTAAAAACTATGTGTTAGAAAGTAAAAAGACAAACCCCATCTCATACCCTCATCTTCCAACTCTTTCCCTAGAAGTGTTTGCTGTTAGGTGTGTTATTATCCATTAACACACGTTTGCAAATATAATTGGCTGAACGAATTGAAAGAGGCATTCCTAGAAATGAAATTGTGGGGTACGAGTTTTGCGCATTTCAAACATTGAAAGAACGTGCCAATGGCATGCTGAGCCCTTTCAATGAACGTGACCAACCCATGTGAACACACGGCTGGAGCGGAGTGAAGACCCCGTCTCGCCCCATCTCCACGGCAGCGCTGACCTAAGGGTGGCTGACCGGTGCTGCTCCCAGGGGCTTCGGGACTTCGCAGGGGAATGCGTATTCTCTGCCGTCAGCGTGGGGAGGGTGCACTAAGGGGCTGGGATGTTAGGCAAGCTGCAGTGCCTGGGGCAGTCTCACACGGTTAAAAGTTGGCCTGCGTCCCATACAGTGTACAAAGGTTTTGATGGGCGTTCGTGTTGGCGACGAATATTATTCTGAGCCCAAAGCCTAACGACAGTTTACACATAAATTCATTCAAACTCTTTTTCATGTTTTTTTTTGGTTTGTCCATATTTTTAATATACATTAAATTTTCCAGGTCTACCACCACCATGTAAATTGACGGTGAAATACTTTGGAAAATAGCATCGAGGTGGCATTTAAGCCCTAAAGCAACATGTCCTTTTTGGTCTCTGTTTATGACTAGCAGCACTCACAGTGGTTCTCTGTGTAACCTGACTGTGAGCATCACTAAGCCCAGGCTTACACATAATGATACATATGGATAT
Organism: Anoura caudifer; assembly: GCA_004027475.1. Classification (NCBI taxonomy): domain Eukaryota; kingdom Metazoa; phylum Chordata; class Mammalia; order Chiroptera; family Phyllostomidae; genus Anoura; species Anoura caudifer. The sequence continues at coordinate 52,443 of PVKU01002133.1, forward strand.
TATGTAAATTCCTTTCTTTGGCTCTTTTCATATTTCACTTAAGGCAAGATGTTAATGTTTTTAAAGCATGTGCGTAGTGACTCCCATTACCTATGCATTTCATTTCGCTTTAGTGAAGACTATGCAGGAGTCACCCCCCATCCTGGTTTTTCTTTCTATGGTTTTTGTTACCTGCAGTCCCCACTGCAGTTTGAAAATATTACATGGAAAGTTCCCCCAAATAAGCAATTCATTAGTTCTAAATCTCACATTGCTCTGAGCAGCATGATGAAATCAGGAGAGGAGGCTTGGTCTGCCCTGCGGGGGATGTGAACCACTCCGCGTCTCCCCGTTGTGTACGTGCCCTGCTCCCACCCGTTAGTCGCTTAGGAGACGTCGTGGTTATCAGTTGCGGTGTCCTGGTTCCTGTGTTCAAGTAACCCTTCTAGGGGCCCAGCGTGAGGTCACCATGCCAAGGGCGTTCATCTCACCTCCTCCGGTCGCGTCAGCGGCCTCTCATCTCATCAGAAGAAGGAGAGGAGAAGGGTGAGTACAGTACACAGAGATACATTCAGAGAGACCACGTTCGCCTGATTTTTATTATTGCTTTCGTTGCACATTTTATTGTGCTTTCCTTTCTTGCACGTCATAGGTGTTAACGTGTTTTACAAATGGAAAACAAGACCCTCCTTCAGCAAGAAGATTACAGCTCACTTCGGTGTGATGCTTGCTTTACTGCGGTGGTTTGGAATGGGACTGGCAGTATCTCCGGGGTATGCCTCCATGTTGTTAGAATTGTTCTAATTTATTATTGGTTATTGTTTTAAACCTCTTAGTTGCCTAACTTATAAATTAAACTTTACGGTAGCTATGTATGTATAGGAACAGAACAACCTAGGCAGGGTTGGGGACTATCTGCAATTTCAGGCATCCGCTGGGGGTCTTGGACGCATCCCTGCAGATAAGAGAATACTACTGTACCACAAAATATTTGTTATAAAAAGGGGCCTTGTGCCTCTCAGGGGTGAAACCCACCGTTGTAGGGGGCATTCGTGTTCCCCAGGTCAGCTGGGAAGTACTGACTTGTGTGTCTTCTCGTTTTCAAATTTATCTTGACCTGCTCAGGCTCCGGGATCTTCTCTGCAGCCCCTAGGCCGCAGAACCCCGGGGCGGAGTGCTTCTCCAGTCTTGCAGAGCTACTCCAGAAGACCAGCCAGCCAGGACCGTCTGCCCAGTGCCTTCTACGTGTACAGGCAATTTGTGGGTGGAAAAGCTTCTTTCTGTTACTACGAGAAAGCAAATTGGTCCAACCAGTGACCAGGAAGCTCAGGGAAGAGGAGTAAAAACACAACAATACTCCCTCACCACCCTCAGGCCTACCACAGATCTGGAGAACGCGTATCGCCGGTCACCCCTGGACAAGAGGCTAAAAGGGTCCAGGAAATTCTCACAACTACTAGACGTGGGTCAGGAGTAGAACTTCACATGCAAGCAGAGGACGTTGGTGTTGCTATTATCACTCTCCGCTGGAAGTACTGCTATAGACTTTCTTCTCCTTATAAAAGTAATGAAGACTTACTGTAAAAACTTGGAGAGCACAGAAGAGTGTGAATAATAAACCTGTAAGTAACTTATAATTCCATCACCCAGAAATGATTATTAATATTTGGTCCTTTTGTATAAACTGGTTACTCTATCTACATAAATATTTGCATGTGCATTTTACAATATCATACAGTCTGATTTCACTTTAAAGCGGGGAGCTCACCTAAGAGTACACCTGGATACGTACGTAGTTGTGTGTGTGTGTTAATGCTGCTAACCTACTATGCTACCGTGTTTCTTTTTCTTCGATGCTTGCTTCAAGTCCACCTCAATCTTAGCACGTCAATCTTATCTAACAATATTAAACCATTCTTTCTTCTAATTACTCCAAGAGCACATTTTTCTGTGTGCATGCAGAGAGAACCTTCCTTTTTATTTGCTACACTCCACCAAAACATGAGCTATTACAGGAAGAGTGGGAAACTTGTCACCTCGAAGACTAGAAAAGAACCTTGCTACGTAGGTGCTCAATAAAAGTAAGTAAAGTAAAACATGTATCCATCTATTTCTCAGAATGTAAGACATTACATATCTTACATAGGAGCAGAAGAAAACATTTTTCCTTTATCTCATACAAGAAAAAGCATTTTCTTTGCGTGTAAACAAGTTCACACTGTAGAGAAACATGGGGATTCTGTCTGAGAATATTAAAAACCATGATGTGTAAGGGCACTGGATGGCCAGGGAGGCAGCACCTTAACGGAGATTCCACAGGCTGCCGCCTGGCCCTGAGCTCTGAGTGATGAGAGACACTGTCTTGTCCTTGACTGGGTCCTTCACCGACCTAGATCTGCTAAGAAATGTTGTCTCATGGTAACCAAACTCACAAGAGACCTGTGTATATGAGCGGCAATGACAATGGACGGTGAGAACCGCACGCCTGTGATCTTCCTGACCAGCGCAGTCTCTCTCAGTGAACGGGAAGTTGAATTACTATCAGACACAGTGCGTAGGCATGCGAACAGAGGAAGGAAGTTGGTAACCTTCCCAGAAGCTGCATGAAGCTCAGGACGCCTAGCACACCCGTCTTTCATGACAAGAACCTGCGGATGGAGTCAAGTAGCCCTGTCCGCGGATCAGCGCCCCTCTTTCCTAGAATGTGGCCAGAGAATCGGTTCTTATTCAGGCCTCAGGCAGCTTCCCCACATTTGGGTAACAGGAAAAGGGTATGTGTGATATAAGCAAGTTTTGAAACATTAATAAAACAAATACTTATGAGCATAGCTGCCCAACTTAAGAGCCAGCAAGTTTCCACTTTTTTAAAATGCATATTTGTACTCCTGTCCTGTCCTGTAAGCCGTCTCCCCATCAGAGTGACTGATATCCTGAAATTGGTGTTATCATTGCAAATAAATTCTACCACATATTTATCAACAAAACTACTGTTTTAATACTTACAAAAATATATTGTACTGTAGATTACTTATGTCACTCAGTATTATGTAGATAAGATTTATCTAACTTGTTTATTTAATAGCTAAATGTATCGTTACTTCTGAATGGTATAACTTTGTGCGGCTATACCCCAATTAATTTAACTGCTTTCTTTTGAAGGATGCTTGTGGCTATAAAGATCCTTGTTCAGGTATTCAGACAAGAGATAAAAGTTTCTCAAGGATAACTATATCTAGGAATGGAAATTCTGGGTATAGCGTGTGGGCATATTCAACCCATGTTTGCAATGCTAAATTATTTCCCAGAAGTGCCCGTACACTTTACCTTCATGTCCTCAGTGTAGAATACTTCTGCCTGCTTCACGTCCCCATCAAAACTTGGCTTGACTTTTTTTTCTTACTTGCTAGGTATAACGTTGTATCTCATTTTGACTTTTCCTGATTACCATTGAGGTTGAACATCTTTCACATGTTTAATTCACATTTCTATTTCCACTTCTGTGAAATTTCGGTCCATGTTTTTGCTCCCTTTTTATTGTATATATAGAACATAGTTTTTTCTTATCGATTTGTAGACAAATGATAATCAGAGAGAGAAACTGATTCTGAGTAATAGTAAGTTATTCATCATGTGTATTGCAAGTATCTTCTCTCATTTTGTGGGTTGGCTTTTTTACTTTCTTTAGAGTCTTTCAATATACTGAAATTTTGTCCGTCTTCAGAGATGTGTTGACTATCCCACATTCTTTGCTTTTCAATGTAAATTGTGGAATCAGCTAGTCAATTTTCTCTGTATACCTCGTTGAGATCTTGAAAGAATCATATGTAATCCATACATTAGAGGCAATTAACATCTTTGTTACATTGAGTCTTCTTCTGTGACCTGTGTATAGTTCTATTTCAGTAGTTCATGGAGGTCACCATAAAGGACTTGTACACTTTTGGTAAGTTTCTTCCTGGGTGTCCCTGGGTGTCCCATATATTTTATTACCACCATAACCATATCTTCCTCAAAAAAGTACTTTTTTCTGTGTCTTTATAGAAATGCAGTTAATTTTATATTATATATCAATTGCATATTCAGTCACTTTGCCAAACCTTATTTACTCTATTAATTTGTAGCCTAGTAAACTTCTTATGGATTTTCTACGTAGACGGTCATATCATCGGCAGGTAAAGGTTGATTTGTTTTTGTTTTTTAACTTCCAGTCATTTTGCTTTTATTTCCTTTTCCTGTTAACATACTATATAGGATTTCCAATTTAGTGTTGAATACAAATGTTGAAAATGGGCATCCTTTCTTGTTCCTGATTTTATAGGGAATGTTTCTCACTTCTCACAATTAATAATGATGCTTCCTGCATTTTTGTGTTAAATGTTACCCTTCATCGTGTTAAATTTTGTCCAATGCCTTTTTTTCCCCTATCAGTTGAGAGGGTTATGTTGCTCTCTCTAACCCCACACTTTAACCCCATTTAAATATTTTCTAGCATTAAATTGTCCTTTCATTTTTGACTCAGCTTGGTCATCATATATTTTTTCATGCACTGCCAATTTCATTCGCTAATATTTTCCTTAGACTAAGTAAGATTGGCCCTGGCTGGTGTGGCTCAGTGGATTTAGTGCCGGCCTGCAAACCAAAGGGTCACCAGTTCGATTCCCAGTCAGGGCACATGCCTGGGTTGCTGGCCAGGTCCCCAGTAAGGGGCATGTGAGAGGCAACCACACGTTGATATTTCTCTCCCTCTCTTTCTCCCTCCTTTCCCCTCTCTCTAAAAATAAATAAATAAAATCTTAAAGAAAATAATAAGTTTGTCCAATAATTTCCCTTCCTCATATCATCTTTGTCTTGTTCTAGGAATTAGGATTTACTGCCTTTATAGGGTGAATAGAGAAGAATTTCCTCCTGTTCTATCCTCTGAAAGACTTTATATAAGATTGAAATAGTCTAGTTTTGTTTTTCTTTTTGAAAGTTTCTTAAATTGCCTGCTAAACCATCTGGGCTTAGTGTAGGAAGACTTTAAACTACTGATTCAATTTCTTTAATGGTTGCAGACATTTCTGGCTTTCCATTTCTTCTTGATTTAGACTGGTTAACTTGTATTTTTATAAGAATTTAATATCCTATCCTTATAAATGTGCTAGTGTGAAGTTTCTGTATGTTCTTTATCATTTTAATCTCTGGTATATTTGTGCTAAGTCTGCCCATTACTTCCTAGTGTTTTTTATTTATGCCCTATTTCTTTTTTCCTTGATTATTCCTACAAAAGGTTTGATCTGAGAGATATTCAGACACCAGGAATTTTTAGAAATTCCACAAAAAGCATCAATGTACTGAATCATTGACATTTTCTTTGGTTCAGTTATTTTTTATCCACAAATTTTAACCAGTCAACCAAATTATTATTGTACAACATGCTTATGCTATGAATACCGCAACCTGTTACATTTTTGTTTATTTGTTCTTTTTCTCCTATTTTTTCTTTCTTCTTCCTCCTTTTGCTCTTCCTTCTTTGTCTTTTGATGTAAAGGTAATCTTTATTACTGGATAAAATGATTTATGGATTTTTTTAATTATGAAGGAAATATTAGACACAGAAAAACTTCTGGGGTATAAACGAAAAATCAGTCTCCTTGCACCATACCCAGTACCACTCTCTAGGAACAATAATTATTTGTTGCCTCACGTCTGTTTTTAAAGGCACTTTATACACGTGTGTATATACATATATATATATATATCTTACTTTTTACACAGGTTTGATCATATTATTTATGTGGCTCTTCACCCTTCTGTTTTATTTAATAATAGATCATTGTCTTTGTTAGCAAATGTAGCTTTATTTTATTTTGTCTGTCTATACGATTTCTATTTTGATCACCAATTGCATGGAAAATCTTTCTCCATACCTTCAATTTCGACCTATGTGCGCCCTTAAATCTAAAGTGAGCCTTTTTTAGACAGGATATTGTTGGATCTTATTTTTTTAATCCATTCAGCCACTCTATACCTTTTGATTAGGGATTTTAATCCATTTGCATTTACAGTAATTATCGACAGAGGGGGAGTTACTATTGCTGTCTTGTCGTTTTCTGTCTTACAGTTCTTTCGTCCTCATTTTTTCTCTTGTTGTTTTATTTTGTATTTCATTGATTTTTTTTTGTATTGATATGTTTTGATTCCTTTCTTATTTTGTTTTTGTGTAACTTCTAAAGGAATTTTCTTTGTGGTTACCCTTGGGTTTACATAAAATCTTATGGTTATAATAGCTTATTTTAAAATGGTAGCTTCAGCCCTGGCTGGTGTAGCTCAGTGGATTGAGTGCGGGTCTGTGAACCAAAGAATTGCGGTTCGATTCCCAGTCAGGGCACATGCCTGGGTTGCAGCCCAGTTCCCAGCAGGGGACACACAAGAGGCAACCACACATTGATATTTCTCTCCCTCTCCTTCCCTTCCCCACTAAAGATAAATAAATAAAATCTTTAAAATAAATAAATAAATAAAATGGTAGCTTCAATTACATACAAAAACTCTACACTTTTCCTTCTCCACACTTTGTTTTTGATGTCAAAGTTAACATATATTTATATTGTATAGTCATTAACGTATTAATTATAGTTATATGTATACTTTTATCTTTAATATAATATAAGATATATACTCACCTGTGTGGCTTAGTTGTTTGTGCCTTGCCCTGCAAAGTGAAAGGTTGCTGGTTCAATTCCCAGTCAGGGCATATGCCTGGGTTGTGGGTTCAGCTCTTGGTCAGGGTGCACACGAGAAGCAACCTATCGATGTTTCTCTCACTCTCTTTCTCCCTCCCTTCTCCTCTCTCTAAAAATAAATAAAATCTTTAAAATTCATATATATAAGCTTATATCTATACATATAAATATATAAGTATCTGACGATTTCACAATAAAAGTATCTAAAATGTTTATGCTATATTAAGTGATATACTGCATTAATTAATACAGTAATAATTATATTGATGCAGTATTCTATATTTGTCTATATATTTACCTTTACCAATGAGTTTTATACTTTCTTATGCTACTTGTTGCTGTTTAGTATCCTTTCATTTCAATATGAAGAAATCCCTTTAGCATTTCTTCTAAGAGAAGTCGAGTGTTGATGAATTCCTTCAGCTTTTGTTTGTCTTAAAAAGTCTATTTCTTTTTCATTTTTGGACAGAATTTTCTTTTAGCACTTTGAATATATCACCTCAGAGTCTACTGGCCTTCAAGTTTCTACTAAAAAATCCTGCTGACAGTCTTATGAGAGTCCCTTTGTATGTGACAAGTTGCTTTTTTTTTCACTACCTTTAACATTCTCTCTTTGTCTTTGACTTTTGACATTTGATTATATGTATCTTGGTGTGGGTTTATTTAAGTCCACGTTATTTGGTTTTCTTTAGACTTCTTGGATCTGGATGTCCATTTCTTGATGGTTTCCCATCATCCCTTAAGCTTTCTTCAAGCTTTTTCTACTCTCTTTTGCTTTTTTGACTGTATAAGTTCGAATAACTTGTCTTAAAGTTCACTGATTCTTTTTTCTGACTGTCTTAGTCTGCTGTTGAATCCTTCTGTTGAATTTTTCAGCTCAATTCTATTCTTCAGCCTTAGTATTTCTGTTTGGTTGTTTTTTTCCAAGTCTCTTTTTTTAGAAATTCTTACTTTATTCGTACGTTGTATTCCTAAACTTGTTGAGCATTTTTATGATTTTTTAAAAATTCTATGTCTGGTAATTCCTCTGTCTCCATTTCGGTAGAGTGATTTATAGAATTTAATCTTGTTCTTCAGCTTGGATCATGTTTCCTTTTTTCTTTACTTCCCTTAACTTTTTATGCTAGTATATGTCTACACATTAGAAAAAAGTGGCACCTTGCCATGCCTCATAGATTAGCCTCTTACAGAATACCTTCACCAATCAATCTAGCATGTCTTCTGTGGGCTTCTCAAATCTTTATTCTAGTCCAAGCTGCCATCTTTGTCCTTAGTGACTCCCAGGTACCTAGAAAATGTCAGATTTCATCAGCACCGTGAGACAGGCAAGAGGGAAGCCAGTCCCTTGGACAGCACCTAGGAAACTTGAGATGTGGATGTTTGGTTCAACTCTGTCCCTGCTCTGGGAAAAGGTGGGAGCCAGAGCTTTCCTCCTGACCATCCAGTGCTGCGCTGAGGGTGGGGATTATGATGAAAAGATGTCTCTAATTTTCCCACCTGTTTCCATGTGGCTGGTTAGACATGACCTGGAGTGTAGGAGTCTCTCATAAAGAAGCTGTTATCCATATATTGCTACTGAACTGGTGAGTTCATGGGAAAGGGGAATCCACGGCTCCCTAGTCTGCCGTCTTGCTGATGTCTCTTTCTCCTTCCTCTCAATTTTTTTATTTATAAAATTTAAAAATTTTAGTTTTTTACAATCTTTGATTTATAAAATAAATTCATTTTATTAAGTGCATTTAGGTTTCAATTTGCTATATCTTCTTAGTGAATTAACTTGATTCTATTAGCATCATGTAGTGACCTTATTTTTAGTAATTCTTATTGTTTAATACTTTTTTTTGTCCTGATATGGTTAATTACTTCAGTTTTCTTTGGTTAACATTTTTCTAGGATACCTTTTTCTAGCGTCACATGACCTTGTGTTTCTTCTAAGGAACGTATAACATTTTTTAAAGCATCTGTTCTGAAAATTTCTGCATTTTAATTGGTAAGTGTTGTCCATTTACAATTAATTGCAGTACTTGTTATGCTTAGAATGGTTTCTAATATCTTCGTGTTATCTATTTGTTTCTTCCTCCACTCCTTTATCCTTTCATTTTTATCATGTTTTTTTTTTAAATTTATTCTACTTTGTTTTGAAAGATATTTGTCCTGTATCTCTTCTAGTGGCCGGGCCATTTACAAAATGCCTTGAACCACTTGTTATAATGCACTCCTTGTGAAAGGCAGATTGGTAAGGGGGCTTACATTGCGTGCCTTACTCCGCTGACTGCTGATGAGGATAACTCTGGGAAGGAAGAGGCTCACCTTTCTCCTGATGGGTACAGCCCTGCACCAGTGTACACCGTGTTCCGCTCTCAGTTGCCACCTCGATGTCACTGGTGTGTAGGAGACAAACTTCACGGTGAAAAGCAGCAGACTTTTTTCCCGGAAATTACACCACCTCAACATCTATATTTAAATCCACAAAGTCTGAAGTGAATTAATGTTTTACTGTCATCCTGACGACTACATAGACCTTAGGACACTTTAACTGTAATCCCCCTGAATTTATATACCAGTTTAAATCAATATAATTTTAACCCCATAGACAGCATCATTGTTAGTATTATCATTTTATATAGACAGTATTAACTTATATTTAGCAATAGATTTCTTGATTTCTTTCTTTATTCTTGCAGCTCAGACCTTTCTGGTAATATATATTTTTTTTTTTTCATAAAATACACCTTCATTTAGACTGTACTTAGCCTGAGTTCAAGCCCTGGAGCTGTTGTTTACTAGTTGTGTGACTTTGGCCCTTAACCTCTCTATAAAATGTGCATAGTGATAGTGCCTAGGATTATTTTGAGTATTAATCAGCTAACATAAGGAACTTGGCATATAGTGAATGCTACAGTAAGTGTTTGGTGTCGTTTAAAAGTTCCTTTACTGACAGTCTGCTAGTGATAACTTTCGCAGCTTTTCTTTGTCTGAAAATATATTTATTTCACTTTCATTCTTGCGAGACAGCTTTCTTGGAAGATAATTTAGTTGAATACACAACTCACTTTTAAGGTAAATTACACTGTCACTGGCTTTCATTATTGCTGTTGAGAAAGTGCTTTGTCAGGCTGTCATTCTTTTTTAAATGATTTATCTGATTTATCTTTTCCTTCAGGTTACTTTGAAGACTTCCTGTTTTTCTTTGCTATTTCTATTAGTCAGTGTTCTTCAGAGAAACAGAACCAATAATGATGTGTATGTATACACACACATATATACATATAATATATATATTTAGATTTTAAAAAATTAATTAGTCTATTTATTTTCAGAGAGAGGGGAAGAGAGGGAGAGAAACATCAGTGTGAGGTAGTAACATGTGTTGGTGCCTCTCACATATGCCTGGCCAGGGACTGAACCCACAGCCCAAGCATGTGCCCCAACCTGGAACCAAACCGGCAACTTTTCACTTCGAGGACTGAAACTGAGCCCAATCAACCGAGCCACACTGGTCAGGACGAGTCTTCAGAGCTTAAGGTTAACATCTTCCTGTATAGGCGTATGTCATGTGTGTGTATTTGTGTGTGTGTATTTGTCCAACCTATGCTATCTAACTGTTGCTTTTTGCAGTTTCAGGTATGGAAGGGAGAGTGGAGGACAAGATATGTGGTATATATACGACATGCTAACAGAAGCCCGGACTCCCATATTTTCAGGATGAACTTAACTATTGTGTTGAATTACGTAATTAAAATATTATTCAGTTGCATTTTAAATATTTTTCAGTCTCTTTCTTATTCTCCTAAGATGATTTATTACTGTTTACTGACCCTCATTTTGCATAATATGAAAATCCTTTCTCCAAAGTGATGACTGTCTACAATATTTCCACAAGATCCTGAAATTTAAAAAAAAAAATTAAGAATTTTGCAATCATCACTGAAATGTCAGCTCGGTCCACAGAATTCAAGTTCTATGAGTACAGGGTTCTCTATGTTTTGTTCACCATTTTAATTCCAGCACCTAGAACAGTGTCTTACAGGTTCTCAATAACATTTATTGAATTAATACATTAATACATTTTGTAAAGATTTGCTTCCTTTTCTGAGATTATAGAAGGAAGTGAGAGATGCTACTCTTATTTCACCATACAATTATGCTTACGTTTCCAAGGTCAGAAAATTTTGTACAAACTTGTTTAACCCAAATCTACTTATCTGTTCTAATGGTCATGAAGAACCGGTATTGTGCTGGGTCACTGTTACACAGGAATATTTTACAGACTTACGTGTATTTTTCTAAGTGAGTGTAATCAAGGAATCATAAAGTCCCTCTTATGGCATTTTACTCTTACTGGGTTTATTTTATTATATTTTCAGTTAGTCTTTCTATTGCAAATCAAATCTGTTGCTCTTACTTCTCTTCTAAAGCAATGTGGAAAACGGTTGCCTCTGCTTTTGGATGAGAGGGTGCTGCGGTATTTGGGGGTTTTGTCCAACAGCTTTGTCACCTGAATTTAAGGTTGGTGGGCCCTACAGTGTGTCAGGCAATCTTCCTTCGGCTTATGCCACAGCTAGTACTTTTTGCAGCTTTATGTAAGGAAGGGGAGCGTAAGCATCAGCGAACTGACGACTTGACGACATTTCCAGCCTGCTAGCCTTTCTCAAAGGTGCACGTTTGAAAAGTTGGTTCCATATCCCTATCTCTGTCAGTGTATCTCACAGAACATCACTTACTAATCAGAAAGGTCCACATGAGGAATATTGACTGGTCCTAAAAGAAATAGAAAATAATTGGCACTACTTTTGTGTTTCTTCCACTTATTTATCCACTCTTTGGCGTATGTTCCTTGAAAATTATGTATTCTTTAAACCTTGCACTCAGCTGCAATCTTGAAACAACTCATTTTAGAAACTGGAGCAGGTGAAATAATAAATAAGTTGAGGCCTTGGCCTTAGAGATTTTACAGTGTGTTGGGAGGAGAGATACGCATGCAGAAACGTACATGTACGAAACGTCTCTGGGTTGGGTATATGGTGCTGTGGAAACACAGAGGAAAGATTACTAATTGTTCCTGGACTGAGAGTTAGAATAATGGGAGATCAGGAAAAGGCTCCACAGGAATGAGATTTGGCCTTGGCCTAGAAGAATAAAAAGGCAGTTCATCAGCCATTCTAATCATAGAAAACTCAATGTATATTCTCTTTCTGATGCCCTTTTGGAAGAGAAAACCTCCCTGGTCTTCTCAGGCAGACTGTGCTGGTGTTCAAATCATTCCGAAAGTCAAGGAGTGTAGTCCTTTCTCAACTTCTGCTTCTTACTTACACTTACTTCCTTCTGATCCACCTTCAGGGCAGCCAGAGATCATTTGGATTTTTATCCTCCCATTCTTGAGTCCTTTGTATTCTTTACCTTCTGAAAATATGCTTTATTTACTTCAAAACATGAAAAAATGCATTTTAACCATGGAGGGCTATTCAAATTTTAGTTTAGATAATTATTATAATTTCCTGTACTGTATTGATTTTGCAGATGAGAAAACTGAAACTTTGCCCAAATGACATGCCCAACTCATAGGGCTGGAATGGTGGAAATGGGACTTTGATACACTCTCATAAATCGGTTTGCTCTTTTCTTGACACACAAAGCCTCCCATGGTTTATGTGCAAGTCGGATGACTCATCTACATATGTGTTCTCTCCAAGTGTAGAAAGAAAGTATATTGATTCAGGACTTAAAAAACAATGGCATTTTAATACAAATAACATTTTGGAACTGGAAAACATTAAATTAATCTTTTCTTTAAACCCACAATTTTGCTGAACTGACAGTGTATTAAAAATATCTAAAAGTTTAATTTTTTAATATGGAGATTTCTATCAGCAATGACTTTTTCAAATCTTGTACTTCGATCTTATTCATTCATTTATCCATCCATCAAAACTTTTCATTTTCATTTTTTTTTAACCAGATATTGTGATAGGAATACAAAGAGGAATAAAATCTGGTTTCTGACAGCAACTCAGGCTCCAGGTCATTTCTGATAAATTCTGCTGATATCTTCTAAAGATTTTTTCTCCTTTTTTTTAAAGTCCAGAACCTGATGCCTCTCTGAAAAAAAGGATTTGGACAGAAACTTGCACCAATCTCTGGTAGAACCAAACTCAAGTTTTACTTACTTATAAGCAAAAGCTGGGAAGCATATAGTACCCTCTGAATAATGGGCAAACAGAGAAATATCATCTTGCCTACAAATATATGTTTTAAAAAAGAAAAATTGTGGGGGTAACCAAATTCAGAGAACTGCCTTTTTCAGTACATACCTAGTTTGTCTTCACCTTAAGATTCATGAGAGGATAGAATTTATAGAATTTTAATAAACAATTATGAAAATCTCAGGCGATGAAGGATTGCTTGGATTTGAAGAACATGACCGCCAAATTTAAAAGAGATGGGGGCAGACAACAGAAAAGGAATAGTCAAAAAAAAAAAAAAAAGAGGAAAGAAAGAAAGAAAGAAAGAAATTAGTGAAGTAGAAAAGAATTTGCCAAACTCTTCCAGAACACAGAGAAATGGATAAAAGATTGAAGTGATGAGGGAAATAATTTAAAAATATAGGAAAAGTCCATGGCGATCCAACCAAGGAGTATAGAATTGCCAAAGGAGAGAACTGAATATGTGGACCAGAAACAAAGGTCGAAGAGTTAATGGAAGAAAGCTGGCCGGCCCAAAGAAACATCAAAAGTATGAATAATACTCTCTGACAAATGTCATGACAAAATAGTACTCGACAAAACTTAACCATTTTCAGTTATTAAACGTGAGTACAAATCCTGGACATTTCGGTACTGCCCCCTCCCGGAAACACAGCAAAGAAAACCAACGACCACCCATGAAGTGATCTAGTGTAGCAGTTACTATCCCTGCAGGAAACAGGAACCGCCTCTCCTGGCTCGGTGAGGAGACTTGAACAAAGACATCACCTGCAGAGAAGCTCAGAGGTGCGAGGAGGAGGATGAGCCGCCCAGAGGTAAACAACGGGAAGCTGTGAACCTTGGGCTGAGGAGTGGAGGGGGGAACTGGAGTCGGCAGAGGTTAACGGAGCTGGAATCCTGGAGGGGGGGCCTTGTTTGGGTTCTAACATAGAAAAGCAAGATGCAGCTGCCATTAGCCCTGAGCAGGGTGGGGAATGGGAAATAGGCAAGTGTGACCTCTCTCTGCCCCCTGCCCCTCTAATCTCCTGCTGGTACCTCCCACCGGCTGAATGAACCTGGAGGCAACCCCCCCAGGTACACCGACAGCTGGTCAGAGAAAGGGAGAGAAACAGGAGGAGGATCTGGAGGGTGGGATGGGATGTGGACAAGGAGAGTAACTGGTGTATAGAAGCAAGAATCAGACAACTAGATCAATTGGGAAATACCTAGTTAGCTTAGACTAGAGACCCTGGATTCTGTATCCAGTCACTTTGCTGTCTGTGTGTGAGTGAAGTGAAAATACAGTCAAGCGTAAGCTTGGGCTTAAGGAACCTCCCGGGGAATCAGTGAGTATGAGAGACTCCGTCTCTGTTTCCAGTGAGCTTGTCGCTGCGTAAAAACTCAATGTGTAATAAGGTGCCATGTGTTAGGAGGAAAAACTTCCCTACCAACTTAGGTCAGACTGCTCGGGAGCCTGCAAATTAACTGACAGTGCAAAGATTCACGACGGAAGGTGTTATTATGCATGCAGGGGCGCCCTTCATAAATGTCCTTCCCACAACAGCTAGGGGTAAAGTTTTTCACACTAGCTTAATGGAGGCCGGAGTGAGCTGAGGTGGCAGGCTCATTTAGGGCTTCGAAGACTGGAAGGTTCAGCTTCCACGTTTACACAAAGTTTTGTTTTGAAATGTCCTCACACCTAAGACCAGTGCCACCGTGATGGGAGACCTCCCTGGAGCGGGGGGGATTGTGACATCTGACCCCTGTAAAGATCCCTTCCGGTCAGATGAGCAAAGTGCAGGTAAGCATGCTCTCTGTGCTTTCCATAGCTTCAGTGTTTTCACTTTGAAGTAATCTCAGTACAAGTTTGGTGGGCGGTTCATCTCTTCACTTGGCTGGGGAAGCGGAAGCACAGGAAACTGTAGGAGCACCTTGGAGGGGAACCTACTCAGGATGATCGAGAAGACTCCTGATCTTAGTTGAGACCCCAGGACTTAGCTGAGACTGGAAAGCAGTAGATATTAATAAGGCAAAGCCGTTGAGAAGAAATCTAGGCAAAAGGATCGGCTCTGTGTACAGTCAGGTTGGCACTCAGTGCATATAGAGCAACCATGATACCAAAGTTCATCGAAATCCTCAGAAAGTCCGAAGAAAATTTTCATGGAGAACTTTCTCAGCCCATGTGGGCTGCTGTAACAAAACACCAGAGACCGGGTGGCTTATAATAAACATTTATTTCTCATAGTTCTGGAGTCTGGGAAATCCAAGATCGAGGGGTCAGCGGATTCGGTGTCCGACGAGAGCCCACCTCCGAGACGGCCACATTTTTGCTGTAACGTGACACGGCAGAAGGGGTCAGCTAGCTTTCCGAGGTTTCTTTTTCATAAAGACACGAATCCCAATCATGAGGGCTCTGCTGTTATGACTTTATCACCTACCAAAGGCCCCACAACCCAATACCATCACTCTGGGCATTAGGTTTTAAGGTATGAATTTGGCGGGGGGGGGTACAGACCATAGCAGGTCTGATGTCATAGCTACATTTAGGAAGCATTTACCGATCACCCATTAAGGAGCTGGCATTAGTGACACAGAAACACGCAAAATGCATTCAATTACATGTGTTTGAATAGTTGCAGAGGGAAGTAAGGAGTTGGAGACATGCAGCCGACCTTTATTTCCAGTTACAGTAGGAAGTCGTGGATATGCATTGCTGTATAAGCTGAAGGTATGGCCACATGCTGGTCTGATTTACTTATGTTGTGGAATGAATACCGAAATAGGTTTAGTTAGCATTTACCGTTGGGCATGGGTATTGGGTTGGCCAAAAAGTCCATATGTTTTTTTTTTTCCCATAAAATAGAAGACATTTTTCATGTTCATTTGATTTGGGTGTTTTGAGTACATCAGCTAGCTCCCACTGCTGGTCTCTAGTGGGTAGAGGCCAGGGGTGCTGCTAAACATCTTCCAATGCGTAAGGCAGCCCCACGGCAAAGAATTACTTGGTTAAAATGCTCATAGGACCAAGAAACTTCACAAACCGCTTTCGACATGTCGATCAGTCAAAGCACCATTTCCACACACTGCAACAAGTCTTTTTTTTTCTTTTGCATACCAGTTGCATTTTTACCTTTCTTGACATATAAAAGCATAACACAGTGAAAATGTTGTGTATCTTCTTCCATCTTCAATATTAAAATGGCTGCACAAAAGTTACCAGCTTGGATAAGCGTTTTTAAATGCACGCTGATGTGACAGCCGTCGCAATACAATTTAACAAAATTGTTTCAAATGAAGTTAAAGACCCCTAAGCACCGCTAGAGCCATCGCACGGAAAAAAACTGAATGAACTTCTTGGCCAACCCAATACAATAAAAGGAAAACAATTTCTCCTCACGATGAGAACTCTTAGGACCTACCCCCCTAACTGTCCTGTGTAGGTCACCATGCAGCAGTGTGAACTGTGGTCCTGCTGCACACGACATCCCCGTTCACCTTACAACTGGGAGCTTGCGCGATTTGACCCTCCTTCTCAGATTCCCCCTCCCCCGACCCCACGCCTCTGGCAACCACAAATCGGATCTATTTTCCTAGGAGTTTTTTAAAATTCGATTCCACATACAAATGACAGCGTACGGAATTTGTCTTTCTTTGTGTGACCTACTTCTTTTTTAGTGTAATGCCTGCAAGTTCCATACATGTTGCTGCAAATGGTAGGATTTCCTGATCTTTTGTGGTTGGATAGTATTTTCTTACATGCGTGCATGGGTGCGTATGTACATCCTTACCCACTCATCCATCAGTGGACCCCTGCATTGTTCCCGTGTTTTGGCTTTGTAAGTCAGATAGCAGCAGCTCTGGGTGACCACTATGTGTTCAGAGCACGATGAGAAAGTGTGGGTGCTGGGAGGCAGCCTGTCTCCTCTGCCAGCCAGGGGTTTGCTTTGCTGTGCTGCGCTTGGCCCCCACATTATCTTGTCCTTGCAACTTTGTCGTTATATTTAGAGGGACTCTAAATAAAGCGTCACTAGTAAATTGTATGTAACGTCATCTTTGCTATTATATACTGAGAGAACAATAAACTGAAAGATAGTGTCTGCAAGTTGGCAATACTAATTCTACTGCTGAGCTTCATCACAGTAAGAGAAACAGTACAGCTAACACTAGCGAGTTTCCCAGAAACTTCAATAAGTGAAGTTACTCAGAGGATGCCTTGTTGAAAATCTTTTTTTTTTTTTTTTTTTTTCTGACCAGGCCTGGGAGACCCTGCATGCTCACCCCCAGGGAGCACAGGAGGCCAGGGAATCCAGGAGAACACGCTCCGCCCCATCACATGTGCCTCCTCGGGACTTCTTTGCTTGCTGGTGCCTCTACCTGGAGTATTCTCCCTTCAAATGAGTATTGGATAAGTGGGTAATGCCACTGTCTTCCAAGACCTGGGGGCTATGATTTCACCCAAGAAGGTGCCTCTAAGATGGCAGCACAGGTAAACACAGCTCGCCTCCTTACACAACCGCATCAAAAGTACAACTAAACCATAGAACAACCATCACTCAGAGCCAGCAGAAATCTAATTGAATGGAGGTTCTGCAACCATGAAATTAAAGAAAAAGCCACATCCATGCAGACTGGTAGGAGGGGCAGGGATGTGGAGACGCAGAACAGGCTAGTCCCACATCCAGGTGTGGGGGATAAAAAGCAGGAGGGGTACCTTAGGAGAAAAGGGCTCCAGCCCCACACCAGGCCTCCCAGCTGAGGGTTCCGGTTCTGGGAAGATAAGTCCCTGTGGTTTCTGGCTGTAAAAAGCAGCGAAGATTGAGTCGGTAGAAGAAACTGCTGGATTCCCAGGAGTTTCCTCTTAAATGGCCCCCACACAGACTTACTCAGACTTACTCCTGCTGAGCTCCAGCACCAGGGAAGCAGCTTGAAAGACTCCAGTGGCACACAGGGAGGCACCGAAGGGTCCGGCGTCAGGGCGAGCAGAGGGACAGCTTTCTCCAAGACAGAACTGCTGGCAGAGGCCACTGAACCTCTTCTAGGCCCTCCCCACACAGAGCCAGAGGACACGGTGGGCACCATATCCGAGACTCCATCGACCCGGCTCACACTGTTTGCCCCACCCTGGTGACTGATTCCCTGAGACCACCCTACCCAACTTAGGGGCCAATCCAAGCGATTAACAGTGGCTTTTCCATGCGAAGACTTGTCTTGGCACATGCTTCTGATCTTCCTAAATCCTCTCAAAAGAGCAGCAGCTGGCCTCAGCATGCCCCCGTAGCTTGCTACATGGCCACAGACCTGTCACTAGCACCGCGGCCCTTGGTTCACAGCCTGGCCTTGCTAAAGCACCTCCGAGCCCAGCACAAGAAGGGATAGTTTTATAGCTCATGCCTAGTGGCCCTAGACAGAACACAAGCAGGCACCAGAGCCCTGCTGAAGTAAGCCTTGCTTTATGGAGTGGGTTCCTGCAGGGCTGATCCTCCGTGGAGGGTGGAGGTTGGTGGTCAGTGGTCACAGCCAATCTTTGCAGCGGACTGGCCTGGGGAAATCCCTCCCATTGACTTGCTAACAACAATAAGAATCAACTACAAGAGGAGGGTGTACTCATCCCACTGGAGGGCACACCTTGTGTACCCAGCTTGGGTGACAGGGGAGGCTGTGCCACTGGACCCACAACACCTACTGCACTAGGCCACACCACCAAGGCAGAGAGTTATAGCAGCTCCACCTGATACAGAGAGACAAACACAGGGAGGCTGCAAGCAAAGTGAGGAGACCAAGAAGCATGGCTCAAGTGAAAGAACAGAACACAACTCCAGAAAAAAGAGCTACACTAAATGAAGATAGCAATCTTTCAGATGCAGAGTTCAAAGCATTGGTTATAAGGATGCTCAAGGAACTTACTGAGTATCTCAACACTGTAAAAAAGATCCAATCAGAAATGAAGGATATTGAAATAAATATAAACAAAGGGTGATTGAAATAAAGAACAATTTACGGGGAATCAACAGTAAAGTGAATGAAGCTGAGAATCAAATCAATGATTTGGAGTATAAGGAAGCTAAAAACAATCAATTAGAAAGCAAGAAGAAAAAAAAGAATCTAAAAAAAATGAGCCTAGTATAAGAAGCCTCTGGTATAACTTCAAGCATACCACATTATTAGGGGTGCCAGAAGGAGAAGAGAAAGAGCAAGAAATTGGAAATCTATTTGAAAAATTATGAAAGAAAACTTCCCTAATTTGGTGAAGGAAATAGACATACAAGTCCAGGAAACACAGAGAGTCCCAAACAAGATGGATGGAAAGAGGCCCACACCAAGACACATCATAATTAAAATGCCAAAGGTTAAAGATAAAGAGAGAATCTTAAAAGCAGCAAGAGAAAAACAGCTAGTTAACTGTAGAAGAGTCCCCATAAGACCTCACCTGATTTCTCAAAAGAAACTTTGCAGGCTAGAAGGGATTTTCAAGAAAAAATTCAGGGACCTTCAGCCAAGATTGCTCTAGCCAGCAAAGCTATCATTTAGAATCAAAGGGCAGATAAAGAGCTTCCCAGACAAGAAAAAATTAAGGGGTTCATCATCACCAAACCATTATTATATAATATGTTAAAGGGACTTATTTAAGAAAAAGGAGATCAAAACGGTGAACAATAAAATGGCAATAAATACGTATCTATCAATAATTGAATCTAAAAACAAACTAAGCAAACAAGCAGAACAGAAACAGAATCATAGATACGGAGAATGGGTTGATGGCAGCCAGATGGGCGGGGAGATTGGGGGAATGGGTGAAAAACTGAAGGGATTAAAAAGCACAAATTGATTGTTACAGAATAGTTATGGGGATGTAAAGTACAATACAGTAAATGGAAATGCCAAAGAATTTATACCCATGACCCATGGACATGAACAATGATGTGGGACTTGCCTGAATAAGTGGGGGGTGCTTGGTAGGGGGGGTGCAAAGAGGGAAAAAGTGGGACAGCTGTGATAGCATAACCAATACAATATAATTACAAAAACAAGAAATCTTTTTTTTCTTACTGTTTATTTGAATGAAGAAGACATTGGGAATTCCCCAAATAATCCTACATGAAAAGTACATCTTTTATTGGTGTGCGTTTTAGTAGACATTATTTCTAACAATTCTTTAAGGGACACACAAAGAAAAAAGCACAAAGAAAGCAAAATACAATTTAAAAAAAATGTGCTTAGTAATGAACTACATATAGCCTGAAATTCAGATCAGTAATTAATTATAACTGTTCAAAATTACTTCACCCATGGAAAAAACAAGACTTCTACTATATTTATAATTAAATTTGCCATTAAGAATTCTTCATGTCATGCATAAAGGTATGTTTATACAATGTAATTTTATATTATACTTCAATAAAATAAGAAAAATGCAAGAGGGATTTAATATTTAATATATAGAAGTTAACTCTCATATACTCACCCTTTGTGGAAAAGTGGAAACTGGTCAGATAAAAAATAGGCTGATTTGCCTTATTATTAATTATATTTTTATGGATTCTAGAGAGAAAGAGGAAAGGGGAGGGAGAGAGAGACATCTATTTTTTGTTCCACTTATTTCCTCATTCATTGGTTGATTCTTTATGTGTCCTGTCTGGGACCGAACCTGCAACCTTGGTGTATGGGGACAGTGATATAACCAACTGAACTATTTGGCCAGGGCCTGACTTGGTTTATTTTTAAGTTATAAAAATAGCGTGATTTCTTTTGGTAGCTCTGAAAATTGAGTAATCTCCAATGAAATATACACATGGAGGGAGCCATTAAAACACTCTTTATCTTCTTTATCTAGGCTTGTGATAATAAGTTCCCCACTGG
Organism: Anoura caudifer; assembly: GCA_004027475.1. NCBI lineage: Eukaryota > Metazoa > Chordata > Mammalia > Chiroptera > Phyllostomidae > Anoura > Anoura caudifer. The sequence continues at coordinate 73,186 of PVKU01002133.1, forward strand.
TAAAAAAATAAAAAAGAGCCGTGACTCAGAGAGCTGAGCTCTCTATCAAGGGACAAATGGTTATTGTATTAAAATGTAAACGGAGTGGTCTTGAGTGCTTAAAAATCTGTGGGAAGACTGTGGGATCATCATTCTGGTGTCGTTGCTGTGGCTCCCCACAGAAGCGACGTAAAGGTGAGGGGTGGGGCTGGTAAACAGACCCTTTCGGTGCCAGGATGGGTCTTGCAGAGCTGAGCTGGTGAGGGGGCAGCCTGGCAGCCTCACCAGGCACTGCAGGTTTGGAGATGCCAAGTGAGGAAGCGAGAGCAGGGAACCCATCGTAGAAAGTCAGATTAGAAAGAATCTAGTTTAGGGGCAAAGGCCCATGGGCACCGGCTGGGTGGATGAGGAAGGGCCTGAAAAGATTGCTTTTTTTTTTTTTTTTTTTTTTTTGAAGCCAAACTGAACCAATCCGTGGCTAGGCTCAACTTGGGAAGGACTTTATCCTCCCAGAAGCAAACAGGGGCTCAACAGCAGTAAATTATTGTTGGACTGGGAAGTAAAAATGGATTGAAACGTAATAGAGTTCCCATGGCCCTCGGAAATCGTGTGTAAAAAATGTATGTTTGCCTTGTTTCCTGGGGAGATGAGGTCCTCAGCAGGCATCAGATTCTCAAGGGGATCAATGACACCCTCAGCTCCCTCAGCTCCACCTCTCGCTCCAAAAAAAAAGAAAAGAAAAAAAAAAGCCACCAACCTAGAAGTGAAACTTTATTTTAAGGAATTGTTGTCGTCTGAAAGTGAAATGTCAGCACTGACCACCTGAAAGCCTTAGTATTTTAGATTTGTGCCAGGAGTTATATTTGTGATCCCCCCCCAACTATGTTATCTATTGCTAAATTCCTTTACCACTGTGTGAAATTTAATCGTGCGTTTGAAATAAATGTGCGTTAAGCTAATGGATAGGATGGAATGAAGGCAAGTCTTCTGGAAGGAAGTGAAAACTCAGAGCTCAAAGATCAGACTTTCAACCCGTTTTCACGCTTCCTCCTCTCTCTGGCCTCAGTCGCCTGGCCCCAGTGATATGCCAGCAAAAGCCAGACTTCTCCTGCCAAAGATTTTGTGTCTTTACCTGTGAGATTCATTTTCCCTTTTGATACCTGTATTTGGGCTTTCTTCCCTCTGTCCACATCCTATTTAATGTAAAGTGGCAAAACCTAGGTGCCACACATGAGCAAGATGTCATCCTAAGTGCGGGACTGCTGTCCACGTCAGGTTGGGTTTGCTAGGCGGCTGTCATTCCAGGGCTCTGACAACAGCCCTTTGTGCAAGTTTGGACCCTTTGCAGCCTAAGCTGCTTTCTCAGGAGGCAGGTAGCGTCAGAGGTCCTATAGAGATGGGAATGGTGGGTACTGAGCTTTGTGGCTGAGCTCCGATTATATCAGTGAGGGATGTATTTACCATCCGGCTGGAGGGGAAATGCGTACGTGTTCTCAATAATTATAAGTTAAATGCTAACGTGTAGGTACACGTTGCTGGCAGTCCTTTTAATGACAGGATGAAAAGCGTTCAGGGGTGGGAAGGTAATGGTAGGAAGCACGAAATTGTGACAAAAATAGAGACTTCATCATTTGTCTCTCCTCCACGCTCCTGAATTAGAATGTATGGGAAATTGACTCTGGGTTAAAGCTCTCATCCACTTGAAAACGGATGAAAATGCCTTGTACAGACGAAAATGCTGAAAAACAATGAACCACGGTGTAACAGAATGTAAATGAACAGGGATGTCTAAAATGCACTTTACTTGATACAAATCTGGTATAACCAGGAAATTTGATAAGGTTGGCAATTAATCGGTTGATTATTCTGGAAACAAAGCCAGTTAGGCTAAGGACGGAATGTATAATGTAGAAAAGAAAGCTTTTTCCCTCTCTCTAGAAATACTATTTTTCAAAACAAGATTTTAGATTTTTTAAGGTGAAAATTGACACTAGAATTTTATCTGCACGTATCTTTCTTAAGAATCTTAAAGCAAAAAAAAACATAATATACTTCCTGAATTTTATCTTTCTTACAAAGGATATTGAATTAAATACTTTTATTTTCAGCGGCATACACTTTTTCCAAAATCATTTTGTGATGTATGTACTCTTTCTCTTTCTCTCAATTTTATATAATTGTACATAATTTTTTGTCTTCACGATGTTTTAAAAGCTAATTTGATATTGTGGGCAATTCTACTCTCCGTAAGTTCATTTGTAAGGTTTTGAATGGACCCTTGCACTGAGCAGTGTGTTTGAAGGGAGGACCTCACATCAGAAGATCAGTTGTCCCAGGGCCATTGTTTTCTCACCTATTGTCTCCTGCTACTGCAGTTCGAAGTCTGGAGTAACGTCACTCTAAAGGTGTACGTTAAACTTGTTCTGAAAATCAGATAGTTTGAGTATGATAGCTGCACAACATTTACCATATGTGCTTAGTAGATTCTTTAAAAAATGTTTTGCATACTAACTAGGTCTACCGAAAAAGCCTAGAAACTGACAAACCCAACAGCAGCAAACACCTCTAGGGCTCAGAGTGTGGTCTCTAACCACTTCCCAATAAAACAAACCATGGCTTGTGGGAGAAATTGCCAATTTCAGGTTAGGGTCAGGATGAGCTTGGCGTATCATGTGTGAAAGCTAGGAAGCTACTGAAGTCTATTGGAGTCGTGTCAAAAAACATTCAGGAGCCAACTTGAAGAGGTCCCCACTCTCCCACACAAAGATGGGATCATTGGAAGATCGACTAAATTTGGTGCTCAATGGAAAGCACACCAAATATATTTACATTCTTAAGTTCATAATGACACTGGGAAAAATTTATTGGGAAAACAACTTATTGGCCAACTTTGGAGAAGACAAGGGAATGAGTTTATTATTTCGAAAACTCGTAAGTAAAGCAAAAGAGTCAAGCATTTATTTTGGCTCTCCTAAATAAACTGTACCACATGATAACCAAATACTGGAAGGAGGCAAATCTGCCTTTTTCATCATTTTGCAACCAATAATTATAGAAGAAACACTAGAATATCATTTTGCAATCCTTAATGAAATAATAGATCTAGGCTATGATTGTCATGAGCTGCTATCAACATAAGAGACAACCAGATGTATGCCTCTTGGTGGAAGTACACACCACCAACTATGCAACATTCCTGCCAAAAACTGAACCTGAATCCAATCAGCCTCCACATACAGCTCACCAAATTACAGGCATGCATGGGACATGGAAATGCTCATGTATTAAACTACCTGACATGGCTACAATCCGCAAATCCAGAAACTCTGCAGGACAAACAAGCCGGAGTTCTTTTCAATAAACAAATTGCAAGGAAAAAATAATGGAGAGGCACCTATAAATAAATGAGATTTGAGACATCCCCCAGTTGCAATGCATGGGCCTTGTTTGATGCTGATTTAAACAAACCATTTAAAATTTTTTGAGTAAAACGAAAAACTTGACTACCAACAAGATACACGATGACAGTAAAGAATTATTAATTTGTTGCAGTAGATGTTATTACACTTTTTAAAAGAGTACTTATCTTTTAGAATTATTACAGATAATTTACATGATCTGTAAGAAACATTCACAGATAAAGTTTGCCTCCAAACACTCCATGTGGTCAGCAGGGACTGGAGATGTGAGCGGGGCCATAAATTAAGCCGCTTTCGCCGTGAGTTGATGGTGGCTGAAACTGGGTGCTTGTCCGTGAAGACGCACCATTTTACTTCCTCTATTCTTGTATATGTTTGAAATCTTCCTTAAGCTAAACAAGTACTTAGGAGACGATTTCTTAAAAATTGTTTTAGCATCACTTTTTCCTATGCATATTAAGTAAAAAATGACCAAGTAAGCAGATCTTTAATAGAGATGACTCACAAATCTTACTTTCGGTGAAACCCAAGCTCTTTTTTTTTAAAAACTGTTTCCTCAGCCAAGACTTCTGTCAGCCCTTGTCAACCTGAGCGGTGAGCAAAGGTACGTACTTCTGCATTTTTCCAGCCTTGTATTAGCAAGCTATGCTGTTGCAACACAAAGCATACTCTTCTCTTAGGTTCTTTCTTAGGAGGTGCTGAACGGTGAGTGTAATAATTTAATGAGCTATTGTCCACAGAAATGCCCACTTAAAAGTCTTCGGAAAAAATTCTGAGAAGTATAAATATGCAAACAGAATGCACACTTTTAAAATGGCATAAAGAAAAACTTTGTTCATGCATTTATTCTCGTATCTAACCAAAACCTTTCTTTGAGTACCTTCATATTAGGTCAACACGGTAAAATCTCTTTCCTCAAAGATTTCAAAGTCTGGAAAAAGTCGATGATTGTAACGTACTGCTATACACACTATGATAGTGTCTGCCTTTTTCATCCTTTTGCCTTAGCAACTAGGAACGTCTGTCATGTAAAGAATCTAAATAAATATTTTATGGATGTGTGAGTGAATGCATGGTGCTATGAAGAGAGGGGGTGGAGGATAAAGTAAGAGAGATAGAGGAAGGAAATGAAAAAGAACCAGAAATGCCATGCCAGCAAAATACTCTTTACCCAGAAGACTAGAGTGTCTCTGTTTTTGATAGACTATTTTCAGAGCAGTTTTAGGTTCCCAACAAAATTGAGCAGAAAATAGAGGTTTTCCGTATCCTTCTCGTCCCCAGGGTCCACAGCCCTCCACTGTCATCATCCTACACCGCCTGGTGCATTTATTACAGGTCAGGCACCTACACCATTAGCACCCAAAGCCCATAGTTTACATCACAGCTCACCTGTGCTGGTGTACATTCTACGGGTTTTGACAAGGGTGTAATGATTTGTGTCTACCGTTATAGTGTCATACAGAATAGTCTCACTGCCCTAAAACATCCTCTGTGCTCTGCCTATTCAGCGCTTCCTCCCCTAAACCCCAGCAACAACTGATTCTTTTACTGTCTTGCCTTTTGTGGAATGTTGCTGTATGGTTGGAATCCTACAGGACGTAGCCTTTTCATAGGAGGCTTCTTTTGCTTAGCAATACACATGTAAGTTTCCTCCATGCCTTTTCATGACTTGGTAGCTCACTTCTTTTTAGGACTGAATAATGTTCTATTACCTGGGCGTATCACAGTGTATTTATCCATTCATCCAAAAGGACATCTTGGCTGCCTCCAAATTCAGGTAATTACGAATAAAACAGTTATAAACATCCATGTGCAGATTTTTTGTGCAGGACACAAGTTTTCAACCGATTTGAGTAAATGTCAAGGAGCACAATTCCTGGATCATTTGGTAAGAGGGTGTTCCCTTTGTAAGACAGCACCAGTCTTCCAAAGTGGCTATACCATTTTGTATTCCTACCAGCAATAAATGAGAGTCCCTGTTGTTCTACAGCCTTGTCAACTTTTGTTAGTGTTTGGGATTTTGGCCGTGTAATAGGTATGCAGTGGTATCTCATTGTAGTTGTAATTTCCAGTTTCCTCATTACATATGACATTAAGCATCTTTTCATGGCCTTACTTACCATATGCTTTCTTTGGTGAGGTGTTTGTTCAATTTTTGGCCAGCTTTTGAATTAGATTGTTAGTTTTCTCATTGATGACTTTTAAGAATTCTTTGTATATTTTGGACAACAGTCCTTTATCAGATGTGTCCATTGGAAACATTTTTTCTCAACCTGTGGCTTGTCTTCTCATTCTTTAGACATTGTCCTTCACAGATCAGGGTTGTTTTTTTTTTAATTATAATAAATTCCAGCTTATAAATTATTGCTCTCATGGATTATGGCTTTGGTGTTGTATCTAGAAAGTTATCTTTATACCCAAAGTCATCCAGTTTTCTTCTATGTTACCTTCCAGGAGTTTTATAGTTTTGCATTTTACATTTAGGTCTATGATCCATATTGAGTTATTTTTTTGTGAAGGGTGTAATGCCTGTGTCTAGATTGAGTCTTTTTGCATGCAGATGTCTAGTTTCTCCAGTGCCATTTGTTGAAAAGATTTAGAAGGGATATTTTTAATTTTAGGAAAAATGATGTTTCTTTTTAAGTATATTTTACTGATTATGGTATCACAGTTGTCCCATTTTTTTCTTCCCTTTATTCCCCCTCCACCCTATACCCCCTCTCCCACCATCATTCCCCCACTTTAGTTCATATTTGTGGATCATACATGTAAGTTCTTTGGCCTCTCCATTTCCCATACTATTCTTAACCGACCCCTGTCAATTTTGTACCTGCCATTTATACTACTTATTCCCTGATATTTCCCCCCATTCTCCCACCTCCATCTCCCCACTGATAATTCTACATGTGATCTCCATTTCTGTGAATCTCTTCCTATTGTAGTTGTTTCCTTAGTTGTTTTTTTTTTTTTTTTTTAAGGTTTGGTTGTTGATAGTTGTGAGTCTGATGTCGTTTTACCGTTCATAGTTTTGATCTTCTTTTTCTTAGATAAGTCCCTTTAACATTTCATATAGTAAGAGCTTGGCGATGATCAACTCCTTTATCTCGACTTTATCTGGGAAGCACTTTATCCGCCCTTCCATTCTAAATGACAGCTTTGCTGGATAGAGTAATCTTGGATGTAAGTTCTTGCTTTTTATCACTTTGAAAACTTCTTGCCCACCCCTTCTTGCCTGCAAGTTTTCTTTTGAGAAATCAGCTAGTAGTCTTATGGGAACTCCTCTGTAATTAATGATCTCCTTTTCTCTTGCTGCTTTTAAGTTTGTCCCCGTATCTTTCATCCTGGGTAATGTAATGATGATGCGCCTTGGTGTGTGCTTCCTTGGGTCCAACTTCTTTGGGACTCTCTGAGCTTCCCAGACTTCCTGGAATTCTCTTTCCTTTGCCAGATTAGGGAAGTTCTCCATTATGTTTAAATAAGTTTTCAATTTCTTGCTCTTCCTCTTTTCTTTATGACACCCCTATGATTAAGATGTTGGAACATTTAAAGTTGTTCCGGCAGTTCCTAAGCTTCTCCTCATTTTTTAGAATTCTTGTTTCTTCATTCTGCTCTAGTTGAATGTTGATTTCTTCTTTCTGCTCCAAACTGTTGATTTGAGTCTCGGTTTCCTTCTCTGCACTGTTGGTTCCCTGTATATTTTCTTCTATTTCACTTTTCATAGCCTTCACTTCTTCCTCTATTTTGTGACCATACTCAACCATTTCTGTAAGCATACTGATTACCAGCATTTTGAACTCTGCATCTGATAGGTTGGCTATCTCTTCATCACTTAGTTGTGTTTTTTTCTGGAGCTTTGATCTGTTCGTCATTAGGGTCATATTTTTTTGCCTCAGCATTCCTGTTACAAAATAAGGGATGGATCCTTCGGTATTCACCAGGGCGGGGCAACCCCTTTGCTATGTTGAGGCACTATATGTGGGAGAGGGGTCTGAGAAGGAAAAATGCCACTTGCTCAGCTCTCTGCTGGCTTTCAGTCACTTCCTCCACTACCCTCCATGACCCAAGCAAATTGGGTCATTCTGGTGCTGATTCCCAGGTTGGTGCGTTTGTGTACATCCTAGGACCCTGTGAACCTCTCCAATGAACTCTCCCATGAGGCTTGGAGTTTCTCCTGCTGCCTCAACCCCCACAGATTTTTTCAATCAGAGGTTTTGAAGCTTTATTTTCCTGCAGTGGGATCTTGGGTTGCATGGTCTGTCTCACTCCCCAGTTGTTCCTTCCACTTTATCTGCAGGCAAATGTGGGACTTGCTGGTCCACCAACTGCCACCTCACCCAGTCCTCCAGCTGCCATCTTGCTGTGAGTCCTCTCCACCCCAGCTGCCTGTCTCCACCCATCCTACTGATCCAGATGAATGTTTCCTCTTTAACACCTTGGTTGTCAGACTTCCATACAGTTTGACTTTTCTGGCAGTTCTAGTTATTTTTTGTTTTTAAATTTGTTGTCCTACTTTTGGTTGTGTGAGGAGGCAAAGTGTATCTACCTATACCTCCATCTTGGCCAGAAGTCCAAAAAATGATATTTCTTAAGAAACCAAATGGAAATGGTCTTCTACTTAATGTTTCAGTGTAAGGATACACTCTCATAATCAAATAAAGGACTAACTTACCAATATTGAGCTTAAAGCAATTAGGTTCTCTATCCAAGGCCTCCCAAGATGTATATTCTGTTGTCCTCGAAACAGAGATGAACCACACAGTTTTCTGTTGTTATACTGGGCTTGGTGTATTATTATGAGTTTAAATGATTTAATTGAATTAAGGAAAAAACAATCACATAGATTTCTAATTCAAAATAATAAATTTTTTAAGGAATTAAATAAAGAAAAACTGGAATCACAATCTGTTGTTTTTAATAACTTTCAAATAACAACATGGAATTTCTATTTTGCTGTTTAAGTAGAAAAATACAACCTGTAAATGACAATTCCTCCTAAAATAGTTATTATAATTAACAGATAAGATTGTTGGTGCCATTCAAAAATGACAATAAACGAGTAACTCCACCATACTAGGGAGAAGCAAAGGCAGACATTACTATGAAATACAATTCATATGGTGCCTGGTACCCAGATCGTGAAACCTGACATTCATGTTCACAGTAATCCCAGGTGCAATATAGATAAAGCCAGTCTACAGATGTATCTTCCCAATGACACCCTAAAAACATTTAATAATAATTTTTACATCTGGAATTATATTTTTATTTGTTGTTTATGCCTTGTGCTTCCATCTTCTTCCTCCAGCTAGACTTAAGCTCCACGGGGCCCTACACCCACTTTACTTACTATTGTACCTTCAGAGTTTAGCCTCACGCCTGGCCTATTACAAACATCCGTCACTGCTTGTTAAATGAGTGGAGACCTCTGGGAACGGGGCAGGTAGACTAAGGCGTTCCAGGCAGAGCTAGGCAGGGGCAAAGTCCCAGCAGGAAGATTTGGAATGTGCCAACGGGACAGCTCCCCATGGCTGTGACGTCGTAGAGTTTTCTATCCTTTATGCCGGCATTCGTGAAATACACAGGGCTACAAACCGACGGATACCATGTAAAACTGGGAAATGGGAGGCATTCAATTTTCCAGGCCTGAGGACCAGTCCAGTCGGCATTGCTGAGGAAAATGAAGCCAGCTCCCTCCACCCGGAGTTTTGGGCTGAAGTGGAATCAGTCTCATCCTTTAGCCCCACACGTGGGTTTGTGTTCCCACGCAAGGGCCCTTCCCAAGCGAACAAGGACAGAGCTCTCAGAGCACAGACCCCCACGCTGGCGACTGCTGCGGAGCAGACAGGGAGTATGAGGGGGATACGACAGGCAAGGTACGTGAGCAGCAACAGAACTTTATCACATTTGATCAAAGCTTATTCCAACGCACTCGACACAGCAAAGGATGGGGGAAATGGGTGAAAGGGTAAGGGGATTCAGTACAAACGGGTAGTTACAGAACACACGTGGGGCTGTAAAGTGCAGTATAGGAAATGGAGCAGCCAAGAACTTACACCCACGATCCGTGAACATGAACAGTGGTGGGGGGATTGCCTGAGGGAGGGTGGGTTTTGGGTGGAGAGGGGCAAATGGGGAAAAACTGGATAACCGTAATAGCATGATCAATAAAATATAATTAAAAAAAGAAGAGAGCCTGCAAAACTTATGCACACGTTTATGTGCTGCAGGAAGTTATTTATCTTTTCTGATCTTGTTTAATAGTTATTACGGTTTACGTGCCCCCAAGAAACTTCCAGTTTGGTGCCACATACACAGGGATGAACAGAAGATTCTGGGAGGTGTGGGCATCACACGGCAGGGAGGCTGAGATTGAACTCGCGTCCTAAGAAGCCTTACGGCGGGGCGGACGGCAGGACGCACCTCGCAATCCACTGAACCAGAGCTGTCCCCACATGTTCTGGGCAGAGCGGCGACTGCCACCGCGGAATCCGGAATCCTGCTCGGCTACCCTTACTGCCTCCAGCGATAAGGGGGCCCGCAGAATTTTAATTTGCCTCGGTTGCCAGGAGGTGCTTCTGAAGATAAGAAGGTTCGGAGTCCAGGGAAGCTTAGCGCAGCTCCGCGCACCCAGCGCTGAGGCTGAGTGTGATGGGAGGTGGACAGCCGTCCCGACTGCGGCCTCGGGGCTGCTGTGTGCCTGGGAAGGTACGTGGACAGCACCAAGGGCCCCGCGAGGCGATTCCTGCAACTCACGGCCCTGTGAGTCTGCTCAGCCCACGCAGGGTGGGCCCGCGTACTGGGGAGCAAATGCCTTTGGACCCACCCCTCAGGTCACAATAGCTGGGAGCGGGTGGAGAGATGCGTCTCGGGGGGCCACGCTGAGGCGTGCTGTGACCCTGCGGGGTGAAGCTGCCCGAGCCCGTAACTGTCCCCTTCCACCCCTTTGGTGAGGGATGACTCCCACACCATACAAACACTGAAATGATAAAGCTTGGTGGTTCTCAGCGTACTCGGAGCTGCTGCGCATCCATCACCATAACATGATCTTATACCATTTCTGTTACCCCAAATGAACTTGGCTTGGCAATAATAACAAACAAATATTTATCCTACGTGTGAGGCCCTGTGTGAACATGTGTGCCAGGCAATGGACCCTGTGGGCGAACAGAAAAGATCTGTTCCACCCCTGGTGCAGCTTGAATCCCAGGGGCAGGGGCAGGCACGGGCCTTCAAAAGTACGCTAACAAGAGAATTGCAGGCTGTGGTGATAAGCGGTGAATGAGGAAAAAATGAGGACAAAACTTTATATCATGTTGTCCATGACAGCCTCTCTGAGGACATAATACACAAGTGAGATTTAAAAAAAAATACTGAAGAGACATCTGGTAGGTGCAGATGGAAACAAGAATGTTCCGGACTCGGGGAACAGCGAAAGCAGAGGCCCGAGGGTTGAGTGGAGAGCAGTCTGGACTGACCTTGGGGAAAGAGCAAGGGCGCAGACCTGGCAGGGCTTCCTACACCTCAGGAAGGAGTTCAGATTTTATTCTAAAGGCTTTGAGGTGACATTGAAATACTTTAATTGTCAGGTGTCGTGACCTCTCTTACGCTTTTGAAATAGTTGTCTAGCTGCTCTCTGCAGAGTAGATATTCAGCAGGCAAGAGTAGAAATAAGAAGACTGATTAGGACGCCACAGGCAGTTCTTCGGGCAAGGGAGGATGTTGTCCTGGAGGAGCGGTAGCTGCGGAGATACAGGGAGCCGATGCATTAAATGTTTCAGAAACAGTAGGAGGTGAAGAAATTGATGCAGCGCGTCAAATGTTCTACGACGGGGAGCGGAGAAATGGGGTGGTTACCTGGAGTCAAGGGTGAGACGTCGGAAAGGGAAAGGTGCTTGAGATTATGTGTGATTTCAGCGAGGGTACTACTGATGAGAGCTGATGCCAAGGGTGACGGGGTGACCGCTGGAACGGGTGAGGTCCCGGGCATTGAAGCTGCTCAGTGGCAGGGCTAGAAAGGGATCCAGCCAGACACGTGGCTGTCAGTGTTCCCTGAGGGCTCCTTACGGATCCTCAAACCCACCCAGAGGGAGGCTGAGAGGTGAGACTTTTCATACCCCACTCCCAGTTTAAGCGGGGCAGCCCTTGTTTATTTTATATTGGGGGCTTATGCTTGAACTTTAAAGAAAGTGATGATCCGGGCTCACTTGAGAACGACAGCACTATATTGCACTACTTGCCAAGTGCTGATTAGCTGGCAGGTAGCTCTCCCACTCTGCAGGGTTTTACAGTCAAATCTAGAAGGAGGAGGCGATGCTTCTGGGGGTTGTTGTTGTTGTTGTTGTTGGGTTTTCATCTAGGGCATATAGATTAGCCAGGGGCGGTGAAACTCAAGTGTGCAGCAAAGAACTCTTAAGGCTCCATGAGACCAGACCCCAGCCAGCTGGGTGTGTTGGGTGGACCCAGGCCCACAAGGTTGCTCAGAGCCTCTGATGGAGGGTGTGGGTAGTACGGGACCGCTGAGGTAACCTCCACCTGCAGGCCATGGAATCCACTTTGGAGAAAGACCCACGGTTTTCTTCAGAAGATTTCGGACTCCCTGATGGCTCCTTCGGTGGGGGGCGGGGGCAGTTCTTTCCAGAGACATCATTCCAGACAGTACAGACTTGGCTTCGCTTGAGTCCGTCTGCGTAGGTGGCTCCCACATTTGCCGATCGCTGGGAGGAGTGCTGTCACCTCCTGAACCATTCTGCTGTTGGGTTTGGTAGGCCTGGTGGGGGACTCTACTGCGCCCCAGCTCCAACGCTCCTGCCCCTCCTCTTCGAAGGAGCCCACTCTGGCCCTGACGGCACTATCGGAGCATCCGGTTGTTGGCTGGTTCAGTGCCACGAGGACGTGGGGCACCTCACGCAAACCATCTGCATGCGAACACATGCACTCCAGTGCGGTAGAAACGAACAAAAAAGATACCCCTTTGTAATAATTTACAAGACGAAAGCCTTATTAACTCTCATAAACGGAATTAGGAAAGGAATGTTTATTGATTATTGCTTATTGATTATTTAGGAAAGGAATGTTTCATGATTTACTCGGTGAATATTTGAGGACTGTTTGCCAAACACACAAGGAACTGGCACAACAAAAATGAATCTGGTTCCTGCCGTCTTCTGAAGCAGACAAGCGATTGTGGTGGTGGGTGACACATGCTGTAGTGGGGTCAATTACGAAGAGTCACAGATGCAGAAAAGCAAGTGTGTAGCTGACGCAGAGGTGCAGGGATGGCTTCACAGAGGAGCGCTGACTGAGCATAGACATTTACTAGGCACGGAAGGGGCAGGAAGGCTTTCTGGATGATGAGGAAGTGTCCAAAGCCATGGAGACCTTAATGGAGTTGATGCGTCTGACACATAAATTCTCCAGGGTGTTCTGGGTGTGGAGCATGCCCAGACGCAGGTGATCATGAGGCTGGGAAGGGAGCTTCGGTCTCAATTGCTTTCTCTGCTAGGGGCACCACTTAAGATTTCGAAGAAGAGAAGCATGAGAAGACCAGAATTTTAATAATGTCTGTCTAGCAGAAGAGGCATGAAATAAAGCTGGGAAATCGAAAGGCAAATTGTCATGGTGGCCAGAAGGTGCCAGGTGAGGCTGCGAGGGGGCAACAGGAGAAAAGTAAATAGAGGTTGAGACCCGTAGGAGTTGGAATTGGAGGTTCCAGAGGAGACTGGTTATGGAGGGTGAAGGAGGAAATGATGAGGACGACTTTTCGGCTTTGATGACTTAGAGTAGGTCACAGCGCCATTACGGAAGAGAGATGATAGGAGAAGAGTATCTGGTTAAAAGGAAGAGACAATAAGGTTAGGATTGAATAATGATGTGCACAAACACGAGAGCGTAAGCGCTTTATTTAATATCTTCCCATAGATGTTATCAAGACATTAACGTTTATCTTGATACTCCTGTTGGCCATCATGAATTTTGACTTCTTTTTCTAGTAGATAGATTTGCGTTGACTCTTCTACACGCACCTGCCCTCCCCTTTTGTAATCACATTGATGTAAAATGTGGGTCCAAGACGAGGGCTGTAATTCCCAGAGAGAAGAACCATCCCCCATGAGGAACGGAACCCCAGCCTTCAGACGTTTTAGCAATGTCACATCTTGCCAGCAGCTCACTGACTATGGGCAGCGTCACGAACAATGCATTCCTATTGCCACTGGATTTAAAAAATACGCATCCATTCTGCTATTCCCACACCCATGCTTCTAAGAAACAGCTGTAAGTGGGTTTCACGCTGTTTGAGAAGCTCCTGACATTTTCGAAGTTCCCCTGGGGTTTACAATGAGAGTCTACCCAGGAATGCTGATATCTAGGGAAGAAAAGGAAAGTCCCTTGCGAATTTTTGTCTAAGTGAAATAACAAGAGGAACACTCGATATTCAAACTCTTCACAGGAATTGCATTTTTAAAATATATATAAAATAATAGTGGTTTGTAGGTTGCACCTTGCTTTTTGCTTTTGCTTTTGTACAAGTGAATGCCGAGTGGAGAATTTGCTAAAGAGGGTTTGAGTGTAATAAGCAGAAAACTGCGAGTGATAGATACGTTATGTATATTATCTCGGTGCCTAAGTGAAAAAGGTGATGAAATTATCCTTTGATTTCCAAACCATGTTAATCATCAGTCTAGATAATTGTTCAGCAGTATGTTTTTTGCTTACTTATGCAAACTGGCCATCCAGGGACTTCAAATCCATTATAAACCGCACAGCCCCCTGAATTGTGGTTGTTGGGCAGACAAGTTTATTTCGTCTTTTGTTTAAAGCCATACTGTGCTTTTGATATGTTAACTCGGTACTCACCTGCCAGTGCCATGATTGAGTAGGCAGAAAGTTTACAATGCTTTGTCAAGTTGTGGAACCAGAAAAGATCTTGAGAGATCATATAATTCATCTTTAGTTCGTATCTGAGAAATATATTTGTTTGCTTGCTAATCACTTTTCAAAGAGAAGTCCATGAATGTGTCTGTCTTGTCCATCACTGTACATCTAGTGCCTGGGGCATGGTGGGGCCTCAGTTAACCCTTGATGGAGGAATGGATGAATGAATGAATGAGTGAATGGATGAATGAACGAACGGTGACTTGCTCCAAATACCACCATCAAGAAATAGTCATTCATTCATTTTCTTCACATCACGTCTTCCTAAGGCGATCAGATAATTTATAGTCCAAATCAGGACACTTTTGAGAGTCGAAGGGATGCTGTTAACAACGGCACCGGGACAGGCGGCACAAGATGGGACACTCTCGGGCCAACTGCGACATAGGGCCACCCTGTTCGTCGAGGAGTCTGAAACACTGGAGGACCAGAGAATACTTTTCTTGCCCATGTTTCATGACTGTCTATTCTCTTAACTCCTTACTTAGCTTGATATAATTGATCTGCCCTTTTGAGCGAATTACGGAGTGTCCCCTGGTGGTGGTTTCCCTGTTTTTGCCTTCAATCTGAATTAACATTAAAGTGGCAAAAAAAAAAAAGCTCTATGAGGAGACGTAAAGAGCATTGGGGAACACTATTCTAACCCCCATGCCGAGGTGTGTTTGACACATAGTTAGCTCAATAGATGTTTGCTTTAATTTAAAAAAAAAAAAAAAAAGAGTTCCAGTTTCAAAATGGTAGAATGTAGAACTATTAAATACTGCTCCCACAAAAAATCTATAAAAATAATTAAAGTACATATTAACGTATATAATTTTTGACATAATAAAAATTGAGGGAAACTTCTGCTTGACAAAAACTAATAAAATCTTGAAAAATGAAAAGCGTGTGGTTTAAGATGACCTGGAAATACACGTCTTAGAACCCGTACAGGAATAACACTGAGAGAACTCCATTGCCAGAGTGGGGTAGAGGTAGGATATGGAGAAGAGACTGGAGGCAATCAGCCAGGGTACCAGAGCAGCCAGACAGATTGACCCCCTCCGCGCACACACGCACAAGCCTTATCCATCCCCACAGGAGCAGACGGGACTTAGGACAGAGTGACAAGGTGGTTCACCAAGGTGCCCTCAGAGCTCCGGGGGAGTCAGCCGTGAGTGGGCTGCCTCACTGGGTGCCCACAGCTCCTTCTTCCATCACTGGAAACAAAGCAAGCCTGGGCAGCAGCTCTCTCCCCCCACCAGGCTGTACTGCAAGAGTCAGCAGAAACAAACTCATATGAAAGATGAAAATATTCTCAAAGTCTGAAGAACGCCAAACAGCAAGAAAGGGTAACTTTTCTGACAAAACAAAACAGAACTAGCTAGACAAATGAGATAATTCATGCAGTGAAAGGACTGTAGGACTATAACACAGCTTATTTTATGTCATTTGGGGAGATAAGGAAAAGTGCCATATTTAAAAACTAGGATGAGTGATTGTGAAAAAAACCAATTACAGATTGTGGAAATGAAATAAATAAACCTTCTGAAATCAGAAAAACTCAAAACACGGGCTGGCTGGCAGAATAAGCACAATTAAAAAGCACATTAGTAATGTGAGAAAATGCACCCAGAAATTATCCTGGATGCAGTACAAATGGAAAAATCATAACATCACAAAAGTTAAAAAAAACGAGTAAGCGTGAAAAACAGGGCTGGAAATCAACATCAATCCATTAGAGACAATGGACTGAGAGAATATGGAGAATGCAGAAGGAATACTTCTTGCGGACGTAAAAGCGAAAAAACAATCTAGACCCCCCCCAAAAAGACGTAAGTCCTACAATTTAAAGAGCCTGTTGAAGAACAAGCACAATAATTGCAATGGTGACAAAACCTAATTCTAAACATTTCATAGTTATGTCAAGACTAAATGGAAAATCCTAAAAGAGAGAAGAGGGAGAAAAACACTTAGAATACCTACACAAAAATTCGAGTTATATTGATACCGTGCTCAGTAACAGCATCATTAGGTATAAGAGTTCTAGAGTGTCATCTTCCAAAAGCTGAGAGGGAATAGCTGTGGGTCCCTAATTTTAGACGCAGCGAAGCTGCCACTCACATATGAGGGCAGAGTGAAATATTTCAGGCGTACAAGACTTTAGAAAGCCCGTTGCTCGTAGATATTTTCATAAGAATTACTGGAGGATATACCCCGGGGGGGGGGGGGGATTAATTCAAGGAGGAAGCAAGTGGATGCATTGTGTAATTTAAAACTGATATTCCAATGAAACTTATTTCTAGGAAAGTACTGTTTGGCTTTTTAAATTGTAAACAGGAAATTAGATAACGTTAGGATTCTTTGATTTGCTTTAGTTGTACGGTATGCCACAAGTCCATAAAGGTGCAAACTGAGGAATAATCAGAGGCTCGGACCCTACAAATAATCAGACTGTCACCTTCAGGGGAGGTCCCACTGGCCCTGATGCCAAAGGAGTGGGAGACCAGGGGCAGGACCGAGGCAAGATTAAACTGTTCATACAGAGGTTGTAAAAGCCAATGTACCAGGGAATCCCTGACACAGAACCTTCAGAGTAGCTTTCTGATAATCCTTATTTCCAATTTCTGTCAACAGTTAGTTCTTTCTCCATGTCGTTTTCAAGGACTCCTCAAAGGTTAGTGGAATCTTTTAGGGTAAAAATTTGATAAATCTAATAAAATTGAGTATTAGCAGAATATTGGGAACCCCCAAATGCTTTAACTTGCACTATAACTCTTTAACTTTACTCTTTCCAAATCAAGAAAAGGAAACCTCAATGACAGAAGACTTTCCCCCTGGGTGCTTTTTGTTTGACCTCGGTTTCTTAGTTTGTTCAAAGGTGGTAATCAACTTTGATCTCAACCAGGAGCATCACTGTGAGTAAATGATTATTTAACAGGGTGTTAGAATGGGACCCATGCTATCTCAGTTTTGACTAAAGTGCCCAAAGAACACAGAGAAAGTGCGAGACAAGCCCCCATCTGGGAATTTACAAAGAAGGAGATGGGGAACCACTTCAAGGACTAGCAGATATACGTGGAGAAAATGTGTAAACAGGGGAGTGAATTTGGTGGTGACATTTCTTTGCAGGAACCGTTGCTACTCGGTGAGCTTCCTCAGAGAGGAGGGTGGGATTTAGCTCTATCGCCTCAAGCTTCATGAGCGAGGCTTTTATGGGGCGACTTGGAGAACTTTGAAATATATTGGGAGTTTTGATGCACAAAGACCGAAGCCTGAAGACGTTAAGTGTCCCTGTGTCCACAGGGCTAGAGGTCACTTACTGGGAGCAGGCCTGAACTTCCAACGTCTTCTAAGCCCACAAACGTGTGAGTGTTTCCTGTGCACCGGATATGAGTCACACAGGAGACTGTGGGTCATGGCTGTGGGTCATTTTACATCCTGTCCTAAAGGACCGCACGGAAGGGTGGAGGATTCCTAGGAACAAGACATTGGAGGTAAATTCGGAATTCTTAGGGGTTGTAAGAGCAGTTGCAAGTGACAGCCTGGAAATGAGAAAGCATCCCCCCCCTGCATGATGAGAAGCGTCCTCAGAGGGCTCAGCAAGGGAACCTCGGAAGAGACCATGAAAACACCTCCCTGGAGAAAGAGTTGGCTATTCTCACCGGCCAGGCCCAGAGAGAGCGAAGCCAGCTTACCACGGTACCAGTGCGAATGAGACCTTTGCTGTCCTCCAAAGACTCACCCTCTTCCCACCTCCCCACCCACAGAGTGCTCAAGGATTGACTAGTAAGTGGGGGGAAGAGAAGAAGCAGCTCAATGTGGAAAAATGAAGCAAACTCCACCCCCTCTCTGCTCCCTCCCCCACTGCAGACGTCCTGCCTGAAACAACTTCAAGCCAAAGAAAGGAAAAAGATTTTCACTTGAATGCTAAGTAAAGCTTAGTGACTTGAATAATATCTCTGGATGTTTCGGTTATTGAATTACAGTTGTTTCGGGGACTGCAAGGGACTATAGGGCTGCCTGTTACTTGAGAGTGAGTACAAAAGCCAGGGTTCCTGACCAAGTTTCCATCTTCAGGCGGATGACATTAACCGCACTTAATGCCTTTAAAAAAGGAAGTTGTATTTTGAATGGACCATCACTCACATCTGTGCAACACAGTGGCTGCAGCCACAGGCATAAAACTGGAAACCTGTGGTGATGACAGACGTACATGAGCTATGTTTTCAATTAGCATCAAGAGGTCATGTCATTTATTCTCAGAATTAGTCAGGCATTCTTCCAGATGTGGCATTTATTCCATGGGCTGTGTACCTTGAATCAGCATTTACCTTCAGAAGCATGAGGAAAGGGCAGATAATTAAGTCCAGGAAGAAGAGCCAGAGGACTTGGTTTATTGAACAGGGAAATGAAACTTCTAAGAGCACCAGTTCTTAAAATTTTCGTGTTATTAAGAGTTTGAAGCATCAACCCCCTGAGCCCGTATGTCACAGACACACTTTGGTGAAATACCTACAGACACAGCGCTGTGCTGAGTGATCCACAGAGCTCTCCAGGTACGGCAAAGGGGAGGAAGAAGATTTGTGGAAGCGTCTTGTGACCAAGAATCATCATGGACAGCCTGTGCTTGGTTGGTCTTCAACACCCATGAGTTGATATTTATTGAGCAACTATTATATGCCAGGCTCTGTAGATAAGAAGGCAGAAGTGTGAAGTGACAAATAGTCAAAAAGGAGCAAAAGTGGGCACAAGAGGGACGAGAGCCCTTGTGTGCAGTGGTGCAGCAGTGCAGGGGAAGCTGTCTTAATTCACCTCTATTTAACTGACCAGCTAAATTTGCAAACTATTCCCCCCGCACACGTGGCAGCTGAGGCCTTAAGCCCTCTGACATGCTTTCAGCTCTAGTATGCCCGTGAACTTCATCTCTCACCCACTGAATGCTTTTTGTTTTTCTTGCTCTTGACCAAGAGTTAGTTGCGTTCGCTTCCCAAATTTATTTATACCAATCACACTTATCACTGCGATTAAGTAATTTAAAAAGTAATGCACGACACAATGAAATACGAATAGCAAATAGGCATAGTTGATGCTTTTGAAAATGATGAACGCTTTGGGAAGATACCATAAAGACTAGTCATTTAGGGAACTACCACATAGTAATCAGGATTCTTTAAGTTTTTGAAAGTTTATGGCTAAATGACAGAATGCACCTACTACTCTCGAACCTTTTCTACCGACGATGCTATGCAGGTGAGCCAATACAGCTACATTCAATACCAAAACGGGATCAACGTTGGCAGAAAGCATACTGTCACTTTCTCACATAGATGAACACTGTCAACTGCAAAGCCATTGTCCTGGCCACCAGCTAGGAAAAGTAATAACCTTCAGAAATTCTATTGTTTATGTGCCAGTGAGGCCATATGAGCACTGCAGGGCGTCTTTCAGCATCACCCACCACATACTTCATGTCAGTTCACTCAGTCATTCGATTAATATTGATTGAGCCCCCATTGGGAGACTGGCAGAGAAACAATGCTTGCTATCGAACAAGCAGGAGAGAAAATTACGTGCCTCACCTGGCTGCATCAGTGTGCTTCCAGGGGGGACTCTTGAAACAGGATACAGTTTGCGGTTGCCTCTCTCTTCCGACGAAGCTCTTTCCGCTGGGAGGGTTACTAGCCCAAGACCGCTTCCGGGGTTTCGCATGTAATTGTTCATTCAAGTCTGACCCGTTTCTTGCGGAAGGACAGGCTTCGCTGCAACACAATAGGGTGTTGATTGTAAATGGGCTTCCAGGACCCTGAAAGTGGCCCCCTATCTGGCTGGCGGTGCAGAGGCAAGAAGCCCGGCCCAGGCAGTAGAAAGGTACTTCGGTGACTCCGAGTGCCTAGGAAGACAGCTGGCTTTTAGGCATAAAACAAGCATTATCATCAATTTCTGTAGATTGATTGCTTTCTATTAATATGCTTCTATTCCACAAAACTAAAAAAAAAGAATGCTAATTTTCCATGGCACTTCATGTTCACAAAGTTTTGAAAAATTCTGATAAATATTTATGATAAAGGCTCTATAAAATTATTGACCTTGAAGTAATTCTGTTTCTAGTTCTAAGACGACTCAGACACCGCATAAAAATATGGGTCAAACCCTTTTCCAACTCAGAGGGAATTTTAAAGACTGAGACCTAATATTCACATAGCATTTATTACTTCTTTAAGGAAGGAATTAAGTAAATGACAGATACATTGATGAAAGAATTTATAAATGTTCTTGAATAACTTGGGAATTTGAAAACAATTCCCTCTCTGTGTGCCATAAATTTCTATGCGAAATGCAATGTCTTAACAAAGCACCGAGAATACTTACCACTTATTTCACATCACGTGGCTATGGGTTTTTATCCTCAGCAAGCATGATTAGGGCAGACAAAATTGAAATGGATGTTCCGACAAGTCTGGGTGTTTCCTCAAGTTAGCTGTTAGAGAAGAGTAAATTGAATTCTCCTAATGTTTCTTACAAATAGTATTAATTTAAAATTCTCTTAGCGTTCTTTCTCGGTTTGGTGAATGCCAGTCTATACGGGGTTAAACTTCATGTGCAAGAGCAACGGATTCTTCCCAAATGCGTATTTGGCGGTGGGGAGGGTGGGAATATCCAGGTACCACTATGCGTTTAGTGATCAAGAACCCACACTGGTCCTCTCATCTGCTTATTAACTCATTTGTTCGATGCGAGTTGTTGCTTAGGGAAGAGAAATGGAAGAATTCAGGAATCCTTCTAGTCCTTTCCTGTCCTGACTCAGT
Source organism: Anoura caudifer (assembly GCA_004027475.1). Classification (NCBI taxonomy): domain Eukaryota; kingdom Metazoa; phylum Chordata; class Mammalia; order Chiroptera; family Phyllostomidae; genus Anoura; species Anoura caudifer. The sequence goes on from PVKU01002133.1 coordinate 94,304, forward strand.
ACCTCCAGAAGAGGGATCAAGAGGAAGATCATAGTAGCTTGAGCGTGGAAAACTAGGCTCTCCTTCGTGCTGCTGGGGTCTTGCACCGCTCCTTGCCTTTACCCTCCCTCTCTCCCGGGTAGCACAGAGGCCACTACGGAGATGTGAGAGCTCTTAAATTCCTCCCTGGCCCCTCTCTAGGTTCTTCCTTCCTCTGGGGTGAACTCAGAGGCACTTCCATGGTATGGAGGCTGAGAAGGGGCCCAAGAAGACTCTCCCTAAATGGAGCGGATCATTCCCAAAGGAGTAAGTGCACACTCCAATACACACTCACACGGAGGGCATGGACGATTGATCAGGAAAACTCTAGCTAGGCAGAATTTGGTTGTAGGCAGCTGGTTTTAATGTAGCTGTGGCAGCTAGCAGTGTTTGCAAGTGAGAAGAAATAACTATGCAAACCTCCCATGGAACAGAATGTGATAGATGGTCAAGGAGAGTGGTAGGTGTATTATATACCCAGTCGTTCACACAACAAACTCATGAGGTTGGTGTTATTTTTGTGGCCACCAGGAAACCGAAGTTCAGAGAGCCGGCATAAGACTGTGTGACTAGGAAAAGGAGAATCCTGATGAAAGCACAAAACTATTCAAATTCAAAATCCACACTATTAACCTCTACCAGGGATAACTAGATGGGAGGGATTCCAAAAGCAATAGTCATCCTTGAAAAGATTTTTATCTAAATCCATGAAGATATTTATTAGTTGAAACATATGTAATTGACAATATTCAACTGCACGATCTACAAAAATGGCAATTCCACATGGCTTGATCATAACTATTTATAACTTCTGCGGAAAAGAGTCACAGATGGGGGGCACGCTGCAGAGCATGTTCATGTTGAGGAACCCCCCACATTTCCTATGACTCACAGGCTTTTATTGTGTAAACTAAAAAGGAAAATAACCAAAGTAATAGAAATTCACTTAATGAAGTTTGTGTGATTAAGGCAGAGAATTTCTCTGTATTAAACATTAAAGTTTTCCCACTTTGAGGTAAAAACTGGGATCTCTTTGTGATGAATGCATCAGCTTTGTTGAAAGCTGACAGCTTGAGCCCTGGCTGGTGGGGCTCAGGGGACGGAGTGCTGGCCTACGAGCCAAAGCATCGCTGGTTCGATTCCCAGTAGGACACGTGCCTAGGTTGTGGGCCAGCTCCTCAGTAGGGGGTATGAGGCAACCACACAATGATGTTTCTTTCCCTCTCTTTCTCCCTCCCCTCCCTGCTCTATAAATAAATAAATAAAAATTTTAAAAAGCTGACAGCTGGACATGGAGTAGCCCAAAATACCACAGACAGACAACAAAGTAAGACGATCTGAATCACGCCTAGGAGAGAGATACTTCCTTGGCTACTGTTGATTAGAGTTATTTATAATTTGTTATGCATTTGTTTATGACTAACTTAACTATTTTGTACCATGAACGCAGTTCTTCCATTATACCCATCAAGTTAGTTTCAGCTAATGCTTGTTCTAAAAAATTTCCAAAGTCTTTGCAGGTACCGTGGTTATCACTCATGATGTTGGCCAAATTTGTTCAGTTTTTCCCTCTTTTAGACACAAGAAAATGGGAATGGCCTTTCCAAGGCCCCTGTGGCTGGGAGAGCTATGATTAGGTCTGGCCAGTGAGCTCTGAGCAGAAGTAACATATGTCACTTCCGGGCTAAGTGTTGAACTGCTGCTGTGAGCCCTTCGAGGGCTCTTTTTAGCTCTAACATGATGCTTGACAACGTTCAGTACAAGGGCTGCTCTCTCAGCCTAGATCCTGGGAGGGGAAGATTTAGGGTATAACTCCTAGTCCATCCGTGATGGACATGCACAGAGGAAGGCAATAGGCTTTATTACGACAAATCACTAAGATGTGGGGGCTGCTTATTACGGAAGCATGCCTTAGCCTACGCTGGTTGATGCAAATGTTTTGAATGGCCAACTCTAGTTTTGATGACCATTCTGTAAATGAGGGTTGGGTCTCCGGTTCAGATATTTGTGCTGGTGCTGATGGACAGGCCAAGTACCTGATTTACAAGATAGTGCCTGAAATGGGCATAATTCAGTGCAAGGATAGCTCAAAGCAGGATCTTTCATGTTCAGTTACCAGTTCCATGAACACAGTGCCCACTGAGGGAAGCAAAGCCTTCACGCAGGAAGGAAGACTACATAGCTTCCTAGGAAATAAAATCTCAGAGGGAGCTTCAACGGGGAGGGAGTACCACCAACCCCCCATCTACTATGGAGTCAGGTTATTTCCGTTCATCTCTTACTTAACCATAAATACTGTTCCCAAAACAGTGTGAAAACAAAAAGAGGTTGAAAGGCCATTACAACCTATTAATACATTAGCAAGAATTGCTTATTAACTAGAAATCTATACAGCAAAGAGGGAATAGGATATTTCACAGATGACTCTAAAGGCAAGAGAGAGCAACCAAAGATCAGAGCACCAGGAGACTGGCCCAAGGAACCGACACCACACTGTGAGCAGTAATGCAAGAGCGTGAGAGAGCAGGAGAAACGGATTTTGCCAACTTCGTGAGTTCATCCTGGAGAAGGGCCAGCTTTCACACTGGTTCCAAATGAAGTTTTTCCTGAGAGAAAAATCCCACAATTGGAGATGTTCATCAACAAGAGGGAACAGTTTTCTGTTAAGATCTGAGTCTCTATAAATAAGTTTGTGCCTTTTTAGCTACTAGGTAAAATTTGTCTGTTTACCCATTGCTGTCAAATCTGTAGCACTTATTCCAATGTTAAAATGCGTAGCTTTAGTCTTGCCTCTGCAGCCTCTTCGCATTTCAGCAAAACAGTGAGTCTTGTCATCATGTCTTGATGTCTGCAAGATTCAAAGTCCTGTTACAGGCCAGTGTATGCCTGCAATCACGTGATGAATTGGAGTATATCTCAAAAACCAAAATGCATGTGAAGACAATATTCATAGTAAGAAAAAAAGCATGGGATAAAACATGACAACATACTTTGTTGGCGACAAAAATAGAGAAACTTCCTCTCCTCCCATGCTCAAAGCTCACCATATCCGCCAGCAGGGATCTTTTGAAAGAGCTGGCCATTGCAACAAGTAATTTATGCAGCTCTTGTAACAAACACCCAGACAACTAATGTGAATTCCCTGCTTAAGCATGCTGACCATCACAGCACCGTACCAGGGCTCAGCAACCAGAAATTCCCTTCAATCTTGCATGGAGGAGACACATTTTAAAGCCTGTCACCCTGCATAGGGAACTTCTGTGTAGCTGTCGTTAATACGGCTTTTAGAATTTAAACTGAATAGCACATAAATACTTGTTACTAGTAGGTAACTGTAGTTTATAATGGGTTTTCTCCTTCGACTGTTCAGCTACAAGATTCTGAGCCTTCACGCTGGTTTTGATTGTGAATTCTCAGTTTTGAGGGAACTGCTCAGGAAATGAGGTTTTATAAATAAACAAAGGTTGAATAAATAAGAGTTCAACCAATGTTGAAATTTTTTACCTAAATCACGTGGAATTTTGAAAAATGCATTGTACTTGTTTTTAACTGCCTTTAGTATAGTAGTTTACCAGGGCTGCCGTAACAAAATCCACCACAAACTAGATGGATAAATTCACAAAAATTTGTTTTTGTTCTGGAGGCTAGAAGTCTGAGATCAAGAGGTCAGCAGGGTTGGTTTCTTCCGAAGCCTCTGCCTTTAGCTTGCAGATGGACACCTCAGGGTGCGCTGTGTTCTTACGTGGCCTCATCTCTGTGCATGCCCAGCCCTGGGGTCTCTCTGTGTGCTCCGATCTCCTCTTTTTGTCAGGACACCAGCAATCTTGGATTGACACCAAACCCAACAGTCTTAACCTAATCATTTCTTTAAAGGCCCTTCTCCAAATATGGTCACATTCTGAGGTACCGGGATTAGGGCTTCAATGTGCAGTTTTGAGGGGACACAACTTAGCCCCTAACACTTAACAAATGGAATATAATGTACCCTTTTCTTGGCTACTCAGGATCCGAATTTTGGACATCCATATATTTTTCTGTGCCGTCATCCTCTAGAGAGAAGGAAGGGGTTATAGAATGTGCTTTTCGGAGATGTCATAAAACCCCTTTGTCAGCGGAAAGCGCTAGACTTTTGCTGTCCAACACAGTGATTACTAGCCTCAGGTGGTTATTAGTGTATTCGTGAACTTAAATAAAATTAAACTTTAATTTTTCATCAGCAAGAGCCACATTTCAAGCATCCAGTAGCCACTGTGGCTGGTGCCATGACAGTGGGCACGGATATTGAACGTTTCCATCGTCACACAAGTCCCCTAGGGCTGCATTGCTCAACTGTTGCTTGTGGTCCTGTTGACAGACACTCACCCGCATTGGCCCCACGATACCCTCAAGAGAGCCCAGCACACAGGAAGGAATCTTCCAGAACTGCGCTGCTTCCAGCTTCCATTTCTTTCCCTTTCTCCTGGTCACATTTCATCTTTGTTCGTCACTGTCACTATTTACTGCCTTTACGTTCCATCACATTTTCTCCTAGTTCTACTCTCTTGCCTTTTAATGTCCTGATCCCCTCCCCCCATCACCCTTTTCTCTCATTTCATTTTCCCCTGTCCTTTTCTTTGCTGGAATGGCGAATTTTGCTCTGAAATATTTTTGCCCAGTAGTGAGAAATGTCTTTTCTTCTAATAAGTAAATGCCATTAATCTTCACGTCTCCAGCCACTTAACGCATCTATTGGCACTTCCTTCAGATACATCTCAGTGTGGCAGGGCCTTCCGCCTGAACAGTGGATAAGATGGAGCCGCGTAGTCTGTCCGGAAAGATGGCGATCACGGGGGGTTTGTTTTCTGCCGTTCCTCTGGTATCATCTCTTGCGAGACGAGTTAACCTACCGATTAGGGAATTCGAATTCAGTCTGCCCGAGTTTAAAGTATGACATCATCATGTATTAGCTATCTGGCCTTGGCCAAATTTCTCAACTCCAGTTTCTTCATTTGTGTAGTATAAGTTTTACAGCTTCTTGTTGGCTTACTGCTTGACATTCCGCAAACAGGCCATGGGCACCTGCCCAGGTGACCAGGTACATGAGTGTGATAAGGCTGGATGCTGCCACAAGTCCCCTGCTTGACTTCCTCTGACTGTGCCCTATAGCATTCAAATCACCAACGATATCCCCTCCTGCCTTTTGCTCATGGACTCGCTTAGGCCCTCCTTCTCTCCCAGCTCCTCACCTGTTTGGAGGAGCCTGCTCCCTGGGTGGTCTACTCATGAGGCCCCTTCATGGTGGGAGGTGATTCTGTCTTTCTACAACCTTTGAGTATAACAAACATTGGGTTTTTTTTTTTTTTGTACCCCTTCTGCGCCTTTTTGTGGCTGCACCTGACTGACCATCACATGAAAAAATATCTGTTAGGTAGAGTTGAAGAACAGTACTCACCTTATGAAGCTGTTGGGCCAAAGAAATTGACCTAAGGAAATGGTGCCTCAAATATGGCTCAATAGGGGGGAGCAGTTATTATTTCTCAGGAGAAGTTTAGCTCTTCACACAATGACTATGGACCTTGTCTGCTAGACTCCTTGTAGTGATCTCGGGCAGAGAAACACTTATTTGCCACATAGACTCTTTATTGTGTATCTTCTTTATGTTCAATTTATCATCCACCTATTAAGACAAGACTTATGCAGAGAAAACAGAGATGAGTGTAAGACTGAGCATAGTTAGATGCTAAATCACACTGGACAATACATATTCTACCAGCTTTTGGAAAAAGAGGTACTGACTTCTGGGTTTCTGGTCCCACATGAAAAAAGCTTCTAAGTCACCATCATGTCCTACCAACAAGCAAAAGTCTGACTGAAATATCAATAGCTCTTCTAGGATACATGAGCGAGGTGAGGACACAGGACACTGTTGCTCCATCATGACTAAAGAATGCTTTGTCTGTCTTCATCACTCACCACCGCATTACTTAAGATCTATTTACAGCAGTTCCTCTTACCCAGTACATCATGTCCAGCTAGCAAGAATTACAGCATATACCAAAAGATTAAAAAAACACAATTTGAAAAGACAAAGCAAGCCTCAGAACCAGGCATGACGGGAATGCTGGAATTATCAGACTGGGAATTTAAGACAGCTAATATGCTGTCTTAAAAGTAATATGCTAAGGCCCTTAATGGGTAAAGTAGAAAGCATGTAAGAACAGATAGGCAGACGCAATCAGAGAGATAGAAATCTTGAAAAAGGACCAAAAGAGATGGTAAAGATAAGAACTCACTGTATCCTAACCAAAGAACGCCCTTGGTGGGCTTACTGGTCGACTGGACATGGCTGAGGAAATAATCTCAGAGCCTGAGTATGTCTTCAAAGAAAATCCCAGAACTAAAATGCTGAGAGGACAAAGACTGAAAAATAAATCAGAATAAAATACCCAAGGACTGAGGGACAACTACAAAAGATGTGGTGTGTGTGATGGAAAAATCAGAAAGAGAAGAAAGAAAGGAGAAGAAATACTTGAAACTATACTGACTGAGAACCTCCCTATATTATTTTTTTAAGATTTATTTATTTATTTATTTATTATAGAGAGAGGGAAGGTAAGGAGAGAGGGAGAGAGACATAGATGTGAGAGATACAACAATGTAAGACAGGACCATGGATCAGTTGCATCTTGCATGTGCCCCAACCGGCCACCAGGCCTGCCACCCAGGCATGTGCACTGACTGAGAATCAAACTAGAGAACTTTTGTGTCATGGGGTGACACCCTGACAACTGGGTAACACTGGCCAGGGCAAGAATTTGCCCACATTAATGTCAGACACCAAAGCACCAATCCAGGAAACTTCTAGAACACCAAGTAGAATAAATGCAAAAAAAATAATAATAAAACCCCAAAACTATACTTGGGCATACCATTTTCAAATTATAAAATATAAAAAGATCCTTAAAGAAGCAAGAGGAGAAAACACCTTACTTACAGAGGAATAAAGATAAAAATTATGTGTGATATCTTTTTGGAAACCATGCAAGCAAAAAGAGTGGAGTAAAATATTTAAGTGTTTGGAGGAAAAAAAAAAAAACAACAAACCAACCTAGAGTTCTGTGCCTGGTGAAATTATTCTTCAAAGGTGAAGGAGAAAAACACTTTCTCAGGCAAGGAAAAATTGAAGGAATTTGTTACCAGTAGACCTGCTTTGCAAGAAATGTCAAACGTTTTTGAGAGAGAAGGAAAATAATAGATGTCAGAAACTCAGATCTATACAGAGGGAGGGCATCAATGAAGAAATATGTAAAGGTAAAATAAAATGTTTATTTTATTCTTAATTGATTTAACATAACAGCTTGTTCAAAATAATAATAACAAAATGTATATAATTATGTATATTTATGTTTATAACTTGTGGGTATATGAATATGCTTTTCTGTATATATGGAAGTGAAATAAAAGACAGCGATGATACAAGGGATTAGAGGGAAGAATTAAGACTATTTTTTAGTATAAAGTATTCATTCTAAACAAAATAATAATAACACTTGATGTGACCTGAACTGATCTGTAAAGTTTTCAGTGGCCCCAGTGAAGAGAGAGTTTTCTCTGGGAGAAGAACAGGAGGAGAAATCAGAGCCATGTGAGGAAGGTGGTAAGCTAACATAGAGAAGCAGAAGTGGACATGGAGTACACGAATGAGTGAGGGAAGGGGTGTCTTTGGTTTCAGAGTAAGCTCTGGGTTTAGGAACAGGACAGATAAAAGGAGGTGGGAGTGAGAAGACTGGTAAGTTTGGAGTTAAAGTCCATGTGAGAATCACAGTGGAGTAGTTTAGTTCATTCTACCTGTTTCCGGGTAAACTTCCTTAGAATTTATTTTTTAGGAAATATGCTGTAATGTACTTCAAGTTATTTGATTTATTAAGCTCACTTTCGATGACTACCTTCAGGTTACAGCCTTTCAAATTCTTACCTTGCTTCAGGTTGCTACTAAGAATGATTCTAACTCAGTGTCATCTCTATACTTCAGGAAAAATTCACCTTGTCAAATATGTCACTGATAAAATGTTAAATTAAAATGAACCCCTAACTGACTAGGAGAACATGAAAGAACCTCTGCGTAGATGAAGATCTAATGGGTTTTTCAAGGTGAGTGTACATGAAGAGGGATTTAAGCCATCAGTTTATGTCAAGTCCACATTTATTTCACACCCACTATATACTAAAGAAGCGTACCTGATATTTTGAACTGCATAATAGAAATATAAGAAATAGCTTTACCTTCAAATAGCAATGACACACTTATGCAAAGGAAAATATGAACAATTCATGCTTAATGACAAAGTGCATAATATAACATTAAATAACACAAAGGCTTATTGATAGTAAATACCGATGGAATAAGGAATAGTTAGAAATACTGCCATGAGAGTTGCTGATATTTGAGCGTACTTTAAAAACTTGTAGCATGTGATTAGATGAAAAGACAAAGACCACTCTTTTCACGTAGGGAAAAACTTTATGAGAATTATAAGTATAGAGGCAAGAATAAGCCAGGGTTGCCCTGGACGGCATGAAAAAAAAAAAAATAGAGGTATTGATCACGCTGAGAAATCCAAGAAGATAAGATTTTTGGATAGAAAGTTAAAGGAGAACATTCAAATCTAAAATACCTTTTCTTCCTGAAACACAAATGCTCAAGTATTTACCTCAGGTTCATAAGCATGGCTCCATGACCAATTCATACAAGCATTCCAAGTCATTCAAAGTGCCTCTTGTCATGCAGAATATAAGTCTAGGTACTGCAGCAATTTTATGAAATGCCCCTTCTCAAAGTTATTGGTCTCGGATGGACAGTGGTACCTCCTAGAATATAGTTTCCCAACTTTGCTTTAGTTTATATTCTTTTCCAGTTTTATTTTTATATTTTTTCATCTTTAACTGCCTTTTTACCATGTGTGCTCCCTAGAATCTAGAAATACCCAAGGGCATTTTAATTTCCAAATTTAAAAAAGTTCCCCTGGTTCATTTATCCAGAAAATATTTACTGGACACCTGTTATGTTCAGAGAAACTAGAGCAAGGGCTTGGATAGATCAGTGAACAAAATCAGCAAAATCCCTGCCTGCAGAGAGCTTTAATTTAAATAACTAGAAAGGGAAACTAAATGTAAGTCATGAGAGATGCTCATCATTATCCCATTTCACCGGTTAAATAAAAACACAGAGACAGGTGAGCCTCCCAAGTTTATACAGTTATTTTTTAAAGATTTTATTTATTTTTAGAGAGATGGGGGGGGAGGGACAGAAATACTGATGAGTAAGAGAAACACCAATTGGTTGCCTCTGGCATGATCCCAACCTGGGGACCTGGCTCACAACCCAGGCCTGTGCCTTGAAGGGAATCAAACCAGTTCAAATGGTGGCACTCAATCCAACGAGCCACGCCAGCCAGGACAACTTTATACGGTCCTTGAGTAGTAAAATAAAACTCCAGCTATTCTTTATTCAGCCACAGCCACTTATTGTAAAATAACCGGCTGCTAAAATGCAGAAATACAGCTCTTCAGTTGGCTTTTGGCGTCTAAGATGCCAAGAGGGACGTGACTTCTCCCCACCAATTATACCCATTCTCTATGCCTTAAGCCAGCATGGGTTAAAGGTTAAAAGGGGAGCAGCAGGAGGATCCTGAGGGTTGGCGTCTATTACGAATTTTTATCCTCCTGGGAATGTACACATTGAGAACGGGTGGTATTTTGATCTCTGATCTTGAACTCATGCGCTCACTGAGCCCCACATCTCTCAGTCAGCACCACAGACAGCTGCTTGCCACCTAGGTCCTCTCCGAAGATTTTAACAGTAAAATATTGCATGCTGTCTTCTGTTTCTCTGCATTTTAAATATCATATGGCTATTACAACAGCTACTTCATAATTTCCATATACCTCTATACGCTCAATTTGGAAGCAACAAAAAAGTGTATAAAATGACATTTGAATTTAACATCCTAAACAGAACCTCTTCTTGGGGTGATTTTGTATGTGTATTTAAGCCAAATAGCAAAATTTACACATCCTGTATGTAGGACCTTACGCGATGTTTTCATAAGTATACTATTTCTGTTTACCAATCATGCTTTCCATGAATAAATTACAGAAGTATTAAAGTTCAAATATTTGTATGTAGAAATCATGTGCCAAGGAAATTCCATGATCTATGTAACACTATAAATATGGATGTCCTCAGCATCATCTCACTATCTGGCAGGATTATAATTTAGGTAACTTCACTACAGTAAGATTATTAAATAAAGCCACTTAAAAAGGTGATCCAGCCTCCCAAAATAGAAAAAACTGTTTTTGGAGCCTTGGCTGGTGTAGCTCAGTGGATTGAGCATGAGCTGTGAACCAAAGGGCCACAGGTCCGATTCCCAGTCAGGGCACATACCTGGATTGCAGGCCAGGTTCCCAGTGGGGGCCACGCGAGAGGCAACCACACATTGATGTTTCTCTCTCTCTCTTTCTCCCTCCCTTCCCCTCTCTAAAAATAAATAAATAAAATCTTTTTTAAAAAAAGCTGTTTATGAAGAAACTCAGAAAATAAATGCAAGATAACAGGTTTTCTTCATTTCAAATTGCTGTGCTGGGCATCCTTCATGACCTATAAGTGTAGAGGTAGCTGACACTTCAATAAATGGTATGAACTAATGGAGGGAAAGCTCATAAATGCCAAGCAGGAATGTCATTCATTTCTGGAAGGAATACTTTTCTGAACAGCCCATGCTGCAGTCTGACCTTAGTAACCAGCTGTGGTGGTTTACACAAAGAAGAATTGATGTTTGTAACTTTTAGAACTGGTCGCATAAATGAACATATGTGTACGTATAAAACCATACTAAAATATAAATTAAATACGTTACTTAATGCAAAAGGAAGGGAAAGAGAGGGAGGTGGGGGAAAGGGATCTTACCCTTGTGGGGAAAGCTTGGCAGCAAAATGAATGAAACGAATTTCTAATTTTTGGAGTGCCACCTAATTTTATGTGCACTATGTACACAATAAAATTCTTTTAAGTAGCAACATGCATCAGGCACTGTGCAGGGCAGTGTAAAAAATGCTGGGGTTTTTTCAGGCCTCAAAGTTGTTTCTTTCATGTACTGATTGCTTTGATAAAGTAAACAACTGACCATTTCCAAGAGTGGTGATACCCCCAGCATCACCTTCTTAGAAAGAGTTTCCAATAACCCTACAACCTAGAGGGGCGATCTGACCCTGAGTCAGCTGTGGGAGTGGCACTGCGTTGTCAGGACTGTGCCTGTGCACTTGAATCTTCCTGCAGTTAGTGCCAGAGAGTCCCTGTGGAAACAGCTGAGGGTAGGAATGAAAGAGGGTCCAACAATCAAGCAATTCCAAGCTCAGAAATGTCACCCATTGATCCATGGTACAACTTGAGAGAAAAATGTGGGCAGGAAAAGTCATCTGGAGACAGTCAGACATTTGAATTAGTTTGGAACTGTGGAACTCTTTCTTCCTAGCCGTGGCCCTTTAACAAGACACTTAAACTCCCCGGGGCCTCGGTTTCTTCACCTGCAGCGTGGGGGCAGTCGTACCCAGCTCACTTCCTCACTCTGAGGCTTAACATAAAACTGGTTATGTGAAAGCACTGTTCTAAATCACTCTAGAAATCTGGGAGATGTTATGTGCCTGAGGTTAGCAGAAAAGCTAATGGGACAATATACAAATAGGACAAAATTTCTTTGCATTTTTTCTTCCATTATAAAATGCAGTGTAAACCTAAGGCTTCCACTTTTTACCATGGCTTATATATAACATGCGGCATGGGTGTAGGGTTTGGATATGGCACCAAGTCTCCATTGCTGATTTTTGTTAATGCATAAAGTGGACAAAAAGTATTGGAATAATGAAAAGCTCTCCTGAATTCCTTCTACCTACGTATCTAAGCCTGTCAGAAAATATTTATAGAAATGTGTGTGTATCTGATGTGTGTATGTGTATGAATATGTGGTGCACATATAGTGTATGTGTGTGGCTATGTGCACGTAAGTGATTGATGCATGTAAACACATGTCTCTGCTGCTTCATATGTGTTTGTGTGGCTGTGACATGTGTGTGCATGGTATGCATGCCTGGTACATGTGCCATGAGGGTTTGTGTGTGTATTTGTATGTGAGCAGAGAGGTACACATGTAAGCAGTGTGCTGTTGTATGTGGGCATGTGTGTGAGGCTCCAGAACCAACATTTTAGTTGAACGCAAATGTTTTGAAAAGAACAGAATTTCCTTGGGTGCTCCTCATTTTTTATTCTGATGTCACAGCTTGAATTCCACTCATTTCTTATGTACCTGGGCCCAAAGTTGCCTTGGCTTGACAGAGTAAACAGGCAATCCCTAAATTGAACATGAAGGTTTGACTTTTCTTCTCTCATTCCACAAAAGACATGGAAGAATTAAATACTAAGACTGAAAGACTAAAAAGTTTTTCCAAGAAGCAGTGCTAATTTTGCATACTTTGCTCTTCCTGTAAAATATCGTAAACTTTTATCACTTTCAGAATACAAGATATTTAAAACATTACATTAATTCATGCAAGATGATAGAATTTAGCAAACGTTTGTTTAAATTATGTATTTTTCAAGTTTTTACCACACAAATATTAAAATAATACATAGTTCTAATTTCTAGTGGATCATTACTTTTTATTCTTATTCTCTGATTTATTTCTTGACGTAAATAACTTCTGACTGACAGTCTTATACCGTGAAGTATTAAAATAATGTACTCACGTCCAACATTAAAGAAAGAGACTAAAAGGTTTTTATAGTAAAGGTCACCTCTATGATTTTAAAAGTTATGGTTCTGCCCTGGCTGGTGTAGCTCAGTGGATTGAGCGTGAGCCTGCGAACCAAAGGATTGTGGTTTGATTCCCAGTCAGAGCACATGCCTGGGTTGCAGGCCAGTTCCTGGCAGGGGACGCACGAGAGGCAACCACACATTGATATTTCTCTCTTTCTGTCCTTCCCTTCCCCTCTAAAGATAAATAAATAAAACTTTTTAAAAAGATACGGTCCTGTAAGTTATGCCATTTCGGACCTCAAGCGGTATGGTCTCCTACTCAGCTTCCGTGCAACAGTAAGCACCAAATTGAGGTAGAAAGCACATGCAAGGAGTTTCATTTTTATCAGAGATTTTAAAGGACATTCTGGAAAATATTCAGTAAGATACACTGTTTAGGTTGGACGTTTGTTTGAAACATTAGGTGAACTGAACAAAGTTGCCGAGTGAGCCATTGCACAGCGTGTGCACTTGCCGTGACTTATGTCTCGGCGTCTAAGATCATACATGCTTTGGTGGCATCATGCCAGTGCCTGATGCAGTATTTCCAGAATTCCTGCAGCCTCAAGCAAGGTCAGAAAATAGCCTCAGGATAGGCCAGTGAAAATATCCCTAGCTTAGGCTCTCTTTTCGGTTATTGCAATACACATCCACATCAACACAGGTTCATTGGGAAACCAGGTATTTTCTATGTAAGTTCTACCTGACAGTAAGTAAGAGGAAAGGCCAAAAACTCATATCCTTCCACGCTAACACATTGCTTACTTCCAGCTCCTTGCTTACTGTGTTTGTGAGCATGCCCAGGTGCCTGCATGCACATGCCTGTGTGTTCGATGTACAATTTCACCCCATGGTTTACCGTTTCTGACGATTACTATTGTCACGGATAGCTTGAGATCCGAGCCCATTTTCCAAAGCAAAAAAATGATGTTTTCCATATCTCTTCATAAACAAATCAGAAACCTTTTATAAACTCAGTAAGTGCATTTTTTTTATCCTCAGTGAAGGACATGCTTATTGATTTTGGATAAAGGGGAAGGGAGGGGGAGAGAGGGAGAGAAACGTTGATGTGAGAGAGAAGCGTTGTTTGCTCCTTGTACGCCCCCCCAACCGGGGATGAGCCCACAGCCCAGGCCTGTGCCCTGACAGGGAACCGGGCCTGCAACCTTTTGGCTATGGGATGATGCTCCAACCAGCTGAGCCACCCAGGTAGGGCAATAAGTGCATGTTTTGTTCCCTTATTTAAACAACCGATTAAAGGCTTAGAACAACGCAAAAGGGTTTGACAACCTGTGGAATGTACACTAAATCTGACATCCTGACTGGTGAACAGGAAGAGCATCAGCAAGTTCCATCAATGAGATAAAATGTTCATTACTCATGCCTGGTAGGCGTGACAAAGCATGCAGCCCGTTGGAAAAACCAAGTTTGTGTTTCCTTCACACTGAGCAACCTAGGAGGTACATCTTCGTACTCTCCTGCCCCTCCCCTCATTACTGCTTCTCAGTTTTGCCCTCAAAATAAAAACCTGATGATAAATACTCATAAAACTATTGGGAAAGTGGTAAATGAAGGTGTTTGCAAATAGCAAGGCACAAATGTAGGGATTTGTCTTATTTTTAAACTGACTGATGACACTGGTAACTGAACATATTTTACTTGAGGGTCTCCTCTACCTATATAAATATTATAATGTCCATGTGCTTATACTCAAAGGTGCTTCACTGGTATTTTTAATGTCTGTGTTTTAGAAGTTATAATGTTATTATTGGTCGAATATTAAGAACAACCAATTCTTCCTCTCCCTACCCTCTCATGGTTTAGTACCCCCTAAATCATGTACACAAACTTTATTCTTTCCTGAAGGACACACATGGCAAGGTAAACGAGCTAGCTATCCACCAAGTCCATTTTCCTGCCTTCTTGGGCTCAAAGCTTGACTGTATTTCTCAGCCTCCATTACAACTAAATGAGATTATGTAACTAAATGCTGGTCAAAAGAAAGTGGAGAAAAGTGGTACACCTGCTACCAGGCATGCCATAAACACCTTTGGCATGATCCTTCACTCTCTCCCCCCCACCCCCGCATCTGCTAACTGTGTGTTATTGATCCCAGGTCCACGTAGGAATCCATGGACTGAAAATAGCAGAAAATTTCTCACCTTGGATCTCTGAATTCTAACAAATTCAAACAATAGGATAGTATTTTACACATTTTATATATAGTATTTTTATAGTGTCGCATAGAGCAGACATTCCTTTCTACTATAGACTTCATGTAAGCAAGAAATAATCGTCTATGTGTTAAGCCATTGAGATATCAGGGTTTACTTACTGTTAGAGCAGCTAATATTACCTTAACACACAAAATAGGCCACACTCAAATGAAACTAATAATGGTTCGCCTAGGATAGTGTAACAAATTAAAGCTACTATTATAATTATTGAAAACTATTATTTTTATTGTCTTGCTTGCACAAGCCTCTACAAGATTGTAACGTGCTGTAGTCGTAGGAGACAGAAGCATGAAGCTATATGGGGTTTTGCCTTGCTGTCATCCAGGGAAGTTTCAGAATGTGTTATTTCTGCTGGAAAATGAGTGGAAATGGACATAGTCATGGGGAATATTCAGCCCCTTCATGGTGTACTTCATATAGTACCATCTTAATAATTGGGTTTTTACTGCATTGATGAAAGTGGTGATAAATGCCTGCAGGCGCTCCTCTCTCCCCTGCCGATAGGTTGTGGCAATTTCTGCAGCGGACCACGGAGAACCCAGGATGCCTACGGCACCACGGCGGGGCTTTGAAAGCAAAGGCTCCAAGTGTGCAAAAATAATTTCATAGTCATAGCAGAAAACTACTACTGTGGTTGACATTTAAATCACATGTAAGATCCCAGCGTACAAAACAGTACCTAAAGCAATAATTGAGAAAAATATCAAAAGTTGTAGCTTATTTTCATGCGGCTATGACATCTTGTCAAAAAAACTGAAATGCCTCTTTGAGGTTTGCTTGTGTTAGATCCTTAAACTAAATTAGCACAAAGTGAACATTCTGTGTTAAAGTTTCTATTCTTTTCAATCTAACACGTTGGAAACATAACAAAGAGCAGCCTTTGTTATCTCAAAACACTCCCGCGGCTGCTCAGACAGTGATGCAGTAGGAGTCTCCTTCCATCCTGGGCGGTAGGTTCCAAGGTCCCCAGGGTTTGCCGAAACCTCAAATAATACCAAGCCTTATGTATACTGTTTTTTTCCTATACGTACATATGCTTTGTGGCTTCTATGTGGATTATATGATTTGCCAGTATCGCTATGTTTGATCTTTGGGACTGTTGTTCAGTAAAATAAGAGTTATTGAACACAAGCACTTTACTCCCCGATAACCAAGAGGGCTGCTAACTGACTAACAGCAGGTGAGCGTATTCAGTGTGCTGGGCAAAGGGAGGATTAATGTCCTGAGCAGGACGAGGGTCTCACCACACTACTCAGAATGGTGTGCAATTTAAAACTTAGGAATGGTGGCCCTGGCTGGGGTGGCTCAGTGGATTGAGCGCGGGCTGCGAACCAAAGGGTTGCGGTTGGATTCCCAGTCAGGGCCAGGTCCCAGCAGGGGACGCATGAGAGGCAACCACACATCGATATTTCTCTCCCTCTCTCTCCTTCTCTCCTTCCCTTCCCCTCTAAAGATAAAATAAATAAAATCTTTAAAAAATGAAAAAAAACCCTTATGAATTGCTCAATTCTGGAATTTTCCATTTAATATTTTTGGATTGCAGCTGAACACAGGTCATTGAAATAATCGAAATCAAGGAAAGCAACACCGTGGGTCAGGGCAGACTACTGTGTTAGACTGTAGCTTTTTGAACAGAAATGTTGACTCCATTGACCTGTGAGATGGGAAGATCATTTTGGACAAATCAAGGTTTTTCACTTAAAATAACAAAGCAATTAGCAAATGGACTCTACGATTAAGCCCTAAGAGGCCATTATTTCCCATTTCTTCACATGATCAATTCCCCAAAAGGAAATACTATACTGTTGTTTGAATTTGTTAGAATAAGCATGCAGTACTTTTTGCAGGTAATCTTTTTATTGACATATAACACACACACAGAGAAGTACACAAATCAGAAACACGCAATTCGATGAATTTTGCAAAGCCAGTCCACCAGTGTGACCCATGCTCAGATTGAAATGTAGGTCATGATCTTTATTACAGATACATGTACCTCTTTCCAGTCACTAATTCCTTTGTTTTAAGAATAACGACTGCGCAGAACTCTAACACTGCTATTGCTTTTGCTTCTTGTTGAATTCTGTGCCAAAGCTCTAGTACAGTAGCTTTAATACGTATTAATAATTTTCCAAAGTGATTGTATCAGATTGCACTTCTGTCAGCTGGGTATGAGAGTTCCAGTTCCTTCCCATACTCAATAAAACTCCATAGTGTCCACCTATTACTTTTATAGTAACAATAATGATACTGTTTAATAATTCTAAGGCCATTTCAATTCAGAGGAAAGAATATGAGGCTTAGACCACTTGAAAGATAGAAATGTAAAAATTGTACTCGAGATCCCCAACTATTTTATTTGAATCTTTAACCTTTGTGATTTCACATAGCCATACAGGAAACAAGGGAAATCAACTATATTTAATAGCAGTTAACAATTCTGCCACCATGCTTCAACTTCCTGCTAAAATATTGAATTATAGATGTCAAGACAATTCAATCTAAACATTTTAGCATATGTTTCTAAAAAGTTAAAATATTTTCCTATAGAGCACAATATTGTTATGATACCTAACAGAATTTATAATAATTCTCTTATAACATTGAATATCTAATCTATTCAGATTTCCCATACTTTTCAAAAAAATATTTGATAATTGATTTAAACCACAATTTACTCAGGGATCATGCATTCCACTTTGTTATTATATTTCTGAAGTTTCTTAATCTAAGTCCATGACTCACCCTACTTTTAAATTACATTAATTTATTGAGTAAATAGGACATCTGTCCTGTAGGAGATCTGAACTTCTGGAGTTACCTGTTTCCTCATAGTCATTTAACTTGTTGTTCTATCCCATGTACTTCTTTTTAAAAAGTATGTCTTATTGTTTCTGTCATTACCCAATTTTCCCCCTTTACCCTCCTCTATCCACCCTGTAATCCCCACACCATTGTCCGTATCCACGGATCGTGCATATATGTTCCTTGGCTACTTCATTTCCCATACTGTACTTTACATCCCCGTGGCTGTTCTGTAACTACCTACTTGTACTTCTTAATCCCTTCTCCTTTTTTAACCATCTCCCAAAGCCCCCTCCCATCTGGCAATCATCAAAACATACCCTGTACTATGATTCTGTTTCTGTTCTGCTTTTTTGTTTATTTTGTTTTTGGATTCAATTGTCGATAGATATGTATTTATTGCCCTTTTACTCTTCATATTTTCTTCTTCTTCTCCTCCTCCCCCTCCTCCTCCTCCTCTTCCTTCTTCTTCTTCTTCTTATTATTATTATTATTATTATTTTCTTACTATTCTTAGTCTTCTTGAAGAAGCTTTAACATTTCATATAGTACTGGTTTGGTGGTGATACACTCCTTTAGCTTCTTGTCTGGGGAGCTCTTTATCTGTCTCTAGATTCTAAATAATAGTTTTGCTGGGTAGAGTAATCTTGGCTGTAGGTCCTTGCTTTTTGTCACTTTGAATATTTCTTCCCATTGTCTTCTAAGCTGCAAAGTTTCTTTTGAGAAGTCAGCTGACAGTCTTATGGGGGCTCCCTTATAGGCAACTAACTGTTTTTAAGATTCTCTCTTTGTCTATAACCTTTGGCATTTTAATTATGTGTCTTAGTGTGGGCCTCTTTGGGTTCATCTTGTTTGGGACTCTCTGCACTTCCTGGATTTGCATGTCTATTTCCTTCACCAAATTAGGGAAGTTTTCTTTCATTATTTCAAATAGGTTTTCAACTTCTTGCTCTCTCTCTCTCCTCCTCTGGCACCCCTATGATGTGAATGATGGTGCACTTGAAGTTGTCCAAGGCTCCTTACATCATCCTCATTGTTTTGGATTCTTTTTTTCTTGCTGTTCTCATTGGTGGGGTGTTTTTTATTTTGTTTTGCTTCCTTATATTCCAAATCACTGTTTTGATTCTTTGCTTCATCCACTCTACTCTCAATTCCCTATAAATTGTTCTTTATTTTAATTAGTGTATTCTTCATTTCTAACCAGATTTTTTAAAATGCTGTTGAGGTCCCCACTAATTTCCTTGAGCATCCTTATAACCAATGCTTTGAACTCTGCATGTAGTAGATTGCTTGTCTCCATTTTGTGTATAGCTTTTTTCTGGAATTTTGTTCTGTTCTTTTACTTGGGCCATTTTTTTTTTTTGTATCCTAGTTTTGGAAGCCTCCACGTGCTTCTTTCTATGTATTAGATAGAGCTGTTACATCTTCCAGGCTTGGTAGAATGACCTAATGTAGCAGGTGTCCTATAGGGTCCAGTGACATAGCCTCCCCTATTACCCAAGCTGGGTACTAATGTTGTGCTCACTTTGTGGGCTGTGAACACCCTCCTGTTATAGTTGAGCCTTGATTGTTCTTGGCACAGCCTAGGTCAGCCATGGCTTATGTTCTGTCCAGGGTCACACAGCATAAGCTACAATGTGAC
This sequence comes from Anoura caudifer, assembly GCA_004027475.1. Taxonomy (NCBI): domain Eukaryota; kingdom Metazoa; phylum Chordata; class Mammalia; order Chiroptera; family Phyllostomidae; genus Anoura; species Anoura caudifer. Next base: position 113,836 of record PVKU01002133.1, read on the forward strand.
CTGCTGATGGATGCTACTTGGGCTGAGCTTGGAGATGCCCAAATGGGTCCTAGCTGTGAACAAAGGCCTGCCGCTGGTAGTGCTTGGCCTGGGGCAACTTTGTGAGAGGTGCAGGGCTCACTGAAGCCAGATGCTGCTTCTTTGGGAGAATTTAGGAAAACGTGAAGCATGGGCCAAGACAAGCCATTCATATGAAAAAGCACTGGAAACAGGTTTTGGTGGGTCCGAAACTCAGGTGGGGCATGGCCTCAGGGAATCTCCAGTGTGGGATAAACTGTGTGAGCCAGGTTGATGGAGTCTAAGACATGGTGCTCATCTTCCAGCGCTGTGGCTCTGTGGGGGCAGGGCTCGGAAAAGGGACAATGGCCTCTGCTAACACTTTTGTCTGGGAGAAAGCTGGCCTCTAGTTCTCATCCTGATGCTGGACAATTCTGTTCCTCTATGCATGCCTGATGCCTTTCAGTCTGCTGCCCCTGCACTGGAGCTCAGAGGGAGTGATTCTGAGTAAGTCTATGCATGGGCCCTTTAAAAGGAACTGCCTGGAACTCCAGAAGTTTCTGCCTTCCACAGTTTTAACCCCTACTGGATTTACAGCCAGAAGTTATGGAGACTTATCTCCCTGGCACTTGAACCCTGGGCTTGGGGGCCTGGTTTGGGACTGGGACCCCTTGTTCCTCAGGTATCCCTCCCAATTTTTATCTGTCATCCATGGGTCTGGGACCAGCTCGTTCTGAGTCTCTGCCCTTCTTACCAGTCTCCATGTGGTTTCTTCTCTAATTCCATAGTTGTGGGCCTTGCATTCAGCTCAATTTCTGATGGTTCTGAAAGATGGTTTTTCTATAGTTTAGTTGTAGTTTTGTTGTGATTGTGTGAGGAACTGAGCTGTGTTTACCTACACTGCCATCTTGACCAGAAATCTATCCCATGTATATTTTGTAAACTTAGGTCAGATTAAGAATGTTTCATGGAGGGACAGTGACCTTCACATGACATCACTCCACATGGGAGAAATCACCTGGTTGTCACCATGGCTGATGCTAAGACTGATCTCTGGGTCAAGATGGTAACCCCTAGACCTTTTCATTGCAAAATTATATGTTTATGCTTCCAAATCTTCAACTAATCTGGGAAATGGCTTCAACTCTTTCTATAGTAACAAAAATAATTTTTAATGAATATATAGATATAAAGTGTGCCTAGCAAAACTGTCAGGACAGATTTATTTATAGCATATAATTCTCCAGCTGCCATTCCTTTGACCCTTCCTTTTCTTTTTCCTCAAGACATCTTATGCCCCTTCCTTACTTTCTAGTGGCGTATAAGGATGCTAGACAGAAGATGGCAACTGGGTAGGAAAGGTATACTGAAAGAATTCTGGCTCTAAGTCCTATATACAGCCTCCATAGGTTAGAAAAAAAGACACCAACATTCTTTTGCATTTATTACCTAGTCAGTGACCTTCATTTTCAAGGTGTTTAACAAACATTGACTTTTGCAGCAATCACTTTCTCCACCTGTGACAATATTCTCTAAAAACAGTTTATTTTACGGATATGGAATAGGCTGTTAACTATTAAAAATACTTATTATTATTAGTCCCACAAGAATATCACCATCTGACAAAACCAATAATAATAATACAAGACATTATAGCACAAAGAGGGTTAATTGGTTTTTTATGGTGTTTTTGATGGTTTGGAAGAAGCCATAATTAGGAGACAGGATTCCAGTTCTGCCAACGTTCATCAGTGGATATTTGTCCCTTCGATGCGTGGCGTCAATTCCTGTTGTTGTTTTGTGTCCCGAGAGACATATTACTGGGTCTCAAGGGTGGAAAAATGCTAGAAGAATACGAAGCCCAGAATATGAAGGATGGACGTTCACTGTGTTCTGAGCAGCCTGGAAATTATTGTTTAATATTAATTTATTAGGTGATTGCTGAGCCAAAAGGACATAATATCTATTTTGTAAATGTTCAGTCATGGACACTGTGCTCCAACACTTATTAACTCCAAGCCGAATGTTGAATGGCATGCATCCAAAACTAAACATGTTCAAAAAGACAAGTAGTTTGTCATGAAAAAGCAAGGCCATTCAGTAAGTAGTACATTTTGTCCTATAAAATGAGAGAGTACTTTTTCTTGAACAGCATTAAAAGCTTGAGCCAAAAAAATTGGGCTCTGGGAGAAGAAGCAAATAAGATGGGGGAAAGAAAGAGCATTTCATCGCTGCACATTAGTTCACATTTCTATCCTGCCTCTATTTGAACAAATGTCCTAAAGGTGCAGTGGAATTCTATACTCGGAGGACTGGTGGTTATACTTTGAAAGTTTTTCAAGGATTTAGAAAAGAAACTGAGCTCTTTGTAATGTTATGCATGGCAGTAGGTGACTTGTATAATTCACTGGTTTATCTGCTCACCTTAGCATTTTCAAAAGTGAATCTGTGATCTAGTGATGCAGTTTTTGTGGGGCCTTGAGTTTTATACAGTTGACCCAAGGACCTTTTTATATAAGTAGCCAACAGGGAAAAAGAGATTTTTCTATTTTATGAGTTTTCTTGTGGTTCTGAGGGAATCCTTGTCACGTGGAATTGTCTTCATTGTTTCAAAAACCCATATGCCCTTTAAGTGACCAGTGCAGGGAGGACTTTTTGCCTCCATTGTCCACTCCTGAGGCTTATAGCTCTTTTCAGATCCTAGCACGGTGTTTAGCATAGAACAGATGTCCATGAAATGATTGCTGAGTGAATAAATAAGAAAATGAATAGTTGTATCATGTCAATAAGGGTGTGTGTTCTAGGCAACTCTTGAAACTTTGATGGTGAGACCGTAAACAATTTGGCTAGCTGATCACTTTCTGATCAATTGAAGCTATTTAATCCTTTCAATGGCAGCTTTCTGTGGTAGTGGAGGCAGAGTACATGAGTGGAGTGCCCTAAGGGAACTGTCTTTATAATTACATTCTTTTTTCTCTTATAAAAAAAATCACCAAACACCTGTGGATCTCTTGTGTGCAACATACATTTTCATAAAATATTTAGCAACATGTGACCTCGCACGAAAGAGCAGGCATGAGAATTTTTATTGGTAGAGGAGCTGATTAGTAGATGTAGCAACTGCTTATATGACTTCTCCTTTTTTCGCACATATTTTCTGGGAGGGAACTCTTGCCCCTGAAATATGGTCTTGGACACCTGTCGTTTTGTCCCTTGAAGTCAACTGACTTCTTTTAGTCTGTAATTGAACTTCTGTTTGCCTGCAGGCACCCTGTCCTACCTCCTGGAAAAGACTCTGCCCTGTGGATTTCAGCTGGAGCTCTCCAGGACTAGCTTCCTGCGTCTGGTTTTGCTGAAAGCCATTCCAATCATATGTCATAGTCCAGCTCAGTCTTTTAGGTCCTGGCTAGCTCCTATCTTTCTAGTGGTGAATTGGCCAGGATGGGAGATGATAACCATCTCAGGAAGAAGCTATGATGTGACTATCTACCTTAGGTAGGATGTAGTTCTACCTGTCGCACGTAAATCTCAACACCCCACTTACTGAGGTGCTATACCTCCTGACCGTGTTCACTGGACCCTGGCATCCATTTTTGGGCTCGCCATCCCTCAGTCAGTGACAGCCTCGTGGATCCACAATGAGAAGTGTGCCAACATCTTCAGGTCTGTTTAGATCCTACAAGTCAGGTAGCACAGCAAGGGGGCTTGATTATGCGTTAAGTCTTTCCTTCAACTCTTGGATATGATTGTAATAAGACC